>JBAMNC010000914.1:0-560000 GCA_037902135.1 Cetoscarus ocellatus
AAAAAACGACATGCTAACATATGACTTTTTGCCATTTCGGACACCAAAAAAAAAGTTTTAAAAAGTGACTTTTGGGGATCTTTTCAAGCAGGAGAACATGCTGGTGCAGAAAGTTTTGTCATATTTCACCTAAAAAATTAGTTACGACCATTTTCCCTCCATGCAGATTTTTGAAAAAACGACATGCTAACATATGACTTTTTTGCCATTTCGGACCCTGAAAAAAATGTTCTAAAAAGTGACTTTTTGGGATCTTTTTGGGCAGGAGAACATGCTGATGCAGAGAGTTTTGTCATATTTCACCTAAAAAATGAGTTATGAGCATTTTCCCTCCATGCAGATTTTTGAAAAAACGACATGCTAACATATGACTTTTTTGCCATTTGGGACACCAAAAAAAAAAGTTTTAAAAAGTGACTTTTTGGGATCTTTACGGGCAGGAGAACATACTGGTGCAGAAAGTTTTGTCATATTTCACCTAAAAAATGAGTTATGAGCATTTTCCCTCCATACAGATTTTTGAAAAAAACAACATGCTAACATATGACTTTTTTGCCATTTTGGACACCAAAAAAAAGTTTTAAAAAGTGACTTTTTGGGATCTTTTTGGGCAGGAGAGCATGCTGGTGCAGAAAGTTTTGTCATATTTCACCTGAAAAATGAGTTACGAGCATTTTCCCTCCATGCAGATTTTTGAAAAAAACAACATGCTAACATATGACTTTTTTGCCATTTCGGACACCAAAAAAAAAAGTTCTAAAAAGTGACTTTTTGGGATCTTTACGAGCAGGAGAACATACTGGTGCAGAAAGTTTTGTCATATTTCACCTAAAAAATGAGTTATGAGCATTTTCCCTCCATGCAGATTTTTGAAACAAACGACATGCTAACATATGACTTTTTTGCCATTTCGGACACCAAAAAAAAATGTTCTAAAAAGTGACTTTTTGGGATCTTTACGGGCAGGAGAACATGCTGGTGCAGAAAGTTTTGTCATATTTCACCTAAAAAATGAGTTATAAGCATTTTCCTGTGGTCAGTTTTTTGAAAAAAACGACATGCTAACATATGACTTTTTTGCCATTTCGGACACCAAAAAAAAAGTTTTAAAAAGTGACTTTTTGGGATCTTTACGGGCAGGAGAACATACTGGTGCAGAAAGTTTTGTCATATTTCACCTAAAAAATGAGTTATGAGCATTTTCCCTCCATGCAGATTTTTGAAAAAAACAACATGCTAACATATGACTTTTTTGCCATTTCGGACACCAAAAAAAAAAGTTTTAAAAAGTGACTTTTTGGGATCTTTTTGGGCAGGAGAGCATGCTGGTGCAGAAAGTTTTGTCATATTTCACCTAAAAATTGAGTTATGAGCATTTTTCCTCTGGTCAGATTTTTGAAAAAAACGACATGCTAACATATGACTTTTTTGCCATTTCGGACACCAAAAAAAAAGTTTTAAAAAGTGACTTTTTGGGATCTTTTTGGGCAGGAGAGCATGCTGGTGCAGAAAGTTTTGTCATATTTCACCTAAAAAATGAGTTATGAGCATTTTCCCTCCATGCAGATTTTTGAAAAAACGACATGCTAACATATGACTTTTTGTGCCATTTCGGACACCAAAAAAAAATTTTTAAAAAGCGACTTTTTGGGATCTTTTCAGGCAGGAGAACATGCTGATGCAGAAAGTTTTGTCATATTTCACCTAAAAAATGAGTTATAAGCATTTTCCCTGAATGCAGATTTTTGAAAAAAACGACATGCTAACATATGACTTTTTTGCCATTTCGGACACCAAAAAAAAAGTTTTAAAAAGTGACTTTTTGGGATCTTTATGGGCAGGAGAACATGCTGGTGCAGAAAGTTTTGTCATATTTCACCTAAAAAATGAGTTATAAGCTTTTTTCCGGTGGTCAGTTTTTTGAAAAAACGACATGCTAACATATGACTTTTTTGCCATTTCGGACACCAAAAAAAAAAGTTTTAAAAAGTGACTTTTTGGGATCTTTTTGGGCAGGAGAGCATGCTGGTGCAGAAAGTTTTGTCATATTTCACCTAAAAAATGAGTTATAAGCTTTTTTCCTGTGGTCAGTTTTTTGAAAAAAAACGACATGCTAACATATGACTTTTTTGCCATTTCGGACACCAAAAAAAAAGTTTTAAAAAGTGACTTTTTGGGATCTTTATGGGCAGGAGAACATGCTGGTGCAGAAAGTTTTGTCATATTTCACCTAAAAAATGAGTTATAAGCTTTTTTCCTGTGGTCAGTTTTTTGAAAAAAACGACATGCTAACATATGGCTTTTTTGCCATTTCGGACACCAAAAAAAAAGTTTTAAAAAGTGACTTTTTGGGATCTTTACGGGCAGTAGAACATACTGGTGCAGAAAGTTTTGTCATATTTCACCTAAAAAATGAGTTATGAGCATTTCTCCCTCAGGTCAGTTTTTTGAAAAAACGACATGCTAACATATGACTTTTTTGCCATTTCGGACACCAAAAAAAAAAGTTTTAAAAAGTGACTTTTTGGGATCTTTTTGGGCAGGAGAGCATGCTGGTGCAGAAAGTTTTGTCATATTTCACCTAAAAAATGAGTTATGAGCATTTTCCCTCATGTCAGATTTTTGAAAAAAACGACATGCTAACATATGACTTTTTTGCCATTTCGGACACCAAAAAAAAAGTTGTAAAAAGTGACTTTTTGGGATCTTTTCAGGCAGGAGAACATGCTGGTGCAGAAAGTTTTGTCATATTTCACCTAAAAAATTAGTTATAAGCTTTTTTCCTGTGGTCAGTTTTTTGAAAAAAATGACATGCTAACATATGACTTTTTTGCCATTTCGGACACCAAAAAAAAAAGTTCTAAAAAGTGACTTTTTGGGATCTTTTTGGGCAGGAGAACATGCTGGTGCAGAAAGTTTTGTCATATTTCACCTAAAAAATTAGTTATAAGCTTTTTTCCTGTGGTCAGTTTTTTGAAAAAAACGACATGCTAACATATGACTTTTTTGCCATTTCGGACACCCAAAAAAAAAAAAATTTAAAAAGTGACTTTTTGGGATCTTTTTGGGCAGGAGAACATGTTGGTGCAGAAAGTTTTGTCATATTTCACCTAAAAAATTAGTTATAAGCTTTTTTCCTGTGGTCAGTTTTTTGAAAAAAACGACATGCTAACATATGACTTTTTTGCCATTTCGGACACCAAAAAAAAAAGTTTTAAAAAGTGACTTTTTGGGATCTTTACGGGCAGTAGAACATACTGGTGCAGAAAGTTTTGTCATATTTCACCTAAAAAATGAGTTATGAGCATTTCTCCCTCAGGTCAGTTTTTTGAAAAAACGACATGCTAACATATGACTTTTTTGCCATTTCGGACACCAAAAAAAAAAGTTTTAAAAAGTGACTTTTTGGGATCTTTTTGGGCAGGAGAACATGCTGGTGCAAAAAGTTTTGTAATATTTCACCTAAAAAATTAGTTATAAGCTTTTTTCCTGTGGTCAGTTTTTTGAAAAAAACGACATGCTAACATATGACTTTTTTGCCATTTGGGACACCAAAAAAAAAAGTTTTAAAAAGTGACTTTTTGGGATCTTTTTGGGCAGGAGAGCAAGCTGGTGCAGAAAGTTTTGTCATATTTCACCTAAAAAATGAGTTATGAGCATTTCTCCCTCTGGTCAGATTTTTGAAAAAACGACATGCTAACATATGACTTTTTTGCCATTTCGGACACCAAAAAAAAAAGTTTTAAAAAGTGACTTTTTGGGATCTTTTCAGGCAGGAGAACATGCTGGTGCAGAAAGTTTTGTCATATTTCACCTAAAAAATGAGTTATAAGCATTTTCCCTAAATGCAGATTTTTGAAAAAAACGACATGCTAACATATGACTTTTTGCCATTTCGGACCCTGAAAAAAATGTTCTAAAAAGTGACTTTTTGGGATCTTTTTGGGCAGGAGAACATACTGGTGCAGAAAGTTTTGTCATATTTCACCTAAAAAATGAGTTATAAGCATTTTCCCTCCATGCAGATTTTTGAAAAAAACGACATGCTAACATATGACTTTTTTGCCATTTCGGACACCAAAAAAAAAGTTTTAAAAAGTGACTTTTTGGGATCTTTTTGGGCAGGAGAGCATGCTGGTGCAGAAAGTTTTGTCATATTTCACCTAAAAAATGAGTTATAAGCATTTTCCCTCCATGCAGTTTTTTGAAAAAACGACATGCTAACATATGACTTTTTTGCCATTTCGGACACCAAAAAAAAAAGTTTTAAAAAGTGACTTTTTGGGATCTTTTTGGGCAGGAGAGCATGCTGGTGCAGAAAGTTTTGTCATATTTCACCTAAAAAATGAGTTATAAGCATTTTCCCTCCATGCAGATTTTTGAAAAAAACGACATGCTAACATATGACTTTTTTGCCATTTCGGACCTTGAAAAAAATGTTCTAAAAAGTGACTTTTTGGGATCTTTTTGGGCAGGAGAGCATGCTGGTGCAGAAAGTTTTGTCATATTTCACCTAAAAAATGAGTTATGAGCATTTTCCCTCCATGCAGATTTTTGAAAAAAACGACATGCTAACATATGACTTTTTTGCCATTTCGGACACCAAAAAAAAAGTTTTAAAAAGTGACTTTTTGGGATCTTTTTGGGCAGGAGATCATGCTGGTGCAGAAAGTTTTGTCATATTTCACCTAAAAATTGAGTTATAAGCTTTTTTCCTGTGGTCAGATTTTTGAAAAAAACGACATGCTAACATATGACTTTTTTGCCATTTCGGACACCAAAAAAAAAGTTTTAAAAAGTGACTTTTTGGGATCTTTTTGGGCAGGAGAACATACTGGTGCAGAAAGTTTTGTCATATTTCACCTAAAAAATGAGTTATGAGCATTTCTCCCTCTGGTCAGATTTTTGAAAAAACGACATGCTAACATATGACTTTTTTGCCATTTCGGACACCAAAAAAAAAAGTTTTAAAAAGTGACTTTTTGGGATCTTTTTGGGCAGGAGAGCATGCTGGTGCAGAAAGTTTTGTCATATTTCACCTAAAAAATGAGTTATGAGCATTTTCCCTCAGGTCAGATTTTTGAAAAAACGACATGCTAACATATGACTTTTTTGCCATTTCGGACACCAAAAAAAAAGTTTTAAAAAGTGACTTTTTGGGATCTTTTTGGGCAGGAGAACATGCTGGTGCAGAAAGTTTTGTCATATTTCACCTAAAAAATGAGTTATGAGCATTTCTCCCTCAGGTCAGTTTTTTGAAAAAAACGACATGCTAACATATGACTTTTTTGCCATTTCGGACACCAAAAAAAAAAGTTCTAAAAAGTGACTTTTTGGGATCTTTTTGGGCAGGAGAGCATGCTGGTGCAGAAAGTTTTGTCATATTTCACCTAAAAAATGAGTTATAAGCTTTTTTCCTGTGGTCAGTTTTTTGAAAAAACAACATGCTAACATATGACTTTTTGCCATTTCGGACACCAAAAAAAAAGTTTTAAAAAGTGACTTTTTGGGATCTTTTCAGGCAGGAGAACCTGCTGGTGCAGAAAGTTTTGTCATATTTCACCTAAAAAATGAGTTATAAGCATTTTCCCTAAATGCAGATTTTTGAAATAAACGACATGCTAACATATGACTTTTTTGCCATTTCGGACCCTGAAAAAAATGTTCTAAAAAGTGACTTTTTGGGATCTTTTTGGGAAGGAGAGCATGCTGATGCAGAGAGTTTTTTTTCATATTTCACCTAAAAAATGGGTTATAAGCATTTTCCTCCATGCAGATTTTTGAAAAAACGACATGCTAACATATGACTTTTTTGCCATTTCGGACACCAAAAAAAAAGTTTTAAAAAGTGACTTTTTGGGATCTTTTCAGGCAGGAGAACATGCTGGTGCAGAAAGTTTTGTCATATTTCACCTAAAAAATGAGTCATAAGCATTTTCCCTAAATGCAGATTTTTGAAAAAAACGACATGCTAACATATGACTTTTTTGCCATTTCGGACCCTGAAAAAAATGTTCTAAAAGTGACTTTTTGGGATCTTTTTGGGCAGGAGAACATGCTGGTGCAGAAAGTTTTGTCATATTTCACCTAAAAAATGAGTTATAAGCTTTTTTCCTGTGGTCAGTTTTTTGAAAAAACGACATGCTAACATATGACTTTTTTGCCATTTCGGACACCGAAAAAAAAGTTTTAAAAAGTGACTTTTTGGGATCTTTACGGGCAGGAGAACATACTGGTGCAGAAAGTTTTGTCATATTTCACCTAAAAAATGAGTTATGAGCATTTTCCCTCCATGCAGATTTTTGAAAAAAACGACATGCTAACATATGACTTTTTTGCCATTTCGGACACCAAAAAAAAAAGTTTTAAAAAGTGACTTTTTGGGATCTTTACGGGCAGGAGAACATGCTGGTGCAGAAAGTTTTGTCATATTTCACCTAAAAAATGAGTTATAAGCTTTTTTCCTGTGGTCAGTTTTTTGAAAAAAACGACATGCTAACATATGACTTTTTTGCCATTTCGGACACCAAAAAAAAAAGTTTTAAAAAGTGACTTTTTGGGATCTTTAAGGGCAGTAGAACATACTGGTGCAGAAAGTTTTGTCATCTTTCACCCAAAAAATTAGTTATGAGCATTTTTCCCTAAGGTCAGACTTTTGAAAAAATTGACATGCTAACATATGACTTTTTTGCCATTTCGGACACCAAAAAAAAAGTTCTAAAAAGTGACTTTTTGGGATCTTTACGGGCAGGAGAACATGCTGGTGCAGAAAGTTTTGTCACATTTCACCTAAAAAATGAGTTATAAGCTTTTTTCCTGTGGTCAGTTTTTTGAAAAAAACGACATGCTAACATATGACTTTTTTGCCATTTGGGACACCAAAAAAAAAAGTTTTAAAAAGTGACTTTTTGGGATCTTTATGGGCAGGAGAACATGCTGGTGCAGAAAGTTTTGTCATATTTCACCTAAAAAATGAGTTATAAGCTTTTTTCCTGTGGTCATTTTTTTGAAAAAAACGACATGCTAACATATGACTTTTTTGCCATTTCGGACACCAAAAAAAAAAGTTTAAAAAGTGACTTTTTGGGATCTTTACGGGCAGGAGAACATACTGGTGCAGAAAGTTTTGTCATATTTCACCTAAAAAATGAGTTATGAGCATTTCTCCCTCATGCAGATTTTTGAAAAAAACGACATGCTAACATATGACTTTTTTGCCATTTCGGACACCAAAAAAAAAAGTTCTAAAAAGTGACTTTTTGGGATCTTTTTGGGCAGGAGAACATGCTGGTGCAGAAAGTTTTGTCATATTTCACCTAAAAAATGAGTTATAAGCTTTTTTCCTGTGGTCAGTTTTTTGAAAAAACGACATGCTAACATATGACTTTTTTGCCATTTCGGACACCAAAAAAAAAGTTTTAAAAAGTGACTTTTTGGGATCTTTTCGGGCAGGAGAACATGCTGGTGCAGAAAGTTTTGTCATATTTCACCTAAAAAATGAGTTATAAGCATTTTCCCTAAATGCAGATTTTTGAAAAAAACGACATGCTAACATATGACTTTTTTGCCATTTCGGACCCTGAAAAAAATGTTCTAAAAAGTGACTTTTTGGGATCTTTTTGGGCAGGAGAGCATGCTGATGCAGAAAGTTTTGTCATATTTCACCTAAAAAATGAGTTATAAGCATTTTCCCTCCATGCAGATTTTTGAAAAAACGACATGCTAACATATGACTTTTTTGCCATTTCGGACACCAAAAAAAAAGTTTTAAAAAGTGACTTTTTGGGATCTTTTTGGGCAGGAGAACATGCTGGTGCAGAAAGTTTTGTCATATTTCACCTAAAAAATTAGTTATAAGCTTTTTTCCTGTGGTCAGTTTTTTGAAAAAAACGACATGCTAACATATGACTTTTTTGCCATTTCGGACACCAAAAAAAAAGTTTTAAAAAGTGACTTTTTGGGATCTTTTTGGGCAGGAGAACATGCTGGTGCAGAAAGTTTTGTCATATTTCACCTAAAAAATTAGTTATAAGCTTTTTTCCTGTGGTCAGTTTTTTGAAAAAAACGACATGCTAACATATGACTTTTTTGCCATTTCGGACACCAAAAAAAAAAGTTTAAAAAGTGACTTTTTGGGATCTTTTTGGGCAGGAGAACATGCTGGTGCAGAAAGTTTTGTCATATTTCACCTAAAAAATTAGTTATAAGCTTTTTTCCTGTGGTCAGTTTTTTGAAAAAAACGACATGCTAACATATGACTTTTTTGCCATTTCGGACACCAAAAAAAAAAAGTTTTAAAAAGTGACTTTTTGGGATCTTTACGGGCAGTAGAACATACTGGTGCAGAAAGTTTTGTCATATTTCACCTAAAAAATGAGTTATGAGCATTTCTCCCTCAGGTCAGTTTTTTGAAAAAACGACATGCTAACATATGACTTTTTTGCCATTTCGGACACCAAAAAAAAAAGTTCTAAAAAGTGACTTTTTGGGATCTTTACGGGCAGGAGAACATGCTGGTGCAGAAAGTTTTGTCATATTTCACCTAAAAATTAGTTATAAGCTTTTTTCCTGTGGTCAGTTTTTTGAAAAAAACGACATGCTAACATATGACTTTTTTGCCATTTGGGACACCAAAAAAAAAAAATTTAAAAAGTGACTTTTTGGGATCTTTTTGGGCAGGAGAACATGTTGATGCAGAAAGTTTTGTCATATTTCACCTAAAAAATGAGTTATAAGCTTTTTTCCTGTGGTCAGTTTTTTGAAAAAAACGACATGCTAACATATGACTTTTTTGCCATTTCGGACACCGAAAAAAAAAAGTTTAAAAAAGTGACTTTTTGGGATCTTTACGGGCAGTAGAACATACTGGTGCAGAAAGTTTTGTCATATTTCACCTAAAAAATGAGTTATGAGCATTTCTCCCTCAGGTCAGTTTTTTGAAAAAACGACATGCTAACATATGACTTTTTTGCCATTTCGGACACCAAAAAAAAAAGTTCTAAAAAGTGACTTTTTGGGATCTTTTTGGGCAGGAGAACATGCTGGTGCAGAAAGTTTTGTCATATTTCACCTAAAAAGTTAGTTATTAGCTTTTTTCCTGTGGTCAGTTTTTTGAAAAAACGACATGCTAACATATGACTTTTTTGCCATTTGGGACACCAAAAAAAAGTTTTAAAAAGCGACTTTTTGGGATCTTTTCAGGCAGGAGAACATGCTGGTGCAGAAAGTTTTGTCATATATTTCACCTAAAAAATTAGTTATAAGCTTTTTTCCTGTGGTCAGTTTTTTGAAAAAACGACATGCTAACATATGACTTTTTTGCCATTTCGAACACCAAAAAAAAAAGTTTAAAAAAGTGACTTTTTGGGATCTTTACGGGCAGTAGAACATACTGGTGCAGAAAGTTTTGTCATATTTCATCTAAAAAATGAGTTATGAGCATTTCTCCCTCAGGTCAGTTTTTTGAAAAAACGACATGCTAACATATGACTTTTTTGCCATTTGGGACACCAAAAAAAAAAAGTTTTAAAAAGTGACTTTTTGGGATCTTTACGGGCAGTAGAACATACTGGTGCAGAAAGTTTTGTCATATTTCACCTAAAAAATGAGTTATGAGCATTTCTCCCTCAGGTCAGTTTTTTGAAAAAACGACATGCTAACATATGAGTTTTTTGCCATTTCGGACACCAAAAAAAAAAGTTCTAAAAAGTGACTTTTTGGGATCTTTACGGGCAGGAGAACATGCTGGTGCAGAAAGTTTTGTCATATTTCACCTAATAATTAGTTATAAGCTTTTTTCCTGTGGTCAGTTTTTTGAAAAAAACGACATGCTAACATATGACTTTTTTGCCATTTGGACACCAAAAAAAAAAAAATTTAAAAAGTGACTTTTTGGGATCTTTTTGGGCAGGAGAACATGTTGATGCAGAAAGTTTTGTCATATTTCACCTAAAAAATGAGTTATAAGCTTTTTTCCTGTGGTCAGTTTTTTGAAAAAAACGACATGCTAACATATGACTTTTTTGCCATTTCGGACACCAAAAAAAAAAGTTTTAAAAAGTGACTTTTTGGGATCTTTACCGGCAGTAGAACACACTGGTGCAGAAAGTTTTGTCATATTTCACCTAAAAAATTAGTTATGAGCATTTCTCCCTCAGGTCAGTTTTTTGAAAAAACGACATGCTAACATATGACTTTTTTGCCATTTCGGACACCAAAAAAAAAAGTTCTAAAAAGTGACTTTTTGGGATCTTTACGGGCAGGAGAACATGCTGGTGCAGAAAGTTTTGTCATATTTCACCTAAAAAATTAGTTATAAGCTTTTTTCCTGTGGTCAGTTTTTTGAAAAAAACGACATGCTAACATATGACTTTTTTGCCATTTGGGACACCAAAAAAAAAAAAATTTAAAAAGTGACTTTTTGGGATCTTTTTGGGCAGGAGAACATGTTGATGCAGAAAGTTTTGTCATATTTCACCTAAAAAATTAGTTATAAGCTTTTTTCCTGTGGTCAGTTTTTTGAAAAAAACGACATGCTAACATATGACTTTTTTGCCATTTCGGACACCAAAAAAAAAGTTTTAAAAAGTGACTTTTTGGGATCTTTACGGGCAGTAGAACATACTGGTGCAGAAAGTTTTGTCATATTTCACCTAAAAAATGAGTTATGAGCATTTCTCCCTCAGGTCAGTTTTTTGAAAAAACGACATGCTAACATATGACTTTTTTGCCATTTCGGACACCAAAAAAAAAAGTTTTAAAAAGTGACTTTTTGGGATCTTTTTGGGCAGGAGAACATGCTGGTGCAGAAAGTTTTGTCATATTTCACCTAAAAAATGAGTTACGAGCATTTTCCCTCCATGCAGATTTTTGAAAAAAACGACATGCTAACATATGACTTTTTTGCCATTTGGGACACCAAAAAAAAAGTTTTAAAAAGAGACTTTTTGGGATCTTTTTGGCAGGAGAACATACTGGTCCTAAATTTTATGCCCAAACGACTTTCCATAGACTGAGATTTGTCCCACTGGTCCCTTTAAGATCTGAAATAATAAATTCACGTCTTTTAAACACCCGTTTCACATCAGGCCGGTTTAAAGGAAGAAAGTCAAAATACCGGTACCTGCAAAGTTTTTAGAAAACAAAACATCTCACACAAAGTAAGTTCTGGTATGAAGGAAAATTTTTAACTATTTTTAACATCTTTACAGCACTGATATGAAGAGGACAAAAGTTCCAGTTCACTTCTTTTAATGTCAGAAGATGCAATAACATTCAATCTTGCTTGAATAATTTTTAACAGCTGCTCCTCTGAGGTTTCTACCTGCAGAATAAAGATGATTTACTCACCTGCCAGCCCAACATTTGATGCATTAGCAATAGCCAGAGCCTCCTCCTCCTTGTTGAACCTGCAGAAAAGGAACAAAAGACACCAAACAAACAGCTGATTAATCAATAAATCAATCAAACTTTATTTTCATGGCACAGTGAATACAAATTCAATTGCAGTTTAAAGTGCTTTACATTGAGACAGAAAAATGATTGACAAAAGAGATATCATGTCTACGGTATGTGTGTACATATATATATATATATATATATATATATATATATATATATAATGATAGTAATGATGGATTTTTCTTACAACCACCCAACAAATAAACACTCAGCAGAGGTCTACTAAATAATATTCCACTGTAATTGTAATGATGAGGGTAGGATGTCAAGAAAATTTAGAGACTAATGCACACATGAGAAGCTAAAGTTACAGAAATTCTAAAATTATCAAGATAAATAAATAAACTTGTTAAAAGATTTAAAGAAAATCTAAAATGATTAGGTGTAAAAAGATAAAAACAATACCAACTTGATGAGATATAAAAGCAAATACTAAAATTTGAAACTTAAATCTAACATAAAAGTGAGCAGATTTGGATAAAACTTTCAGGGAGTGTTGGTCATGGCAAAAGGAAGACACAAATAGATTTTGGTGGTGATCCGTACCTGGATGCAGATTCAGGAATCTTTTTAAGGATTTCTTAGCATTCAGAGATGGGGCAGTTTTTCACATATTTTAGCCTATAACTCAACATGTGATGACACTTTCAGGGACTGCTCGTCATAGAAAAAGGAAAGAGTGATTTCAGTGTTGATCTGAATCCGAATGCAGATACAGGATTTTTTTAACGATTTCTTAACAGTGTGAGAGAGGGCAGTTTTCCACATTTTTTGATTATAACTCACTCAACAATGTTGAAAATGCCCGGCAGAGATTTGTGCCTCTGGAGAACTTGTGATGTTGTCACCTTAGTAATTAAAAGTAAAGAAAGGTTGAGCACTTATAATAATAATAATAATAATAACAATAATAATGATAATAATAATAATAAATGAACAAGGGAAGACGGCGCATGAAACAATATGTGGAAAGCTAAAGGAAAAGTCTTCTTGTCTTGGTAGTTCGTTAATATTGCCTGTATTATTAATTAATTAGGTAGGTGGGTCAAAATATATTTTTTTAATTGTCAGAAACAAAGTTTATAAAAGGAGGATGTGGAGATGTGTATATGTGTGTAAATGTGTGTATAGTACATGTATAAAAGTATGTATGTAAGTGTGAATGAGTATATATAAATATTAATTTATTTTTTCTGTTTGCTGGTTATTTGCTAATTTACTAGTTTGCTTAGTTTTGTGTTATTATTCTCTTTCTGCGACATGTAACAGTGTCACTTGGTAAAGCTGTTTTGCACCTTGTTTATTTGGAAACTGTGAAAAATAAAGTATTAAAAAAAAAGAGGATGTGGTGTAGAGGAAACGGGGGAGACAGCGGGATCGAGAGAAACGCTGTATGCTAAATCAGAGGGAAAAGGTTGTTTCTGAACTAAGAAGACTGGACGGTCTATGGATTGTAATATTATGTTTGAATAAGAAAAGTGAAATAAGTTCTGATCTGACTGGATGCGTGAAGGATTAACCTCCCTGCCCCAGAGACAAATAGATCTTACCATAAAGGATGATCTCCTCCAGGATTCCAGAGAGACCCACACTTCAATCTCTCTTTGTTTTTTTTGTTTGTTTTTTTTTTCTGTTTTTTCCTTTTTTGAGCTGAATTACGTGTTTTTTCAGTAAACAAACGAGAGGAAGAAATGTCGCCCACACACGTAGTTTCCGAGGAACAAACAATTTAAAAGACTATTGAGGGGAAACTGAACTGAACATATAAAATACATTTTGTAGATTAAGACTTAAATAATAAGTAAATAAAGTTTTGAAACTTAAAAAAAAACTCTGGCGTTGTCTGTGTTCTACATTAAATTTTGATCATGGAAATTTAACGCCTGCTTGAGTAAAGTGTGAGTGTTAGTCTTCTAGTTTTAAATCTTGTAATGTAAAGTAATGAAGTATCAAAGATTCTGACAACACAAGCCCACTCCGATCATTGAAGTCCATTTTTAACTGATGGTACAGACCTGATGACGGGCAGCAGCGGGCCGAACGTCTCCTCCGTCATGCACAGCATGTCTGCGGTGACGTCCGCCATCAGGGTCGGCTCCATGAAGGAACCTTCCAGACGATTCCCTCCTCTTAACACCTTCGCCCCTTTGGACACGGCGTCTGATATCTGATGAGCGACCTGAAGGACAGACAGACGCAGACAATAAATCCTGCCGAGTTCGGTCTGATGTTTGACTGATATTAAAATAAAGAATTTTATACATAAAAAACTCTTAAAAAAATAAAAATTGGTCTTGGTGATGTACCAACAGTATTAGCAGCAAAATACACAAAAGTGCCATAATATTCTTTTGAACAGCTCTTTTAAGTGAACGATGAGAAGTGATTCACAGTTGTGAGTGAGCCGCTCGTTTGTGAGACATTCTTAATACAAATTGCCTGAATGGCTCATTCACTTAAAGGAGCTCTTCAAAAGACTCGGCTCGTTCGCTAATGTCACATCTCTAGCTCAAACCGCCACAGACGCAGGACAACAAAACAGTTTAGGAGTAGAAGAAGATGATACGATGATAGTAGAAGATAACGTAACTTAAAAAAACGAGTCACAACAAGCACACAGGACTGTTTAGAGTTGCTGATGAGGTTATTTGATGACTGTAGGCAGAGGCAGGCTAACACTTCCCATTAATTCTCAGTGTTTAAGCTAAACTGATTAGCGGTGGGCAAGTTCTGCCCATCTCTTCTTGTTATTGCACGCACAGTCAAAAGAATGGAGTCTATCTGCTTGTCATGGACCCGGGAGTGAGGTAAGACACGAAAACAAAACAGATTAAGGATGCACAATATTATCGGTTTGCTGTCAGTATCAGCCGATATCAGCCTAAAAAGCTAAGTATCAGTATTGGCTGATATTTAAAATTTTTGCAGGTAATTATAGCCGATATATCAGCTACACATATTGCATGGGTACATTTAAAAATCAAGGGTTTAATTTTTGCAAGAGTTAAATGCTGTTTTTCTTGTTTTACATCTGTTCCTCTCAAAAACATACTGTAACACTGAAAGAATAAAGTCCATTTTTGTTAAGTACAGAGCTTGTGCTCTTGACCAAAAATGTCGGTACTGGTATCGGTATCGGCGATAATGAGTTAAAAATCCAGCAAAAATCCAATCCTATGCATCCCTAAAAGATGTTGGCGTATCCCTTTAAAAGTTTGTCAAATTTCAATACGGGAAACCCTCAGCTTAAATCGGTCAGTTTATTTTATTGTTTATTTGTGTAACGCCATATCATGATCAGTTTTCTTATAGACACTTTATAATAGAGTAGATTAAAGCCATACTGCCAAATATTAAAGATAAACATATAAAAAGTTTAATTTACTTAAAGTTTTATAGCCAAATATCAAATTATATTTTTTACACATTTTCCAAACGGAAAGCACATTTTTTTCATGAGTCGGGATGGGAATTGAAAACTAATTCCAGAGAAATCAAGAATCAATAACACTCATCTTGAAGCTTATTAATTCTGAGTTATGAGTCATATATTCAGAGTGCCATGTGCTTGACTTTGTTGACCCTGAGAGCCTGTGTAGGTTCTTTTCAACACAGAAAACAAGCAGGATTTATTAAGGAATTGAATCGATAAGCAGAACTGATAACGGCGTTTTTTATCATTAAATTGATCAATTGATATTTTTATCCAAATGGAGGAGGCGGTAAGATCATCAGCCTCAGCTGGCCTGCATGTGTGGTGACTTCAAACAAAATAATTAAAATAAATGAATAATAAAAAGATACTGAGTGAAGATATTTACCTTCTCTGCTGCTCTTACGTTGATGAGCGGCCCCTGCGTGGTCTCGGGCTCCGAGCCGTGGCCCACGCGGAGCTCGTCGTCCATCGCCTTCCCGAGCTTCTCCATGAAACGGTCGTGGATGCCGCTCTGCACCAGGAAGCGGTTCGAGCACACACACGTCTACAGAAAGAGGACAAAGAGGTAGAGGAGATAACACTGTAATTATAAATGTTTTCACTGTTAAAACATTTATAAGTCACCTGATCGAGGAGGATGGAGTTATTTTCATGTCACATTTAGTGTAATTCTGGGATAATTATTTCAGCAAATTTGCAGAATGCATTTCCTAGAATGATTGCAACAGCCTTTGTGACGGTCCAACATGATGTTTAAATAAAAAAAACTGAACTTTAACTCACTGAGTCGTAATCTAACTTCTACTGTTTAGGATAAACTAACTGAAAATGGATTTATATTTAAATACCTGGTCTCAATATTTTTATTAGTGCAGGTTTAGGCATTATACATTCACATACAGTAAGAGTAACAAAATGATTTCAATTTGCTCTTCTTTTTGAAAAACCAGTGGTAGAATAGACAGAAGACAATACAACTAATCACTATGAACATCCTCTGAACAATGGAAATAGACTGAAAAAGTAAAATAAAATAAATGAAATAAATAAATAAATAGGTAGATCTATTTAAAATAAGTAAATAAATAATAATAAAAAACAATATAATAATAATTATAATAATGATAAATAGACAAGTAAATGAAAATATGTAAAATAAATTCATAAATATAGTACTGGCTTGAAAAGAGTTAGGTACTGTAAGTCTTAAATAAATATCTTGAATAACTTGCCACTCATGGAAAGATTCATACATCTATGTGTCGGACCCTCTTGTTACCTGTCCAGAGTTCCTGAACTTCGACGCCATGGCTCCGCTCACTGCTTTGTCCACATCGGCGCTGTCAAACACGATGAAGGGGGCGTGGCCTCCCAGCTCCATGGACGCTTTCTTCACCGTGTCAGCAGCCATTTTTAGCAGCACCTGGGACAAAATTTTAACATTGAACCAACTTTTACCTGTGAAATATGAATTCTTTACATTTTATATTTACAATAAATACAGCATACATGGTTCCTACACACTTTAAACTCAAATTTAAGACTTTTTAAGACCTGAACTGAGGCCAGAAAGACCACAACAATATTAATGACCACAGGTATGGAACATTAAAATCTTAAAAATAATAAAAAAATAAAAAAAATAATATTTGTCAGTACACAAGACTGGACCAAATTTTCTGTAAAATGTAAATGTAATATAATGTCAGATCATTAGTAAAATATGATTACATACTGTATTCTGAATCCAAAAGTTTGTCTTTTAACATTTGTGTAAAACAACTATAAAACTAAATAACTTTTTATTAATATATTTTTTACAAAGTAAGAAACAGAAAAACTCCAAACACAGCACAGACTCTGATTAGGCTGAAGACTGTTTGGTGATATTAAAAATGACTTTCTGTTTTCACATTTTAGCATATTTACATCAATTATTTTATTTTTTAATTATTTTATTAAAGCACCTTTAATTAAATGTTTTCTTTTGTTTTCTTATTTTAGCATATTTATTAGCTATTTTAAGTATACTTTACTGAAATAACTTTAGTATTTCATATTTTATTTATCTTTTTTATATCTTTGTGCTTTCTTCATTTTTATACCAGTTTTAATCTTTAGTGTTTTATTATCCTATTTTTGGCTTTTTATCAGACAATATTCTAGTGCCTGATAAGCCTTTTTAAGCATATTTTACTGAATTATTTTAAAATTTTTATTATTTTATCTTGGGATATTTCATAAATCTATTTTTTACTTGATTTTCAAAGCACATTTTTACTAAATATATTCTGGTGCTTTATTATCTTTTTTAAGATTAAATTTGTTAATTATTTTTAATATTTTATTTTCTTAACTTTACCTATTTCATGAAACTCTTTTTGGTGCTGTTTTTTCTTATGTTAGAATATTTTACTGATTATTATTTTTATTATTTTATTTACGCCGATTTTATCAACTTGTAAATTGGTCCTTTATTATTTTATTTTATCATTTTTACTGTTCTTAATTTGTAGTGTTTTGGCATATTATTCAGCGAGTTTTAAAAAACTTTTTTTGTGCTTTAATATTCTATTTTGTTTTGTTTTATTTGATTTCATATTTTTCTTTTAATTTCCTTTTATTGCATCTTTTTTGTGATTGCTATATTAACACTAAAACATGATTTAATCCCATTAGAGCCAGTTTGATGTCAGATCGGCCCCAAATGTGCCAAAAATCCTTTTTTTAGTGCATTTTAAACTCCACTGAAAATAGTTTGAAGTTGAAACATTTTGGGAGAGTCTGACATTTTAAAGATCATCACATTCTGTTTTTATATGGATTCTGAACCCCGTCTCAGGGTATTCGTGGTTCTTGGATCTTACTTTGCCAGTGGCGGTGGACCCGGTAAAGGAGATCTTGGCCACCAGCGGGTCGGTGCAGAGAACTTTCCCGACGGACGGCGTCTTCTCTCTGGAACACGGGACCACATTGAAGACCCCCGCCGGGATCCCTGCCTGCTCTGCCAGCTGCACAAACACACGGCAGAGGACGTGAAATCAGAGATTAAAACCTGAACAAAAAAAGAGCTTGATGAAACGTCGATCGTTCTGACCTCAGCCAGAGCGAGCGCTGACAGCGGCGTATCCTCGGCCGGTTTCACCACCACGGTGCAGCCGACAGCCAGGGCCGCCCCGACCTTCCTGGTGATCATGGCGCTCGGGAAATTCCACTGTGTAGAAATAAACAAATATGTAAATGTGAAGATGAACGCCGCCCCTTCAGTGATTCCAGTCTTCTGATTGGCTGCTCACAGGTGTGATGATGGAGGCCACGCCCACAGGCTGCTTGAGGAGAAGGATCTTTCGGTCTTTGGCGGCCGATGGGACGATGTCGCCGTAAACTCGCCGAGCCTCCTCAGAAAACCACTCCAGGAAGGAAGCCGAGTACGCGATCTCTCCCAGAGACTCCTTCATTGGCTTACCCTGCAATATACACACAAACATAACATATATAAAAACATTAGGGCTGGGCAATATATCGATTAAATTGATTGATTCAAATTATTTTCTGCAGAAGATTAAAAATGAAAAATCTAGATTTTTTTTCTCCACTTACTTTGACTCCAATCATAAGCTGTTGCAATGTTTGAAAATATAAATACTGAAACTGTACAGGTTTCATGGTGGTAGGCCTTTTCAGGTTTTGCACAAGCACATGTTTAGGCTTGTGTTTGTTCTTTTAGAGATCATACGTTGAGAAAGCTCCATGTTAATTTACAGTGAAAACAGCTCAGCCTTCAGTGTTCACAAGGCTGCCTAAGTTCAAACTACATAATCAGCATTTTATGACAATTTTACTGCATGCATTTTAACTGTAGGAGAGAAAGTCTGTTTTGTGGAAAAAAATCTGGGATTTTATTTTGATGTCATACTGCTAAGCCCTAAAACATACGTAAAGACAGATATATTTTAACAAAAAAACACTAAATGTGGTTAAATTTGTGCTCAGTTTAGCATCTGTTATACTGCAATAATGCTCTAATGTATGGATGTAAACAAGTAAACTAGGCAGATAAAGTGCAATGTTCATATATCGTACCTCCGTCCTCAAATGATATAGAGTGGTGGATAGCACTGATTGATTAGTATGAATTGTGGCAGGTGTGTAACAAACAGTCTAATTGCACAGTAAGCATATAAACAGTGCAGTGACACTCGTGCGTAATACTGCGCAATCGATGCGCTGGCACTGCTGGAAGATCACGCAAAAGGCAGGATGGAGAAAGGAAGAGTTTCCATGATTTATAGTCATATAATGGATAAATACAATCCCTCTTTATCTTATTTACGTGAACAATGGGAAAATGATATTGGGGTTCCTCTGTTGGATGATGAATGGTACATGGCTTTATCAAGGGTTCATTCCTCATCTATATGTTCTAGACATGCTCTAAAACAATTCAAAGCATTACACTGACTGCACTTTACTAAAGCTAAACTTGCAAAAATATTTCCAGACCTAAATCCTGTGTGTGACAGGTGCAAATTAGCCCCTGCAACTATTTATCATATGCTATGGTCCTGTTCAAAACGTGTTCCTTTCTGGTCGTCCTTCTTTGACGCGCTTTCTCAGTCTTATGGCTGCATTATTACGCTCTCTCCCATGGCTGGAATTTTTGGTATATTTCTAGTTCCAGCTTATTCAAATATGACCACTCACGTTGAAAAAAAAATTATTGCCTTTTCCTCTTTATTAGCTAGACGAGTAATTCTGTTTAAATGGAAAGATGTGACACCTCCATCACACAACCAATGGCTGAGAGATGTGATGTACAACCTTAAGCTGGAAAACGGCTCCTGTAAGAACTAAAACCATAAAACCTGGGAGCCACTTATGCAATATGTTGGCCGTTTTCCAGAGGACATACGGCGCGTACCTGCTTATCACGTAGACTACACCACTGTATCTATCCAAATTAATCAATTCACTCACCATGATCGGTCTTGTACAGCCATACAGAGTCTCTCAGTCTGACAGCCATGCTGGATCAGAGCCAGACTAACGGTGGTGACCCGTGCGCAGTGTCATGTGTCGGTGGGGGGGTTGAAAAGGTGTGTTTGGTACTAGTTGTGGCAACGTGAACCGGGGCAGGGGACGGGGACCTCTGTGGTTGGGGCTGGGAGAGATGCTCTCATTTTGGCTAGCACCGGCCGTAGAGCTAGCTGTGCTTTCCGCCTCGCCTACGGTTCAATTACAACCATTTGGGAACCCCCCGTCCATTAATAATCTGTTTGTTTGTTGCTGATTTTCTTTTACCATAATGTCGGCAACACGCTCTCTCCTCCACTCTCCTGAGTGTGGGTGGGCGTGTCTGTACCGGTGCGAGTGCACATGAGTATGAAACAGGAGCGAGAGCCCCGCCCGTCACCCGGAGAGGAGAAATGCATTTTAATGACTGTAGTGAAACGATAACACCGCATTAGACTCTGAAATTGCGCAAATTAGAGTTATCTTTTTTATTTGATAAAAAGAGGCATGTTTCCCACTGTGTTACATTACCTTTCCTTTTAAAAACACTCAACAAGCATTTGTGAACTGAGGACACTAAATTTTGAAGCCCTGTAGCAGATTCTTTCACATTCTTGTTTGATGCTGTGACGGTCCGTGTCTTAGCTCCTGGTCCACAGACCTAGCTTAAAATCTCCCATCTCTCTTAGATTTACCTGAGTGAGCGGCTGTGATTGGATCGCCTGGTGACTGTTGGCTACAAAAGCCCAGCCCCCGTATTTGTCATGGCCCTGAGCCAGGTTATGACAATGCACAGATTCAGTTGCTCAACGGGCAGGTCAGTCTAGTCCCTGCTGTTGTAACTGGAGCAGAATGTGTCTTCATTGTCTCTGAAATAAGCAGGGACGTCCCTGAAAAAGATGGATGGCAGCATGTTGCTCCTAAACCTGTATGTACCTTTCAGCATTAATGGAGCCTTCACAGATGTGCAGGTTACCCATGCCATGGGCACTAACACACCCCCATACCATCACAGATGCTGTCTTTTGACCTTTGCTCTGATAACAGTCTGGATGGTCCTTTTCCTCTTTAGCCCGGAGGACACCACGTCCATGACGTCCAAAAACAGTCTGAAATGTGGACTCAGACCACAGCAGACTTTTCCACTTTGCCTCAGTCCATCTCAGATGAGCTCGGCCCAGAGAAGCCTGCAGTGTTTCTGGGTGTTGTTGATATTTGGCTTTGTCTTTGCATGATAGAGTTTGACCTTGACCTTGTAGATGTAGAGATGAACTGTGTTAACTGACAATGGTTTTCTGAAGTGTTCCTGAGCCCACGTGCTGATATCCTTTACAGAATGATGCTGCTTTATCATGCAGTGCTGCCTGAGGGATGAAGGTCACAGGCATTCAGTGTTGGTTTTCAGCTTTGCTGCTTACATGAAGAGATTTCTCTGGATTCTCCGAATCTTTTGATATTATGAACTGAAGATAATGAAATGTTGTAGGTGACATTGATGAGCTCAAGACTTGTAGCCAGAGTTAGACAGCCCTCCTGATCCTAATGTTTTAGGCCTTTGTCACATAAATATGATGATACACATGATTTCTCTGCATTATACTCACACTCTCAAATGTGATGAGCTTGGCCAGGTCTTCTTTGTGCAGGATCACCAGGTCAAACCACTTCCTCAGCAGGAGGCTCCTCTCCTGCAGGACGACCAATCAGATTATGTAAGGGAAACATTAGCATTAATGTGTTATCAGATGTTTAACTAAGAACTAATGCTTAAAACAGACACAATACAACTAAATATTTATACTGGAATAGGTTTGAAGTGTTTAAACATCAAGTTGATATTTCCCAGAGAATTAGTGAAACATAAAGTGTCTTTAAGAGTCTCTTTCAGTTGAAGTTGGGGGTTTATTTAAATCAATTTGGGTCGTTATGACACCAGAATTTCAAACTTTAATAAAATGTAGTGTTTGAGTTCAGTACAGGGTCAAACACATATTCAAGAACCAAATCAACACAGGTGTGCCTTTACCACATATTCTACAGAAATAAATCTAATATTCTGTGTTTTTTAAACATATCAAACAAGTTAGAAATGTACTCAAACTTGTATTTAAGGGTTAAATCCGGAAAGGTATTGGATATGTAGTAGTTGTGGGCAGAGCTGAAGTGTTTTCAGAGATTAATGCAGAAAAAAAATACTGATATATGATGATTTTTTTTAGCAGCTTTTTCTGTTTCGAGGGGCCCACGGAGGAAGAAAAAAGTGAAACAATGTCTTTGCACCATTCTACTCTTAAAGCTAAAAAATATTTAATAAAGGTTGTTGTTTAATAGTCATACTTAGACATTTATATTCAACCCTTGTATAACACTAATGCAAGAGTAGTTCAAGACTGAACTGTATCGTTTGTTATTTAACAATAAAATTACTTCCGCATAATTTAATTTGCATATAATCAACACCATGTAACAAACATATTATGAACCTCAGTTTGCCCAAAGTGCGCTGATTGCAAAGTCCAGACACGCAGTTAATTAGCAACTCAAATGCACCTGCCATTCATGGTCGAAAAAAATATCTTTCCGCCAAATCACGTTTCAATAATTTATTATTTAGTAGTACAGCATTCATATGCTAAGATAGATGATCTGTGTGTGTTTCAAGTCAGTTTTTGGAATATTACTGCAACATGTTTGTCTTCGGCATACATTACAAACTTTCAGAGAGCAATTTGTATGTACTAATTTAAAAAAAGGGTTTGATTTTACGCATGATTTTGTTACTACTAAGGCAGCTGTAGGTAATAAGACGCTGTGAAAGAGTTCTGTTTATATCTTTAAACTAAGCTGAAAAGTAGATGATCCTGAAGCCGATTTAAAGGATGAGTCCTACTTTATTATAAAAGGGCAAGTTGTTTTGCATTTGTAGAGATTTTATTGCAAATACACGATGTTTAATGTAAAGTAGTTGTTTTTCAAATGGGTTTTGGTGGCTGTGATTGTGGCGGTACCTTGGCTGTATACTGCTTCCAGGAATGAAACGCCTTGTACGCAGCGTCCACAGCCTGCTTGGCCTCGACAGGACCGCAGTCCGAAACCCGGGCTATCTCCTGTCCCGTGGCCGGGTCCAGGACGGGGAACACCGAGGCTGCGGAGACCCAGCGGCCGTTGACGTAGCTGTCAGTCCGCAGCAGGGGAGCGGACACGTCCAGGCTGTAGTTCTTGTGCATGGCGGCGGGGAGGCCGAAGAAAACCTGCCGGAGGAAGCAGCGAGTCCTCAGCACGCAGAGGGTGGACATACCGCGGGGGAAAGCCTGGAGCTCGGTGCGGGGTGGAGACTCACTGTGTGACGGCCAAAGGTTGCCTGTCTCCCCGTTGGACGGTGACGGACCTCCGGCAGCTTTCTGTCGGTTTAGACCAGTCCTGAAGAGGACGTGTTCGTGACGTCATCACGTACACACAGCCTGAGAGTACTTCAGGGCCCTCTTCTTCTCCTGTGAACCAGTGATGCGTTTAATGTACACAAGAAAGAAGACAATTTATTCAGGGTAAAAGTAGCCTCCGGTGGTCCTTAAGGAAACAGCAACAACAGTTATTTGAACACAAAAATATTTCATGAAACCAAAAAAATCAGCAAAAAAATCACGCTTTTATGGCCTTATTCACACCTTTCTTTAAAACCCTAACTTTGAGCTCTTAGTGATAAATATAATCCATCATGCCAGGGATGTCCAGGCCTCAATGCAAAGTGGACACGGCAAAAGCATCCAGTATCTCAGACTACATACAGAGGTGTGTCAGATATTTCAATGATTTCTATGCTAACATTTATTCAAGTTACAATACATTTTATGATTTATGCTAACATTTATTCACAGATTTCATGTTTTTATTGTTTCAGTTAAGAATGTCACATTTTTACAGGATGAACTGTGCTCCTGTTTCCTGTCTGATATTTTCAGACCTGCTATTTGCTGTCAGTTTTTATTAATTATGCTGACTTAGTTGAAGTAAGAGTATCTACTGTTAACCCCCTGTACTGTGATTGACCTTTTTTTGGCAGACATATCTTATAAAATCAGCCACGAGGTTTGTTTCAACATAACCTATGATGACACCTCCCTAAAGCCTAAAGTGTAAAAGATCTTGTGTTTACCTTTATTCAGGGCTTTCGTTTGTACATCCCTAGTGAGGTGCAGATCAGAGTCCCCAGCAGCCGAGTGATTTTTCTATATTGAGTATTGTTTCACGTATTGTCAATAAATGGTTGGCTAACCGATCTAATCTGGACTCGTGCCTTCTTCCAAACAGAACTTTTCCAACAGGTGCATGAATCATGCATTTTAGCCCAGAAAACTGCCACTCACTGGATATGTTCTCTTTTTCAGGCCATTCTCTGTGTACCCTAGAGATGGTTGTGTGTGCAGCAGCTTCTGACAGACCAGACTGTCAAAAAGGGTACGTGCACATTTTGGTTGATATAATGTGTTTTTTAAATCCTTGAATAAAAATACTATTAAAATGATCATTTTCTTGATTATTGGACTTTGAACTGAAGCAAAATTCTTCATACTGATACTCTTATCTCTATGTTACAGATAGCCTGTTTCCAGTCTTCGTGGTAATCCTTCTGCTCTAGTTTCATGTTTCCCTTCTGCAGCTCCCTTAAGTTTCAATTTCCTTTCTCAACAAGTCTGTCATTCCAGGTCAGCCCTGTTTATTGCATCAGCTGTAACACAGGGCTGTCATGAAATCAGAATTTTAAACTTTAATATGATTATTAGCTGTTTGTGTTTACTTGAATGTCTCAAGGTGTTAAATTCTGGTGTAGAAAAAAAAGTTTCACTTCATTTTTTGTTAAAATACAATTTTCTTGACTTTTAAAACAGAATGTCCACAAATTACCTTAAATATGGCAGCTCTTAATATTACTATCATTAAATTACTAATATTTACTAATTCAAATTTAATTAATAAAACAGGCTCTAAATACTTTTTGGATTCATCCATAATTCATCAGTAAACCTTCAGTAAATACTTCAGTCATTACTTGTGAAGCAGGACTGACAGCAGTTTCATTTTAAAACAGCATTAAACATGCTTTGTTGATAATCAGTTAATTATGCGTTGTTAATTTAAAGTATTTATTTCTGTGTTAATTGATATTAACATTAAAATACTTCAAAGATGATGAGTTAAGGATTATTTAGGTATTGATAAATACCAACTGTTGCTTCATAATGTGTCAGTAAAGTAGTTCTGACTTTTTATAAATGGTTATAGCATGTAGTTCATGTAAAATGTAACTGTTAATATTTTGCTGTTTTGGTAGACTTGCTGGAAATCTGATCCACAGTGATATCATGAAGTGGCATATGGTATGCCACTAGGAAAGTACTGGCCTATAAGGTGGCATATGGCAAGTCACTCAGAAAGCGCTGGTTTTAAAAGTGGCATATAGTGTACCATCAAGGTGGCAAGGGTCTATAACCTGGCATATGGCATGTCACTAGCAAAGAACTGGTCTTCAAACTGGCACATGGCATGCCCCTTTGGAAGCACGGGTCTTAAAAGTGGCATATGGCATGCCACCAGAAAGTAAAGTGGTATGAGGATTGCCTTAAGGGAAGTTCCAGTGTGTGGCAGTATCGGCATGTGCCATTAATTTGGTAGCTCGTCTAGTGGCTAATGGCATACCACTTCGAGACTAGTATCAGGTGTAGTTTTTTTAATGATTTTTAAAGTTTGAATAAGACTTCAGATTCAGTTGAGGAAAATAAAATATTAAGTTAAAGTAAATTATTCTTGATTAGGAACATTAATTTCAGTCAAGGTAAATCAAATTCAGTTACATTCTTGATTAAGGGTAATTCGACCGAGTTAAACTGTTTGTTAAGGTAAGTAAAATTCTGTTTAGGAAAATTGTGGTTCAAATAATTAACTTAGATTAAGCTGAAGAATAAAATTAATTAACTTAAGTAACCAGGCTGAGTTCAATCAAATATGATCAAAAGGAAAAAAACGATTCAGTCAAGTAAACTTAGGCAAATGATGCTTCATCAGTGCCATATATGCCTTTATAACTCGCTGACATATCCTGAATATATTGTTTTTTAAACAGGTTTCAACGTCTGACTTTTCATTTCAAAACTTTATATAAAGTTAGAACAATAAGTTGATCAAAGCTTTACACTCACATGATGAAACGGTAAATCAACATAGCCAGCTGAACCAAAATTAGTCAGAAACAGACTCCAGGCAAAAAGACTGAATTGCAGAGCCGTGAGACAAAAAGCAAGGTTTTATTTTCAGTCCAGGGTTCAGTACACGTAAAGGCAAACAATCCAGGCAGAGGTATCTGAAAATACAAAAGGCTAAATTCAGAGTCGAGGCAAAAACGTTTCAAGAACATGACCAAGGACTATGAGAAGAAGTGCTGGAAAGTGACGTGGAGTACAACAATCTGGCACAAGACTGTGGGAGACATGAGGTTAAATACAAGAGGTGATTAGGGAAAATGAGACACAACTGGGGAAGGCACGATCAGGGAGGAGGTGTGATGAAACAAGACAGGAAGCAAACTCTACAAACAGAAAAAACAATTTGACATTTCAAAATATAACAGGAAACAGGACATAATCATAAAAACAAGTGAAAAAAAGGGAACTTAACAGACAGACGGTGATCATGACAAAATTAAATACTCTAAACTAATTATCATAAAGCTTGAAATTAAAAACAGATCCCAAAACTAGAACACATTCAGAGAGCACACACCTCTGCCAAGGTAGCTCATATTGCTGTTACATCTATAAGCAATAGGTCCATGATAAAGTTTCCATCATAACATGATTCTTTGACCCTGCAAACCCACACCTACCCCTCAGAATCATGTTGATATCATTATTAGTTAGACAGTTATTGAGCAAAAAAAGATTGTTCACTAATGTTGGTTATCTGGATCAACACCAAAATCTGATAATTTTTAAGCTGGGCCATTACCAACATCTCCTGAAAATTTCAGCAAAATCCGTGCAGTAGTTTTTGTGTAATCTTGCTAACAAACAAACAAACATACGCCAGCAAAAGCATGACCTCCTTGGTGGACTTAATAACTGCATGTGCTTCTGCATTACTTTTTAATGCTCCCATCCACATGCCAGAGCTCCCCTGATGACACGCCTCCTGGCACGTCTCAGTCTTCGTCCTTCTGGAAGTTTCCCTCCTCCCTTTCACCAGCTGAGAGTCTATTAAAAACAGTCATGGGCTCATTTTGCTTTGCCATGACAGCTCCCTGTACTTATTCCTCCTTGGTTTGATGTAACCCACTGCTCTTTCTAATTCTAACACCTTTTATCATTTAAAACGATTATTAAAAAAATGATTACATAAAGAGGTAAAGGTCCATTGTTTTCACTGGTAATAAACTTGGCACCACTTATGTTTGCTGACTTTGCCTTCAGAGAAGTTTGCCTTCCAGAGTCCTCCTTCTCTCTCCACACGGATGAGCAGAGTTGCCAGGTCTGCTTATTATAAGCGACTTTAGGCTTCTTTTTTTTAATTTTTAAGTTGCTTGTAAATAAATGCGGGTTGCTTATTTCTGGGCTTGTTGTGTCCAAATCCAGGAGGGATCTGATGCACACTCTACTACTAGGGATGCACAATATTGGATTTTTGCCAATATCCAATATGCTGATATTTTTAAATTAATTATGGCAGATACTGATACCAATATTTCTGATCAAGAGCACAAACTCTGTACTTTGCAAAAATGGACCTGTTTATTTCAGTTTTACAGTAATTTTTGTTGCTAGGAACAGATGTAAAATGAGAAAACCATCATTTAACTCTTGCAAAAACGAAACTCGTGATTTTTTAAATGTTCCCATGCAGTGATGTGAAGGTGCATCAATATTGTACATTTGTGTAATTTGCAGAATTTCCAGTTTATATATTAGCTTAATATCAGCAAAAATTTCAATATCAGCTGATAAGATATCTAACTTTTTAGGCTGATATCGGCCAATACCAATATCAAACTGATAATATCGTGCATCCCTATCTACTACCAATATCAACTCAATTCAGAAGTTACACAAACTATTTTGTCCTATTTCAAACACAAATGTAAATTTTACAGTAAAAAGGGGCAAACATGTTTCCGCCAAAAAGAAATCCTTATAGGCAGAATTCAATTTGTTCGTAGTGCAGCTATTCCTGTTGTCACCGTAATAAAGCTGTAGAGGATCAGCATAAAACTGAGATTAAAGCCTGACTATGTCTGTTTGGTTATGAAAATTAAGGTTAGACAAACTGTTTATTGATAGCAGAGTTAGAAATAACAGTAGCCCTTCCTTTCACTTCTGTATAAAGAAAAGGATGTTCACCTCCAAACAAAAGGATGATGAACTAGAAAACACTCAGAGAGTGCAGACCTCAGCCAAGCAGTTTCAGTCCACTTTGGCAAAAATGGTCCTATCTCGCAATGTTAAAGAATCTTTCAAAAAAATTACTGGATCGGGATGGTGATCCGGATCAGTCCCAAAATCTAATTATTTCTTCCTTATCCCATTCCACACATTTCCTTAAAATTTCATCCAAATTCGTCCATAACTTTTCAAGTTATCTTGAACACAAACAAACAGACAAACAAACAAACCAACGCTGGCAAAAACATAACCTCCTTGGCAGAGGAAATAAGTAAATTAAGGGACAAATAAGAAAAAATGTCACTGTGAAATTGAAATGTAATATAGATGAAATGAAAACACACTTTATGTTGATTTCTCTTTATAAAAATAAAAAGTAGTATATCACATTAGGGGAAAAAAAATGGAAGTTAGTTGTTTTGGGCTCGTTTTTATCGACCTGGTTGCTTATTTCAGATGAAAATCTGGCAACCCTGAGATTAAGCAGAAATGTTTTTTTCTATTTAATAAACATCAAAACTTGAATAGTGACTCATAATAAATTCCAGAGTGTTGTAGTTGCAGCAGTTGTTGCAGCCTGATTGCTGTGGCAGGGGAATGCAGTCACATAGGTGTGATGTCAGGAAATCGAAACTTAAGGAAAGAGCGCTTGAGGATGTCCTTCTGTATAAAGAGCGCAGCAGGGACCAGGACGTCTGCACAAACACAGTCAGGATGGGGGTCAAGGGACTGTCTTCGCTGTTAGAAACCCACCCGAGGATTTACCGGGACGAGAAATTCAGGAAGAGACGGCTGGTGATCGACGGCTGCAACTTTCTCTACCTGCTTTACTTTGACTCGGGTAAGTAAATTAAAAATTAAATAATTATCACTGACATAATAAAGCCTGCTCCCTCAGTGCGCAGGCATTTAGGCTGAATTCATGGAAGTAATAGAGTAATGACTGATATTCTTTATTAATTAAGCACTTTTTTGGAGGGAAATTCCTTACAAAGTGCTTTAAAGGGCAGAAAAAATTATATGTAAACTTAAAAAAGGCAAGTGGAACATTAAGAAATAAACAGTTCAGGCCTAACATGGATTTAAAAGAACTCTGAAGGACCGTCAATCATTTCAAAGGGCTTAACGTGTCAAATTAACAAATATTAAAGAAAAATCAAGAAAGGCATTTCATCTGAAATATACATAAAATAGGCCTAACTTTTGCTTTACCACAGATGTAAAGGCAAGATAACCTATTTTAAATAATTCAAAGTGCTTAAAAGAGTCATAATCGAAGACATAAAGCATGAAAAGACTCGAAGTAACAGTATGAAAAGGACATATTTTAATATTGTTTGGAAATATTTAGAATCAAGGATTAAAAAGTGACTATTAATGAGCTATAGTGCTATAAAAGCCTGCATAAACTCAAGAATGTAAGACTAAAAGAAATATAACATAATGGTGGTTACAATTCAAGAACTATAACAATAAAAATAAAAATATAAAGCAAAATATCCTTAATTTGTACAACTGATAAATGAGTTGAAATTTGATGAATTAATTTAGCAAAATACATTCATACAGATCAGGAGTAGGCAACTGGAATTAATTTAAAATGTAAAAAATATTATAAACATGAAGAAAACATGATAAAACCTGCCATGAAGATATTCAAAATATAATTAATTCCAGGAAAATTGAGCTAAGTTTGGCATATTGTGTCAGTTAAACAGTTTTTATCAGTTTTTAGATGCATTTGTTAAAGTTAAGGCAGGAATGTTAGTCAGAAGTACTGTAAGAGTGAGTTAATGATTCATAACTTACACATTAAGCATATAAAACTAACCATAATTAATTATTAGTACCTGCATTTGAGTTTTTATTTAATGAAGATGACACAGTTTCTTAAATTAAAATTAAAATGTGTTCAAATAAAATATGCCATAAAAAAGCCTGTTATTAAAATTCCCCCTTTAGAGATCATATCGCAGGTTTATTACATATTTTACTGCTGTTACACAAAGCATGTTAAGTCACATCACACACACTCATGGCTATTTTATTAGGCACATGCATTTCACCACTTGTTAATAAAAATATCTTATCAGCCAGTCACAGTGCAACCACTTGATGTATTTAGGCATGTAGACGTGATCAAGAAGACCTGCTGAAGTTCATACTGAGCATCAGAACGGAGACGAAGGTGACTGAAGTCACTTTGAACATGGATGATATTCAGTGAGCTTCATTTAGACAGAAAAAGCCTCGTTGATGTTGAGGTCAGAGGGGATACGGATGGATGATGTCGATTTGGGAGAACGGAGATGTTTTATCATTTAGCCCCTCCTGACCTTGTGAACCATATATCCTAATATCAGTCTCTTGCTATTGAATGCCATTTTATGGTTTAAATCATTATAATCATAAGCGATGTTAATGTTAATATTAGATTGATCTCTTTATCCATGGTTGTAATGATTATTCATCCATAGTAACAATTTTTACAACCATGTAGGCATGAGGACCCTCTTGAAAATGAAATGCCACATCTCAAGGAGCTTAGTTTTAATACATTTATATTCAACAAGACAAATATGGTACTATACAGATAAAGATTAGATTAGATAGATAGATAGAATATATATAGAATAAATTCTTATATTTATATATATAATATACATTGACTCTGCATGGAGAGGGTCACCCAGGTCGCGTCAGTTGCATTTGGTGTGAACGCGCCTTAAGAGTTTGGAAAGCTTTTGTCCAAAAAGCAGGTGAGCTAAGGACAGCAGGGCTGGGCATTGTTAAGAACCTCATGATTCGATTTGATTTCAACTCTTTTGGTGCCAATTCGATTCAGTAAGAAGTAGAAATACACAAATAATTAGAGTACCTGTTGATAATTTTTGAATTTTTATTTTGATGCCAATGTGAACATATGTGGTATGTCATCTCACATTTTTGAGCAATCAGTCATCTGAAAACACAAATTTGCACAATAATAACTTATTTGTGCATATGGCGTACAAAAGTAAAAACATGACAGTTAGAACTATAACAATAAATGTCCACCTGGTCTTTTTTGTCAATAAATGTGTCAGGAATTGTCCTTTGAATACATTTTTCACCCTTTTTTCATGAGAAATAAAAGTAAACAATTCTTGCAAGTATTTGTCATTATTATGTTATAAATGCTTAAAACAGTGTGTAATTACAAGAAAAGAACAAAAACGGCTTTGAATTTTTAACATGATTCTCTTCATAAACAGTTGTAAATGAATATGTAGAAATTTTCTGAGATGACCAAAAAAAAAACATTTTACATAAACTCAAACATTCTTGTTTGCCTGCAGCATTTAGTGTCCACGTTACAGCCTGTTATATTTTACCATGTCCAGGCGTTTTTTTTACTGATAGTTCCTGAAGCAGTTCCTGTCAAGCTGAAGACAGAGATCTCAACATTTCTTCCTCCAGTATTTCTAAAATTATTATTTATGGTATCTATAAAAAATGAACTATGATGAAAAAGATGACCAAAAAGACACATGGAAAATACGTCGGAAATACGGCAAAAGAACGGAAAGAAAACACTCCAGATTGATACTAATGCTATTGTTTCCAATATTTTACATTATTTACACAAATAATACTAAAATACCACCGTTAAATCACTCATGTTCGGTCTTCTTCTGTCACCAGCTGCAGCTGGATAAACACTGATAAAGTGCAAAGCGCCACCCACTGGCCAGGAGGTGAATCGATTCAGAGGATTTGCTGAATCGATATTGAATTGGGAGGGGAAATATTGCAATGCATTGATGAATCGATATTTCTACCCACCCCTCTAGGACAGCCAATGAAACTATAGAGAAAACCGGCCTCCCCATTATGACAATCGTCACTTTCGTGAGAGCAATTTTGTCTGAAATATGTGAGCGATTTGGTCAAACTTTCTGTCTCATCTGTTCTGAGATAAAAGCTCTAGACTGACTCTTTAGACTTCGAGGGTCAGAGCTTATAAAAGTTTTCTGGATCTCACGTCCACAGACCAGTCCAGGCTCTTCCTCTTGACCCACCACTGCACCTTCACTTCACTCTTCTATCTCTCACAGACTTAAAACCATCGGGCAGTGGTTCCAGTTTTTCATGGGGTTTCATTTCCTTGTTTGCAGGTCTGGACCTGATCCGTGGCGGGGAGTATGCTGCGTTTGAGGCTGTCATTGAGAGGTTTGTGAAGACCCTCAGAGACTGTGGGATCTCTCCGTACGTGGTCTTGGACGGGGGCCACGACCTCACAGACAAGAAGGATGAAACTGTGAGACAGAGATTTGTGGATAAGATCAAGAAGGCCAGTCAAGCAGCAGAGGAGAACAAGCAGGAGAAAGTCCTACCACGGATGGCAAGCCTGGTGTTCAGACAGACGCTGCGCCGGCTCGGTGTCCCCATGGCTCAGTGCTACACTGAGGCGGACTGGGAGATCGCCGCCCTGGCGAAAGAGTGGCAGTGCCCTGTGCTTTCCAATGACAGCGACTTCTTCATCTGTGAGCTCCCGGGGGGGCTGCTGCCCCTCTCTCATTTCCGATGGGAGGATGTGAAGAAGACGGGTTCGCACAGCTTCATCCCCTGTAAGATCTACCACTCCACCGCCTTCTGCATCGTCTTTGAGATCCAGCCCCAGCTCCTGCCGGCCTTCGCCTCCCTGGCCGGGAACGACTATGTGAAGCTGGAGAGGATGAATGCATCGATTAACTGGGCTCAGTTCGCCCCAGCAGAGATCGGGACACCTCCGCACTACCTGGTGGGGCTTCTCAACTGGCTGAAGAAGTTCAGGCGACCTGAGGAGGCCTTCGAGGCAGCGCTCGGGCTGATGGGAGATTTGAGCAAAGAGAGAAGAGAAGAAGTAAAGAAGGGCTTGAATCTAGGGATGAAGGATTACCAGCTTCCCCCGAGCTCTCTGAAGAAGTTTTTCATCCATGGGGTCGCACCTCCATATCCAGAAGCAGAAAAGGTAATGAAAGCTGAAGTACTGAAGATTTAGGGTGATTTTTTTTTGAGAAGTCCTGGTCTTTACTTTGATGCTGAGAAGCTTTCATTCGAAAAGAAATCATCCAAGTTTAGCTGATCAATAAGGACAAAATCACATTTCAGTATTTCTTGTAATTTATTCCTGGAAAATATCACAAGTGTGTGAGGCCAGCAGTTCAGCCACTGGGTGTCAAAAAGCAAACATTGGTGAGAGCAGGGGTAAAAGGGGTCATATTTAGCCTTAAATCAGGTTCATATATTGATTTTTGATGATGCTAGAGTTTATTCCCGATCACTTATGTTCAAAAAACCTTCTAGTTGTCATGTACACAGCCCCCCTGATTGTGCCGTATTCTCTCTCCCTCTGATACCCTCTGTTGGAGCTCCTGCTCCTACAAGGTTCCAGTCCGCCCTGATTGGCGCCACAGCCTTACGCCTCGTTTACACGATAACGTTGTCACCAGAAATGGAAAGGTTTTTCCTTTGTGTTTTCAAAAGCGCTCCGTGTTCGCACAGAGACTTTGTGAAAACGATGCACGTTCACTTAGATCCACGAGAACAACTGAAAACGTGGTAGCGTGTATGCCAGGCCAGTAGTTGGTGATGTAGGTCTGTAGTGAAGCAGCAGTGTTACAACATGCATCAGTGTACTAACACTTTCCGGTGAGGACAAACTTGTCAGTTCTCTGCTGGTCAGAGTATTGACGCAGCAAATCCACATTTTGTTGGAGGAGAGATAACAAACCGAGCACCAGTTGGCAGCACACATGTTGCTCGGTAGTTGGCCGTAGCTGTTGTTGTTGTTCCTAGGTGTGCGCGCAACCTTTATCTGAAGGAGTGCTGCGCATGCACCACCCGTCCCTGTTTTCCCTGACAACGCTGATCCATGTTTACACGGAGACGAAAATGAAAACATTTTCAAAACTTTTCACTCTGGACCCCGGTTAAAAATGTTCGCGGATTCAGTCACTGTCGGTACCGCTCTCATGTAAACAGAAGGCGCAAATGTAACGAAAACTCGCCTTTCTCGTCTGTTTTCATGTAAACAAGCACTAAAGTTCCCTGTTCGTATTGTGCGTCCCAGTTGACCTTGGTACTGGGGTAGTCCAAGTTACAAATTAGATAACGCCAGTGGGAACACCCCCTTTGGTCCGAGTTAGTTGGACGTCCCTCATCTACCCTGACTTTTCCAGCTCGGACTGGACGTGTCGAGCTGGGATGTGGCGTAATTCCCACTCCCCTCCTTCCAGTTCTGATGTAAATAAAACATACCATTAGCTGACAGGAGTGGCATCCCACGTGGTCCTCTGCTTCAAGGTTCAATGTGCTTCTTGTTCAGAATTGTCTATTTCCATTCTCCTCTGAACTCTAGCATTTCTGATCTGCTGCTACCAGGATATTTTCTCTTTTTCAGGCCATTCTCTGTAAACCTCAGAGATGGTTGTGTGTGAACACCCAGTCGATCAGCAGTTTCTGACAGTCCACCCTGTTTTGCACCATCAACCATGCCATGTTAACATAACTTTAATCACCTTTCTTCTTCATTCTGATTCTCAGTTTGAACTTCAGCAGATCGCCTTGACCAGATCTACATGCCTAAATGCATTGAGTTGCTGCCATGTGTTTGGCTGATTAGCATTTGCCAGAAAAAGTTAAAAAAGAATCCCTTATAAAGTGACCGTTGAGTTTAAATCTAAAAAACCAGAGTCAAAGGGAACAATCACAGTCTGCTCTGAAGAACATCTAAACAAACCTCATGGATGACAGTTCTGTTTTGTCCTGTAGATGGACGCCGGCTGGACTCTGCGTCCATTGATGGAGGGTCGGATGACCTCGGACATCCTTGATGTGTTGCTGCTTGACTGTATCACGCTGAACCTCTCAGTGGACAGAAAAGACATGCCCAGTGCGAACCTGACCTCCAGGCCCATCAGGCAGGTGATGTACAGGCTCCTGTTGGGAAAGGACGAGGAGGTGTACGAGAACGACCGCGAGGGCCTCAATCTGAAGAGCTTTTTAGTTAAACCTAAAGCCAGCGGGGTTGCCCTGGAGCTGAAGCTACAAACACTCAACAAGGTAAACTTAGGAATTATAATATTTTACCTCTGTTTATTATTTTGTTTGTTTGTCCGTCTGAGGGTTTGATAACACTCCTGGTTATAGATAAATGCATGAAACTGGAGATAGAATGAGGAATGACATGCGGGAAAGGAGCTACAAGTCTTGCCTCTGGGATGACCGCAGAGCCAGCCCTACCCAATGTGGAACCCTGGGCAAGATTTTATATGGTGCCCCCTCTCAATCGATGATTAACAAACGCTCACAAATGAAACCGAATGACATTGTTTTTACCATTGTCTTTAATTTATAAGATACATGTCATCCAATTTACAAGCAAGACAAATTACAAAAAAATACAAAAAATCTGAAATACAATATCAATACGCTTACCATAAAATAAAAAACCCGTTAATAAGTGAATAAATAATAATTATAGTAATAAATTATAAATACAGCAATCAACATCAAACAATTTAAATAGCCACAGAGACTTACTTGGTATTATCATTACTAGTAATATTAATTGGGAATTGCTTTACATTTGAATCAATGTGAGCTTTTCCATTTTAAGAGTTAATAGTAATAACTAGTTTTAATATGATTATATTGAAGGTGAATTTTTTCCTGATTTTGTGGCACCCCCTGGAGGCCACGGCACCCGTAGCATTTGCCTGTATTGCCTGACGGACCAGCCGGCTCTGGGAGACCAGCTCTGTGCATGGGGCATGTGGACATGTCCACTAGGCTGTTACTCTTGTGCCGGGCTCCAAGTGTTCCCATCCAACACTTATGCCTCAGTCACACATTCCCGTTTCTCATGGCGATTGTGCACAATTGTTATAATCCTGATGAAACGTGCTTTGGTCATAGTGCGTACACTACTTGATCTGGATCAGCATTGTATAGTCATGGACGAACGATGGGGAACGGGGAAGGGTCCCGATTGTTTTGAACTGTTCAAAACTGTCGTGGAGAATCGCCGCTCTCACTATAGCGGGGTGGAAGCCTGATGCATCCTAAATGAACGGTATTAGCGTGGCATGTACAGGGCTCAATTGGGCTGATCGTGGCTCAATCCAGAAAGCTTTCTGAGGACGACTGACAAGGACATATCCGATTGTGCCCTGATAATGCCTGTGTTCGTGACTTGTATTTATAGACCCTCAGAATGCGTCCTTTCTGAACGTTGCTCTTACGTATCTCGTACGGGAAGTTAATGCGACAAAAACGCAAGCGACAGGGCTCAATCGGGATTTACGTGACGCCAACTGGGCTCAAACAGGGCTGACGTCGCGTCAGCGGGATGGAAATTCATGGAATCCTCGTTGTATCGTTTCATTGACCTAATTGAAGCGGGACGAATGCCCCTGAAGCGCTGTAGAAGCGTGACCGACGGTGTATGTACAGGTGTGTCCAGGGGAGAGACAGTCATTTCTTCCCGTTTCATGCCGATCAAACCAGCCTTGCCAATCATGTACAGTCGTGCACAATTGCCATGAGAAACAGGAATGTGTGACTGGGGCTTTAAATGTGGCATAAAGACATTGCTGACCATCAACTGGTCAGGGAGTGTCGTCACTGGGAGTGTCCCACTAGGATGTCCAACATGGGAATCAAACCCCTGTGGTTGTCGGCTCTATACTGCTGTATGAGTTCTCCTGTACTTCTCTCTGCGGTATGTTTAATTTAACCACATTATTCCACATTAAGCCTTCCCCCCTGTGTGTTTACCTGTAGGAGGAGCCCCATGTGCGTCAGCAGGTGTTACTGGAGGCTCTGGGGGTGTCCAAGGACTCTCTGGAGAGACTACAGCCTCACCTGCGCCTCCTGGTGGCCGCCACCTGCTTCTGGCTGAAGCGAGCAGAGCCTCGACCAGACAAGACGCTGCTGAAGGCTCTGCTGGTGGGGGCGAGCCATGGAGACTGGATCAGAAAAAGAGCAGGTATGGAGCACACACTTGGGCTTACATTTGATCATAATTTAAGTTAGAAGTCCAATTATTTTCTGTTGGATTATTAGAAAAGTTCAAGCTTTTATTTAAGGAAACAGATCTTGGTGCTGTAGTTGAGGCTCAAAGTCAAGGTGGGACACTTTTTAAAGATGTAAATTTGGTCTTTCATACCTAGATTGGATTAGACAACACAATTACAACAACACTGTGTGACATTACATGGAGATAAACACATAGATACGGTTCAGATTTCTGGTAGAAGTGTGAAAAATGTTAGGGGGGTATCGAGTAGAAGCAGCAGGGAGTATATCTGGTAAATAAAACATCTTGGTATGTCTTTGTTGCAGACAAAACACCCTTCAAACAGCAGCTGGACACAGACGTCCTCCACTCCCTCAACCAGTGGCAGGCCTGCCTGCAGCACAGCGTGTACCTGAACCAGCTGCTGGACTTCCCTTTACCTGAGCCACGGATCGCTGGGTGAGTTTGAGGACACACACCCACACGATGATGCAGCCATGCTGATATCTTCACCCTCATCAAATCTGTCCTCTGGCTTTCCTCAGGTGTTACGAGGGGACTTTGGTCCACAGACTGGTCCAAATGATGAGGGCGGATCAGAAACTGAAGCCCTTTCCAAAGGGTGATCCCTCCAGCATGAAGGAGTACCACAGCATGTTCGCTGTCACCCACAAGTTTTGCTCCAAGGAGGTCCTCACAATGAATAAAGCTCTACAGCAAAAAGTGGATCCTTTCATGGATATGACCTACGCCCTGAAGGACCTCTTCCATCAGTACGAGGAGGACGAGGTTAGCAGCGCGGTCAAAGCACACGAGGAACTTTACCACGATGACTTCCTGTCAGTGAAGACTCGATACAGAGCGAAGGAGAGGAGCAGCCGCTGCAACAGTCTGATCATCGCTCGCAAACAAGAGTGCCGGGGCCAGGACATCGTTTGAGTGTCCTTCTTCAGGATAATCTGTTTTAATCTGTGTATGAGCAGGATTTGGCCACAAGGGGGCAACCAAACCAGCAAATCAAGGCACAAAATGACTGACAAAAACAAATGCAACAATCTTTAAATTCAGGTGCACTCCTCTCCAGGTCTATATATATCACTCAGCCCCTTTTGGAGTCACGGGGGGCTGGAGACCATCCCAGCCAACCACACCCTGAAATGCAAAAGAAAAGCCACACATGCACAAGGAGAATGTGCAGATTCCACTCTGAGGGCTTCTCACCAGCACAGTTCTGGTTCAGGAATTGGTTCTGGTACTTTGTAGTGAACCAGACGTTATTCTGTGTTACTCAGGCAAAGTAAACAACACTCCAACAAATGGTGGATCGCATTGATATTCTAAAAGCGTTTGTTGCTTTACTTAAGTTTTTGTTTTCATCCAGCAATCAAGCACGGAACTCGTACTGCTCTCGAACTTCAGTTGAAACTCTGGTGATGCCCAAATTGTAATCAAACACTTGGTCACTCAAGCACTTGACGCTCTTCTTCTCCGTTTTCCTCGACTTCCTGCTCATTTTATTGACACAGAACCACAGTGGGCGAGCTGGAACAAACTTTTCAGGTTCGAACAATTTTATTTCCGATCTAAACACACCGGCCGATTCAAAATCAGGTTCAGGAACCAGATCCAGCACGGATCAGTGTGCAAGCCCTCGCAGGAAGGCCCTGACCAATCAGGAAGTCAGTCCTGCAACCTCCTTGCTGTGAGGCACCAACTTGAGCCAGGCACGTCTACTGATGCCTCACAGGAAGAATTCGATCTGCTCCTCGTCACAAATAAAACAAAAACAAAAAAACAGCGGATTTAGGCCCGTTTACACGACAATGAACATGGCAGAAAAAGAAGAGTTTTCATTGACTTTGTGCCTTACGTTTACACGAGAACGGTGCCTAAATCTGCAAACTTTTGAAATCAGGTTCCAGTGTGAAAACTTTTGAAACCGTTTCTATTGTAGTCGTGTAAACAGGAATCAGTGTTGTCAGGGAAAACAATGACGTGCGGCGCATGTGCAGTACTCTTTCAGATGAAGGTTGCGCACGCACCTAGGAACAACAATAGTTTCGACCGTCTACCGTGCAACATGCGTGCTGCTTACTGTGCTTGGTTTGTTATCCAGACAAAAATATCCAGACAGATTTGTTGTCCAGACAAGAAACTCCTGCGTCTTCGTGCGTCCACTCGCCATTGTTGTTTGTGAAAAGTTTGTCTTCACCGGAAAGCGTATGCGTGTTGTCACACCACTGTTTCACTACAAACCTCTGGCCTTTCATGCACGCCACAGCGTTTTCAGTTGTTCTCACGGATCCTTGCATCGTTTTCACATCGACTTCCGCAAAGGAAAAACCTTTCCATTTCCATTGTCGTGTAAATGTGGTCATTTAACTGATTCTGTTTGGAGAAGGCATGGCCTTCGATTGAAGGTAGCATGTGACAGACCTACATGTTACCTTCCTTCTCACTGGATATTCAAAAATAAGGCTCAGTTTAAGCTCAAATGTTCTTCGAAGATTAAGTGAAACAAGCCAAAAAACAACATTATTTACAGTTTGAGTTTGTTAATGTCAAACATCAGTTGAACAAACGCTTGGACTCCTTTCAGATGCCTTTCCTGCACTGTGGTTCAAATGGAAATAATGCACTTCATTCACTTTTATTAGACAGCTGGATGTAATTTTAACTTATGTTCTTGCACACTTATTTAATAACCAGCAGAGATATGATTTATTTTTTTATTCAACTACCTAACCAACAGGGAAGAGTTCTTACTTACAGTCAGGGAAGGATGTTTTTTTGTATTCAATGTAACAACAAAAAAATATGTCTCACTCGTGATGTTCTTCTATATATGCAGCTCTTTTATATCTTCTTGCAGGTTTTGAATCTCAATCCTGAGGTTTTTCAGCTGTTTTTATGATGCATTTAGTATTTTCTTCTCTTTGTAATATTTCTGCCTATAAAAACATCATATCCTGAGTTTATTCAGGCTTTGTTTTTCTATTTGATCCTTTAAAAAGTGAAGTGATTGTTAGAAAAGTTCGTATTTGAGGTGTGTTTTGTTCTGGTGTCACTTTATCATATTTGATTCAAGTATAAAATTTGTTTCTGGTCTATTAATGCCAAGACTTTTTTCTTTAATAACACATCAAGTTGCATTTAAAAAAAGGAATTAAAACAAGTTATTTTTTGCATTTTTCTGATGTACACATTTTGTTTTTTATTTTTGAATTAATGTCTTTGCATGTACAGAGATATGAGTGTATTTACACATATAAGATGTTTGTTTGTTTTTTCAATGTTTTAATAAATTCTACCTCTCAAACGGCCTCTGTGAATCTCTTAACCCTCAGAAACAATTATTCTGGATATTCAAAAGTAGGGATGCACAATATTTGATTTTTGCTTTTATCCAGTATGTCGATATTTCTGACCTCATCACCGCCTTCATTGATGCTGATATATTTTGTCAAGAGCACAAAGTCTTTAATTTAGGAAAATTGACTTGTTGCTTTCAGTGTGACTGACTTTTTGTGTAAAGAGCTGATGTACAACATGAAAAGCAGGATTTAACTCTTAAAAAATGAAACTTGATTCTTGAATGCACTCATGCAGTGACGATGAGGTGAAGCATTACGGTACATTTGTGTATTTTGCCAGTGTTGCAGCCCTTATACAGGGTTGGTATGTATGGCTGAAATCAGAGCAGGCTGGCCCATACGGCAATACAGACAAATGCTTAGTGCACCATGGCCTCCAGGGGGCGCCACAAAATAGGGAAATAATTCACTTTTACTGTAAATATATTAAAATTAGTTCTCTTAACTCTTAAAATGGAAAAGCTACATTGATTCAAATGTAAAGCAGTGCCCACTCAATATTATTGCAAATGATAAAACCAGATAAGTTTCTGTGTCTTTTTAATTGTTTGATGTTGGTTGTTGTATTTATAATTCATTACCAATATTATCTATTCACTTATTGACAGGATTTTTATGTTGTGGTAAGGTTATTTATACTGTATTTCAGATTGTTTGCATTTATTTTTAGTTGTGTAGCATGTAAATTGTTTATCCTAAATGGTAAAAACAATGCTGTTTAATTTCTTCTGTAAGTGTATGTAAATCACCGATGGAGGGGGCCGCCATATAAAATCTCACCTGGGGCGCCTCATTGGGTAGGGCCAGCTCTGAATAATATATATATCTATATTGTACCAATAATATCTTGAATCCGTATTTAAAATTAAATTCAACATGTTTTATTCTCACACACTCAGCGTGAATGGTTGTCTGTCTCTTTATGTGGAGCTGTGATTGGCTGGTGACTGGTTCAGGGTGTTCACCCCCCCACACCTTGACTGAACTTTAACAGAAGACTAAGCTTAGCAATGTTTGGTAAATACAATCAATCACCATAATCAAGCATTGCCAATATTGTGAGGCAAAGCTCGTCCACTCCAGCGAGTTATTGTCAAAAATGTGGAAATCTGTAGACAAATAAAACAGATGAATACCAGTATCGGCTGATATTGAACTTTTCGCCAATATGTAAAGCTGATATATCAGGCACATATATATCCCTCGTCTTCAGTAATATTGGCAAAATACAAAAATGTATTTCTTCACCTAATCATCACTGTATGGGTACATTTAAAAAGAAAGACTTTCATTTTTTCATGTTATGAAATGTGTTTGTTTTTGTCTTGTTTTTGAAACCGGATCTCCTGTGTAGGACAATTTGAACCTTTTGACAATAAATTGAATATTTATTTAAGTATACCAGAATACCAGAATACCAGAATTTCCCCTTTGGGGATCAATAAAGGACTATCTTATCTTATCTTATTAGCATGCACTGATCTCCCTTATACGTGGTGTTGTTGTGAGTATGTTAATGTTGTATGTTTGTATTTGTCAAGGTCTGGACCAGTGTGTATTGTTGTCTTACATAAATATTTAAAGTATGAATTAAAAACATACTAATTTTTCAGGATTTTTTCTTAATTCACATCTGTTCCTCACAATGATTGACTCTTACAATGAAAGCAACAAGTCCATTTTTTGAGGGTAAGACTTTCAGGAAAAATATCTGTATCAGCAATAATGCATTCAGAAATATCAGAATATAGGTGAAAATCCATTATCGTTGAGCACTTGACATCCTCCAAGTTTTATGATTATTACTAGTGAAATCTCATTTTTTTAAATCTAATTTTTTTGTATTTTAATTGTTTCTACTTATGTTTTTATATCTTATCTTTTTATGTATTTATCATCATTTAGTTTTTTGTGTTGGTTCGAGGTATGGATAAACATGTCTAAGATTTTATTTTATCTGTATTTGAAAAAGAAAAAAAAAAACAAGAGAAGTTAAAAAAAAAAACAAATCTGAAATTGTGCATCCCTTTACCATCACATCCCAAAATACTTAGAAAGGAAGTCTGAGTAATGTGATGTGGCTTTTTGGAACAAAAATTGCTTCCCAGAGTGGCACAAATGCCTAAAAGGGGTAAATAACTTATTGAATACATGTAATTATGTAAATAGTTTGTGCTGTTGGTGTCTCTTCATACCTTAAATTTGTTCTCTTAAGAGCAAAAACTTGACAGAAGCAGATTCAGATGTGAAAAGGCTCCTCATTATTGTTCAGAGTAGGATTTGTATAAACTTAAGTGGGATTGAAATTTAATTTTTGACTTATTGTTTTGTCTTTATGGTCATAAAACTTAAAAACTTGCTTTGGCTTTTGGAAATATTAAAACCAATCAGAGTGCTGGATTTGGTTTTAAACCCTCCTACTTCATTTGCATTAGTGCTGCTAGTACTACTAGTGAATCTTTGGCCTTATTAGTACTAGACTCAAAAACAGTCTACTAGTACTACTGGTGAGATATTTTGAGTTAACCAGTAGTACTGGTAAACAAAAATTTTGTGTTATTAGTAAAGGTTTTTGGTGCACTAGTGTGCCAAAAAGACCTTATGAGTAAAGCAAAATCTCCTACTAGTATATAATTTTGTATTACTATTAGTACTAGTACACATAAAAAATGTTACTAGTAAAGACTTAAAGCTTAAATCCAGCACCCTGATTGGTAGTAATATTTTTGAAAGCCAATGGGAAGCCTGAATTTACTTTTCCCTGTCCCCTTTTTATCTCTGCCAAGGAGGTTATGTTTTTGCCCATGTTTTTTTGTTTGTTTGTTTGTTTGTTAGCAAGATTACACAAAAACTACTGGATGGATCTTGTTGAAATTTTCAGGAGATGTTGGTAATGGCCCAGCTTAAAAATGATTAGATTTTGGTGGTGATCCAGATAACCTCCATGAGTGAGCAATCGTTTTTTGCTCAATAACTGTCTAACTAATAATGATGTGAAAATGATTCTGAGTGCTAGGTGTGGGTTTTCAGGGTCATGAATCATATTATGATGGAAACTTTATCATGGAGCTATTGCTTATAGATGTAACAGCAATATGTGAGCTACCTTGGTGGAGGTTTGTGCTCTCAGAGTGCTTTCTAGTTAGCATATAAGGCTTACTTGTAATCCTAGTGAATATTTTTAAGTCTACTAGTACTAGACACTTTTTGCTTCACTAGTGAAGTCTTCTGGTGCACTAGTTGACCAAAATTGAGTACATGTACTCCACATTTGAGTACTAACAGAGCTGAACTATGGTTGATATCACTGATATCAATTTTATGCCCAAACAGCTGTCCATAGTTGAGGCTCTACGTGCTTTAATAAAAATTCAGGCAGATTGAAAATAACAAAAATGACCTGCATGTTACAAAAAAAATCTAAAATCAAAAACAGGAAGAGAAAAGCTGGAGTCTTGTTGATTTTTCCAGGAGATAAATCATTTTATTTCATACAAGTTAAATATAATGTTTAATGTCCACAATATGAAATAAAACAAGATCTCACTTTAGGAAACAGCAGCAGAGTGATGGTATGTTCTAGTGCCTTTGGGGGTAGAAACAAAATTAAAAAAAAAGAAACACCGAAATGAAGAGTCGACTCCATTTCCCAAAAAGCACTGTGACGTCTGTATAAATTAAAGGAGGACAAGAAGAAGATCCCGGTGAAGAGATTCGCAGTGATTCTGGTTTAGCTGATTGAACAGAAGAGTCTTCGGTCAGTAAAGGGAGTCTGGATGATTCTGGATGATTCTCTAAGGCACAGCATGAGGAAGCGTGTTTTCTGTAAAAGTGTTTGTACCCTGAAGCGTCCGCGTCGGCACTGTCGTGGTTGAAGAGTTTGAGATTTAGTTCCAGGTTTAAGGACAGGATTTTTGAAAAACTCTGCAGGGCGGGAAAAACTCACCACACACACATTTATCTGTACAAAGTGGCGAGAGTTGAAAATGTTAAATAAAACAAAACAGACATGTTGGCATCAGCGGTACGACTGAAAACTTTAATTTAAATATACCAGTGTGCGAACGAAGAAGAAGAAGAAGCTTAAAAAGAAGTTTGGATCCCAGAGACCAGCCCATGAAGTGGAGGTGTAACCGTACATTCAGATTCTGCATAAAAAACAAATAATTTAACAATTATAACTCCTTTAGATCCGTTAAATCTTTAAATTATGCTCCATTTGTGCATAAAAATGTAGTAAAACTACTGAGCTCAGTGAAGATAAAATAAAGCGTGATGTACATCTCCAAAGCTAGAGCATGGATGTCAAAATCTTCGATTCCTGCACTTAAAAGATAATAAAGCTTAAAACAATAAATCTATCAGTGTGAGGTGGCACTAAGGAGAGGAGAGAACCACCAAAATTACATAAACATTCGCCTTACTTTTAAAACTGTCCAAAAACATAGTAAAAAAAATCCATAATATTTGAATGACCAAAAAAATCAGGAGCCCAGGACTTTAATTTGTCTTCTTTTTTTAATCAAGGATGTACCACTGTTGTCTAATTTTTAAAAACAAAAAATTGTTTGCACTTTAACAGTGCGATCACAAAATAACAATAAAGCCGGGTTTTGGGTGCAAAAAGCTAGAGAAGCTCACCGTTACGATTTAAACCCTGGTGGCCATTTGTGGTATTGCAGTAAAAATACCTCAGCAGCCCAAAAACCTCTAAAACAAAAAGAAAAGTAAAGAATGAAAATTAAAAGGAGAAAAAGAGCCTCAGACTGAATAACTGACTGTTTAAGACTGCACGTGTTCGAGAGGGTAACTGTGATTTTGGTCTTGTAATTAATAAAAATAGAATTGAGGGAAAAATAACATTAATTTGGAAAAAGAAGAATGAAATCAAAGTCTAAAGCTGCCAGTGTTAAAATGGAATCATTTAATAAACAACATGTAGCATCCTGCTGACAAAAGATATGAAAACAGAAGAAATAAAACAGTAAGACAAAATTAACACCCCATTAACTTTGCAGAGTTAAATTATACCTTATTGATTATGAGCTGCCGAAGGGAACTGATTGATAAATAAGGGGCAACAATAAAATCAATCATCATCTATCATTTGGTTTGAGGGGTTAAATAAATCAATTTGAATCATTTTTTTATTTTTAAACTAAAAATCTTTAAATTATTGACAAAACAAGAAATTTAGCAACATCATTTTGAGATTTGAACATGTCAATGAGCCAAAAAACAGCAAGAAAATGTCAGCAAAATAGTCAGAAATAAAAATAATTTAGCAGAAGTTCACATAAAAATGTGAAAAACAATTTTTTATTTACCACATTAAAAGAAAACTTTGCAAAAAGGTATTGTCATGAAAAATATTATTCCTTTATATCTGCCAACAGTTGTTTTAACTTAATTAGGTCTTAATCTGAATTTCTCTTGTACCGTTATAAAAAAGTCTCAGACCCTCTGCAGAAGAAATCATTTTTTTCATGAAAATTCACAAAAAAAATAAACTTTATAAAATCTGTCCGACAAAATCAAGAACAGGACATTAAACAGCCTCTTTCATTTCGTATCTGCCTAGAAGTTTGGAAAAATACGAATTTATTTGATTTAATAATTAAATTTAAATATGAGCAGTAATGGCCTTCGATAGCCAAGGCAATTAAAGCTTAATAATGTAAAAATCAATAAATTGCACTTTTTTTGTTTATCTATTAGCCTTAAACCACGAAAACAGGTCTCTTAAGTTTTATTAAAATATCAGATTTAATATGAAGAATTCAGTGCCTTGATTTTTTCAGTAGGATATCACAGGTGGCAGCTTATTCAGAGATAAAACTTCTCCCCTCTTTTGTGTGCCATTGTTGCAGAAATCAAATCTTAACAAGTGTAATTGTCCAATTTTTGACAAAAAAAAACACATCTTTTGAGTTAATGTGTGCCATATTTATATTTTTAAGGGTTAGGTTTTAAATTTAAGGCCTGAATTCTGTTTTCTGTGTTCTGATAGTACATTCTCTGATGTTTAATCCTGGATAATAAATCTCGTACAGGCAACTTTGGTTACCAAGTGGAGTCACATTATTGTCTAAATAAGAATAAACGTTTTCAAGTTTCATCTCAGTTTTCAACAGAAATAAACTGTTAGAAAGAAAAGACAGGTCAATGTACAGAGGAGCTCCTGAATTAAAGCACAGACTTCAGTCCTGGTGTCTGGAAAAACGAGTTTGTTAATATTAACATATCAGATACTGACAGAAATAGAATGATAATTCCAAACTGGGACTAAACATTGATTCAAATATGATGTCTTTCTGATAAAAATAAATGATACCATTCCTGATTAACTTTTATTAAACAGATATTAACATTATTAGACTTTTACTGACAAATATTGATTATGAACTCTGTTGCTAAGATGCACAAAGCCTTCTCTGTTTTTGATTTAAAGGGTCATACTCTGCTTTTGGTTTGTTTTATATACCTTTCAGTGATCCGTTAAATGTCTCTTTCTCATGATAAGATGATTTAATACACACTACAACAAGGTATTGGTCGTCCCTTATTTAACATAAGGAACAACAAAGCTCTCATAGGGAGGTGCTATAATAAGATTTACATATTTTTTCACTCAAATATATGCAGTAATTATTGACTGTAGTTGAGCAAGTAACTGAGGTTTTAAGGGTTATGAAGAATATAAATTTTGATTGTCATTTTTTAAGTTGACTGGCGGAGAGGAAGAAAGGTCCAATCGTTCCCTGATCTACGCTCTGCAGTGGACTTGTTGAAAACATTGACGAAACAGTGGTAGGGCATAAGACTAGAAGGACTAATCGGGGGTTTCGTTAAATATATTTCACTAGTCCATCTGGGAAAGTGTTTGGGAACAGGGAGAACCGTTCAATAGCATATCCAGCAGATGACTGGACGACCGTTCTGTCAATCACATTCATTACAGACCAATCAGGTGGTGCAGTAGGCGGGAGCTTCTGCACTGAACCGCTTCGTAGAACAAACTCATCAAAACATGTCAGAAGTGAAGCCAAAACATCGTTACTATAGAGAAGTTTGTGGTGCTGATGTTTGTTTATCATGTAATAAAGAAATGTGGTCCAGATTTCATGTATCTGCTACTGAAGCATCATTTTCCAGGATGTTTTCACCCCACCACACACACTTTGAAGTGTCCTTTTCCACAGTTGTACCTTACATTTTGTACATTTACCCAGAGTGCTGTGTTATGCCTCTTTCACCCAGAGGTCTGATTCACAGGATGTTCAGTCTATGGCTGCAACAAATCTACGAAAAATCAGACATTCTCTGATATTCTTAGAAATTATGACAAAAAGCGCAACGACAGCCACAGATTCCAGTGTAACATAACCAACTGAAGTTAATACTGGTGTGGGCAATTCTAAGGTTAATCTAACCTTTAAAAAAAACAAGATTAAGGTTGATGACCAATATCTCGAGCTAGCTCCACTGTATCATATTGAACTTAAGATTTATTTATTTCTAACTCTTGGGCATAAATATTGTCTGCTAGCTATCTTTTTAGTCTGGCTTTATTTACTCTGCATTTTTATAACTATATTTTGTTGATTTACAGTTTAAGTAGCCTAAGTTTAATTTTGCCATTTTTTCTCATTTTTTTGTCCCCATTGTATGGAGTTTTTACATTTTATTCCTTAACTTGCATTATTTTATCTACTCATATTTTATGGCTGAGTGTGCATTAGTTACCAAGTACATTTTTACTTCATCTCCTATGTTTGATTTTTGTTCACTAACAAGGTAGAAGGAAGATAAATAATTTTCCAGGACGTTTGACTTTTTTCCTCATATTCCATATGTTTTCCATGACTGGAAAATTGATCAATCATCTTCCAGGTTTTCCAGGACGCGTGGGAACTCTGAAGATGGATCTGCCTGATAACTAATTAATTCAGGTGGATCCAGCTGCTGCACCATAAAGAAGGAGGAGACATCTTAAACGCACTGAAGGGCATCTAAAACTCGTAAAAACAGGTCTTAAAAGTTTTCTTTGTTGAATCAGCTAAATGTGGTTTTGACAAAAATCAGACATCCACCTGTTAAGGTCGTAGTTTTGTACCGTTACACCTCCACGTGTTTCGACCGTGTAAAGGAGCCGTGTTTGCTGAATAGTGGTCAACACCTTCCAAACAAAGATTTAAAAAATAAGAGGGTTGGAAGAGAACGAAGAATTGCACACGTCTTCTAGCCTGGATTCTTAGAGTACGTCCTAAACATCGAGGAGCCGCCTCACAGCAGGAAGGCGTGCTCTGTTCCCCCAAAGCTACGGTCAGGGGTCCACGCCCAGGCCGGGGAGAGAGAGGAGGGGGTCCAGGAGGCAAATAGCCACTGCGGATCCGTTTTATTGGACCGAACAAAAAAAGAAAGTACAGGATCGGATCTCCCAGCAGCCATCTTGTCCTCTCAGTTTATCTAGGTCCAGTCCCCTCCTCCCCAGAAAGCGGGAGCGTCTTCCTCCAGTCCCAGACCAGAGTTCGTCCTCCCTCCCCCTCCGAGGATCTCACAGGAAAAGTCTCTGCAGTCTTAAGAAGTCAGTGCCATCGATTGTGAGATCCTCCGACCCGACCCGGGCAGAGCGGCGAGGAGGCGGGGTCATACCTCGTGGAAGTAGTCGGCGGGCGGGCTTTTCTCGAGTCCCCTCCACCTCTCCAGCATCTTTATGAGCTCTGAGACGACGCACACCGAAGACGTGAGGGACACCAGGAACAGCAGGTCTGAGGGAGAGACAGAGGAGGAGAGTCAAGTATGCATCGTCAGAGCCTTTGTGTATGAGGTCTGAATGAGCTGCAAAGCTAAGAAGAAGCCGTCTCTCATTTTGTTTTGATCAGAGGCTAGACGGGAACCAGGACCACCCGCACCACATGAGAGCCTCAAAAGTGACAAACACAAAGATTTAAACCACTTGGCCACCAGAATCCCCCCTCTGATCAATCATTTTTCCAGAAAAAATAGCAATGCTAATTTTGTTAGCATCTATATGGAATTTTCCATTATGTGTTAGCATCAAGCTAACAAAGTTTTTGCTCACTTTGAACCCATGGATGCAGCTTGTAAGTGGGCTTACAAGAGCTTTGTTGAATGGTATATCCCCCCCTGTTCAGTGACACCAAATCTGATGTTATAAGTGTTTTTCTATCTGTTCTTGGTATGTGTTTTATCTTACCAAAGATGCTAAGGCTCTCAGTCTGGAAGACGTTCTGTAACGGAGGAAAGTAGATGACGAGGAGTTGACCCATGATGGAGGCCAGGACGGCAAAACAGAACGTCCTGTTACTGCACAGACCCATCTCGTGGACCATACGGGTCTGAGGGAAACAAACAGCACCCAGTCACAAACAGGATGCTAATCTTTTCTCCTCCATTTCATATTTTTTTAGAGATGTAAACACATCATAGAAACATTTTTGTTAACATTTGCTGACATTTTTGGAGATGGATTCATTCTTCTTTGGGTAGGTCTCTTATAAAATTCACGTCTTCACTAAAATCAGTGTCTGTAGGATCTCAGTAATCCAGGTCTTGGTTATAAAACATTGATCCAAGTGACAACTGGACTTGTTTAGATTCTTGAAGATGTTTCAGCTCCTCTTCTTCAATTCTAAAGTTGACCAGGGAAGAGCTACAAATATAAAGCCTCATGTTGATCATATGAATATTAATGGTCAACAGAGGCTTTTCATTCTAGTTCTTCTCAATCAACTCACACCTGAATTTAAGACCCTCGTTGAGTCAAACTCTGCTTGTTTCATTGGCAGATATTTTCTTAGCTTTACAAGCAGTTCAATGCCTTATTTTTGCCCATTATGTCATGTAGTAAGATATTTATCTGGACTTGCTAAGTGAATGTGAATTGGGATAAATGTTTTAGATATTTCTGACTTGAAAATAGATAAACACACTTGCTGAGGTCTGAGATTTTTCAGTGTTACTGTGTTTTCAGTCATTCTTGCTGATCAGCGTTCGATTTTTCATCTTGGGTTATCAAACTTATCATTGTTAAAAGAACAGAGATGGGTTGTTTTAAACACACGGTGGTATCAAAAAGTGTAAAACATTTTGACAGCCTTGTTGTTCATTCTTACCTGTGATCGAGAGCTCAGAGCGTTGAACATGTCAAAGAAGACGAAGCACGTGAAGGTCATTGTTGTGTCTCGAGGAGTGATCACGTTGTCCTGCAACTAGAATCCAAACAGAAACCTTGACTAAAATCTTTCACACTGGACAAAATTAGGAGTGATAGTAAAATATGTCAAACACCCTCATCTTGACATAAGAATATTAGCTTCTCAACAACAAATAAATTCAGTCCACCTCTCTCCAGAAGACAAAGAGCGTCCCACAGACGATGATGAATGCCGACACCAGAACTTTGACGATCAGGCTGCGAGTGATGATGCTGTCTCGGACATTTCGAGGAGGTTTCCTGATCACGTCCCTATCCACTGGCTCCACACCCAAACTAAGAGAAAACACAACACAAGGAACCTCTTACACCCCGAACAGTCATATTTGTACTTTAATTTAAATAAGACTCTGCTAAATTTTAGGCCAGAATTGTTGATTAGCAGGTTCTCTAATTCTCTACTTTCTACTTGGTTCCTCTAAAAGCTGACAAATATGAAAGTTAAAGGCTTTCTTCATATTGTTTCATTATGCTTAAGTAAATTTTGCACTATTTTCTACCTATTTTAACACTTTTTTAAATTCCCCCAGACCCTTATTTGTATTCTTATTACATGTTGACTGTTTTTGCACCAATTTACCAAGTCAAACTCCTTGTATGTGCAAAAGTAATTGGCAATAAATACCCATTCTGATCCTGATTCTGATCCTGATAAGTCCACACGCTACAGATCCCATGATGCCCCAGTACCTCTGAGCTGGAGGTCCGTCCATAATGATGTTGATCCACAGGATCTGCATGGCGTTCAGCGGGTTGGGGAAGTTCATCAGCGTAGCCAGTGAGATCAACGTGAGAGCTGCAATACTCCTGCAGACCAGCAGAGGGAAAGATTGGCACCATAGAGAAAGAAAGCAGACTTCACTCCTCATGAGGGCATTAAAGGGATACGCCAACTTCTTTTTTTTCATTTTCCTATCTCACCCTTGAGTCCATGACAAGCAGATAGACACCATTCTTTTGACTGTGCGTGCAGAAACAAGGAAGAGACAGGCAGAGCTCACCCACCACTAATTAGCTTAGCTCAAAAACTGGGAGTCAATGGGAACTGTTAGCCTGCATCTGCCTGCAGTCATCAGATAAACTCTCCAGCAACTCTAAATGGTACTGTGTGCTTGTTGTGACTCATCTTTTTACAGCATTATGTTACGTTATCTATTTTTAGACTAAGATTAGCACTTTATATAATTTTCAAAAGAAATACATTCGCAACTAACTAAACATAAAACTAAACTAAACATGTAGTTCCTCCTCCACCAAAACTGTTTTTACTTACGTGCTGAGCTGGAAGCGGACAAAATTCTTAATGTTGTTGTAGATTCCTTTTCCCTCCTCAATCGCTGACCTGAAAACAAATAAACTGCACTGAATTTTTTGCTTCAACAGAAATGATTAAAAGTACCTTAGAAGAACAATATGCAAAATGGGAACCCCAATGCCAATGAAGTCGGGACATTTTGTAAAACAATTACAAACACAATAAAATGATTTGCAAAGCCTTTTCAACTATATTCAATCAAATACACTAGAAAGACACGACATTTAAAGCTCAAACGTATACACTTCTTTTGCAAATATTGACTTATTTTGAATTTGATGCCTGCAACACAATCCAAAAAAAGTTGGGACAGGGGCACGTTTACCACTGTTTCATCACCTTTCCTTTTAACAACACTCAGTAAGTGTTTGTGAACTGAGGACACTAATTGTTGAAGCTTTGTAGGAGAAATTCTTTCACATTCTTGCTTGATGTTCAATTTCAGTTGCTCAACAGTCCGGGTTCTCTGTTGTATTTTCTTCTTCATAATGCTCCACACATGTTGAATGGGAGACAAAATGTATGAACATTTAAAAAAAAACAAAAAACAAAGTTTAACATTAAATACCAATGTTTTACGCAGTGTCCCAACTTCACTGGAATTCAGGTTTGTATCAAATATAGACCTCACTGTAAGTCTCGACTCATCCTCTCCTTTCGTCTTGGTGATTGATTTTGACAATGTCTGCGTCTAAAATGTCCATAATTCTGTTAAAGTGTCGATCTTACATGATGGTCTGGAAGTCGTCGTCCACCAGGATCATGTCGGCCGCCTCCTTGCAGACATCAGTGCCCGTTTGACCCATGGCCACGCCGATGTCGGCCGCCTTCAGAGCGACGGCGTCGTTCACCCCGTCTCCGGTCATGGCCACCACGGCTCCGATGTTCTGGAGGGACTGCACAGAGACGAGACTTTGACTTTAACAAACCGATGAACAAGGACCTTTTAGCTTATTTCTAACTCTGTATTTTAGATTAATGATTCCATTAACCTGGTCAAAGCATTCAGTCTGTTATTTAGATGGGGGTACTAAACTGGTGGGTCAGGACCCAAATGTGGGTCACAGAGTTGTTTTAGTGGGCCGTGAATTTGTGCCTGGAGGTTAAAACTGTGGAAAATTGATGATGATGATCCACATCTTTCATTAAATCAACTTTGCTGTTTTAACAACTAATTTTAGGGATGCACCATATTGGATTTTTGTTGATATCCTTTATGCAAATATTTCAAAACTTATTCACTGATATATAGAAATGACTAAAAGTAGTTTTTTTTTCAGATCACGCCTACGTCTTATGCTAAATGTATTTTTGACAGTAACAGTAAAATCCAGCTTCATCTGCCCTTTAAAAAGCTAAAACACTGATTTACTTAACTGTTGACAGAAATTTTGCCCTATTTTGGGAGATTATACTCTCAATCTAACATTAAGATGAATAAAACTCCACAATTTAGATGCAAGTATAAAAGGATAAAACATCTGCGGGAAGTGTTGGGGGTAATGTTAAAACCTGCCAATACTGACATCAAACCGATAATATTGTGCATCTCTACTTAATTTTTGTCATTTTCTCAAAAGCCATATTTATTTATTTTCTTTTCACATGATAACCAACTGGTTTTACTGTAATAATGAGTTTATCCTAAAAAATCAAGAACACAATAAAAGTGTACTCGTTATGAAAGGAAGGTTGAGTAAAATTAAATTTAGTCATATGCTTGTTTTGCTTTAGGGAGTGTGTAATGATGTGATTTTTCAACATTTTATTTTGTCCGGCCTCTTCCTTCAGCCTTGGGATTTGTTCCATGTAGGTGTGGGTGATACGGATAAAAACAGAACTGCAGTATCACAATCTCAACTTCATCATGATTCTGTTCCTTCTCATTTTTAACACTTATTTAAAAATCACCAACAGAACCAAAATTATACGCATAAATTTACTTTTATTTGTACAAATGCTGAACTTAGATAATAAGATATCAATTTAAAACTTTAACTTGTCTTTGGCAACAACACGCTGCTCAGTGAACAGTTTTTACATTTTTGCCCTTTTTGTTGGAACCATCTGGTAAAGATGGTGTGATAGGCTCTGATAAAAAAAAACAATATTAACTACCTATTTCCCTACGGTCTGAAGAATCTTACTGAATATATTTGGCCTATTTCAACACCAATTACACTGCAAACAATCCTATAACATTTCTGCTTTGACAGATCACCATGATGCTATTTCTTCACAATCTAAGATGGTCATACCGCACACCCCTAGTTTCATCTTAGGATGGCTAAATGTTTGACAAATGCTCACAAATTTGGGAGATAATTTCCCAGTAAAGAGGTGTTGTTAGGCCCTGCAGCTAGATCAGTCGGGTACGACAGATTTTAGATTAATAATATCCAAAAGTATTAAACTTCAAAACGACAAACATTTAAACAAGAGGTGCCTCGACGCACAACCCTCCACCAAGGCATTTCTGACACTATTTGCCCGATCTCGCAGCCTTGAAAAAAACTTCAAAAAAAAAAAAAATTCCCTGGGTCCACATCCAGACTCAGATCATCACTAAAACCGAATCACTTCTTCTCTGTGCCACGACCAACACTCCCTGGAAATTTCACCAAAATACGTTCATAACTTCTGGAGTTATCCTGCTAATAGACAGACAAATTTTAAAAGACTCATCTGATAAAACAAATAGGCACTGATAGTTCTATCGAGTCTCCCATCATGCCGTTCTCACGTCTGTTCAGTTCTGCTCACCTTGACGATCTTTAGTTTGTGGCGAGGACTGGCTCGATAGAATACGGAGATCTGCAGAGACAGAAATACAGTTTATATCAGACAGACGCAGGCGGGGGGACGATCAGAGCAAACAAAGAGAATCTTATATTAATCATACGTAGAAAAAGCTGAAGGTTTTATTTTTAGCCTCAGACTTTGATCATTTTGTTCTTCTTTTAAGCACATGAAAAAGAAGGTCTGAGAAAACAGAATAAATCTACATATTCATTTAAATCTCAAGGTAGCTGAGACCAAATTATTCAGCGCTCTGCTCACCCGGGGGACGATGTGTGAGAGCTGCTGCAGGTCGAGCTGATCCACCTCGTCCCCTGACAAACACTGACAACCCTTAGAGTACAGACCCAGACGGCTCGCTGCAGAGACACAGAGGACACAAAAACAGCAGAAGACTCAGGAAAAATGGGAACAAAAAGCAAAAACTTGCTAAAATAAACCCAAAATTAGATCCCAGCACAACACTGATTGCACCCTTAAACTGGGAGGCAACAAACTAGGGCTGGGTGATATGGCCTAAAAATAAAATCCCAGCATTTTTTGTCAATAACACTTGATTTATGATTTTAATTGATTTTTGTTCCCTCTCCAAAAAAAACAACAACCTCCAAGTGACACAAAAATGACATGATTCAAGTTTTACCTATATATTGTCAAAATATATTCCCAAACCAAACAGAATTTCCCTCTTAAAGTTGAAGTGCACGTCACAAAATGTTGATTATGTAGTTTGTCTACAGAAACACTGAAAGCTGAGCTATTTTCCCAGCATATTAATGTGAAACTCTGATCAATATTTAATCTAGTTTAAAAAACAAATACAAGCCTAAACATGTGCTTGTTAAAACCTGACAGGGCCTACCATCATAAAATCTGTAAATTTTCAGTAATTATATTTTCAAACATTGCAACAACTTACAACTGGAGTAAGTCAAGAAAAAATCTTGATTTTTAATTTTAAATCTTCTGCACAAAATAATTTAGAATTAATCTATTTAATTGATATATTGCCCACTCCTAGAGCAAACTCACCAAAGCATCCATGTGGCTCAGTGACCTTGTGAATTTCATCCAGTTAGAAAGATTAAATGCTCTCAGAGAGGCTGCAAAGATAAATTTTACCCCCACATGGGATCCAATCCTGAATTATACTCCTCAAAACCAGTTTGGAAATGTTATGTCAGTGGGTTATTTCTCTCCTTGAACAATGCTCCACTTCTGACATGTTTTGATGGGAGTTTCTTCGACAAAGCCTACAAGGATATCTGATCAGCCCATGATGAATGTGACTGACAGAACGATCGTTCAATCACCCGGCACATATACTTTTGAAAGATTCTGCTACATTTTCTATGGGCTGTTGCCAGTGATAATTTTGACAGCACATTTTTAATTTAGTTTTACTTATAGCCTTTTGCCTAAAATATCTTTCAGTTTCAGTCATAATTTAGTCATCTAAATTGTTCTAATTTTAGTCCAGTTTTAGTCGATGAAATCTACTGTAAATTTAGTCGACTAAAATATGGTGTGTAAAGGGTAAGACATTTTTCACATTTCCTTGAATTTCTGAAGTCATGTTTTACACTTGGATAAAATCAAACATCTAATAACCCTTTACTGAATGCTAGTAAAGTCTGAATGTATAAATGAACAGAAACAAATTGAACTTTTGTGTGAAATGCAGTCACCTTTATTTAGGCTACCTGGCAGAGCATCTCAGTTACAATACCAGAACTGACAACAAACAGTGAACCTGCTCTACATGAATATATCAATTCATAAAGAGAGGAGCTCTGATTGGATCGCTCCACAACTTATCCCACCACCACCAAGCTAAGGCAGCTGTGATTGGATGTCCCTCTTAACTCATCCAACCTTGCCACACAACCAAAGTAGCTGTGATTGGATATATTCCTAACTTGTCCCTACTTTCTACATGATTAATTTAGTTTTAGTTTTTGTCCATGTGCACTTGTTTTTTTTAGTTACTGTCTAGTTTTAATCAGGGGGAAAAAGGTTGTTGATGAAAACTATGAAGAAAATAATTAGTCAACAAAATTAACACTGGTGTACATAAATGTACACACTGGGTCACACATGAGAGTGAATCCTGACCTATAGAAACAGCCGTCTCCTGAGAGTCTCCGGTGATCATCTTGATGGCGACTCCGGAGCTGATGAGCGTCCCCACGGCCTCTTTGACCCCTGACCTCGGCGGGTCGATAATGCCCACCAGACCGAGGAACGTCAGGTTCCCCATTTCAGAGCCCGATGCAAAGGCCAAAACTAAGCAGGAGGCACAAAGACAGAGAGACGTATGTTTAAATCACTCTTCCTTATCTCCATGCAGGGTTTGATTCTCTTCTTATAAACTCGGAGCATCACCTCTAAGGCCGGCGCTGCCCATGTAGCTGATCTGCTGCTGGTACAGCTCCCTCTGCTGGCTGTTCAGAGAGAGTGCACTCCCTCTGCTGTTGTAGCTGCTGCAGAATCGAATCACCTGCTCGTACGCTCCCTTCATGAAGTAAACTCCAGGTTTGTCCTGATCAGAATGAAAGATCAGAGTCAGAGAAACTTTGTTAATCTCTACGGGGAAATTTGGTTGTTTCAGTTGCTCTTATACACAGTGAAGCAGTAGGAAATATCAAATAAAGACATTAATTACAATATGAATATAATATAAGAATATATAGGGCAGCACCTACTGTTCATATTTTAAAAGCAAACTCAAGACTTAGTTTTTTAGTCTGTTTTTTGGCTGATAACATTTATTATTATTTCATCTTATTTATTTATTTCAACCCTCGTAATCTGTTTTATTTCTCCATTTCAGTTCAGAGTTATTGTTCAGAATTTATTTTGTTTATCGGTTTTCTTTTCATGATCCTACTTTTGCAGATTTTATTATGCATTGGGTGTTTGGCTATCTCATTTTATCATATTATTCTTTTAAAGCTTATTTTATTTATTTATTTATTTTCCCCTATATTATTTTTCATCTAATTTGTTATCATGACTTTTTATTGTCATTTTAGTCCTAGCTTCCTGTTTTTCTACATTTGTAATTCAAGATAGCATTTCCTCAGTTCTCTAATTCTGTTTTCTGTAAAAATCTCCTCTATGCCTTTGAGTGTGTACAGTATGTGGATCGAGAGGGTGGGTGAGGTCTTGTATTTTCACTGTATTTAATTTTCTACTTTTTTTTATTTATTTACTTTATTTTATTTCTTTTTTTATGTAAAGCACTTTGTGCTACAAGACTTTGTATGAAAACTGCTATACAAATAAAGTTTGATAGATTGATATATAATATAAAAAATACATACAGATGACTGCTATGAAACAATCTTTAGTGACAACAGAGCAGTTTGAAGAGGGACAACATGAAAGAGACGAGGATTTGTGACCGACTGACCTGCAGGGTGCGGTGAACACAGCGAACAGCCATCCATTTCTGCTCCGAGGTGAACGGATGTTCCTCCACGCGATGTACTCCTGCTTCAAGCTCTCCAAACCCATCTGGACAAAAAAGACAAACACACCTGGATCAGAAACATGCACTGGTGTCTCATGAGACTCAGAATTCACAAAGATAAAAACCTGCCGAGTGATTTTTTAATTTATCTTCTACAAACCTTAATTCCAGTGAAGTTGGGACGTTGCATAAAATGTGAATAAATTCATAATACATCTATTTCAAGTCATTTTCCACCTGTATTCAATCAAATACACTACAAAGATAAATATTTTATGTTCAAACTGATAAACTTCATTTTGTTTTTGCAAATATTCACTAATTTTAAATTTGATGCCTGCAATATGATCCAAAAAAAGCTGGGACAGGGACAACAAAAGACTGGGAAAGTTGAGGAATCCTCAAACACACCTGTTTGGAACATTCAACAAATGTACAGGTAAGCTAGAAACAGGTGAGTGTCATGATTGGGTTTAAAAGGAGCATCACTGAAAGGCTCAGTAATTCACAAGCAAAGATGGAGTGAGGTTTAACACTTCGTGTGCATGAGCAAATAGTCCAACAGTTTAAGAACGTTTATCGATGTACAGTTGGAATTTATGTATTTCGTCACCTACAGACCATTATATCATCAAAAGAATCAGAGAAATCTCTGCACATAAGCAGCAAGGCCGAAAAACCAGCCTTGAATGCCTGTGACCTTCAATCCCCCCGGCAGCACTGCATTATAAAGCAGCATCACTCTGTACGTGGGCTCAGGAACACTTCAGAAAACCATTGTCAGTTAACACAGTTCATCTCTACATCTACAAGGTCAAGGTCAAACTCTACCATGCAAAGACAAAGACAAATATCAACAACACCCAGAAACACCGCCGGCTTCTCTGGGCTGAGCTCATCTGAGATGCACTGAGGCAAAGTGGAAAAGTCTGCTGTGGTCTGAGTCCACATTTCAGACTGTTTTTGGACATCATGGACGTGGTGTCCTCCGGGCTAAAGAGGAAAAGGACCATCCAGACTGTTATTAGAGCAAAGGTCAAAAGACAGTATCTGTGATGGTATGGGGGGGTGTTAGTGCCCATGGCATGGGTAACCTGCACATCTGTGAAGGCTCCATTAATGCTGAAAGGTACATACAGGTTTAGGAGCAACATGCTGCCATCAGGGACGTCCCTGCTTATTTCAGAGACAATGAAGACACATTCTGCTCGAGTTACAACAGTGTGGCTTCAGAGTGAAAGAGTGCAGAGACTAGACTGACCTGCTGCAGTCCACACCTGTCTCCACTGAACAGGTGTGACAAGAATGAGAAAGAATTCACCTACAAAGCTTCAACAGTTAGTGTTCTCAGTTCACGAACACTTGTTGAGTGTCCCTGTCCCGGCTTCTTTGGAACATGTTGCACCCATAAAAATCAAATTAAATGGTTATTTTCAAAAAACAAATAAGTGTATCAGCTTAAACTTAAATATCTTGTCTCTGTGGTGTAGTCAGTTGAGTATAAATCAAAAAGGATTTGGAAATCATTGTTTTTATGGCGTCCCAGCTTCATTGGCATTGGGGTTTGTGTATTTGTTGTCCCTCAGACTACCTGCAGACCTCCCCTGGTCCACAAAGGCAGGTGCAGCAGACTCCCTGTAAACCTCCCAGCTGAGCTTGTTTGATAAGTTTGTTTTTTCATAGAATCAGAGGCACAGAGGAGATCTCTTATCCCCCGAGTGAGTTTCTTTCTCCACATCAGTCGAGTCATAAAATCCAAAATCAAACACCGGTGGGCTTTTATGTGCCTGTGTAACTCCTCTCCCCAGTTACACCAGTAAAGAGTGGGCGGAGGACGGATGATCTGAAGGAGAAGCAGAGGTCTGTTCTCCAGCTGGCTGCTCGTTCATCTTTTCATCATCGTGCTTTTCTGCAGACTGAGATGATGCAACAGGGTGGACACTTCTTTTTAACTTTACAGAAACTCAGGAGCAGCTCCATAAACTCCATCAATCATACATACTACATACATATGTGTATAGATTTTTTCATTTATTTACAACTACTTTGATCGTTGGTGGATCAATACCTGGCGTTGTTATTTATGGAATGACATGGATTATATGACAATTTAGAGCCAACAACTTAATAAAGAAGTGTTATGTTTGGTGTTGGTCCAAAGAACAACCATTTATAGGAGCAGATATTTGCACTGGTGTTACATTTTTATATCTATCTGTCCCTTTTTGATACTCATTGTTATTTTGTTACTACATATTTTTCATTTATATACAGATTTAGTATTAATATTTATTCGTTTTATTTATTTCTTTACTTATTATCTGCTTGTGTGTGTGTATGCTTGTATGGATTGTTCTGTGATTATGTTTGTTCAAAAAGTCAATAAAACAGTTGCAGAGACAAAAAACATGACATATCCAGGTCTGTTTCAGCATGCTGCAGAATTTATATTTATATGTCCCCCCTTTTGTTTTTATTTTTTCATACCCATTGGTATCATGTGGCCACTTATTTTTCATTTATCTACTTATTCAGTTTTAATATTTATTTATTTATCTGTGATTTATGTTTATATATATACTTCTTATACTTTGAATGTTTGTACAGATTGTTCTGTGTTTATGTTTGTTCAAAAAGTCAATGAATACAGATTAAAAAAAGGTTTCTTGCAGAGACAACAAACATGACGTATCCAGGGTCTGTTTCAGCATGCTGCAGAACTTATATGTATATGCCCCTCTTTTTTTGATACTTATTGTTATTATGTTACAACTTATTTTTTATTTATCAACATATTTAGTGTTAAAATTTGTATTTTTATTACTTATAGTTATATATTTAGTTATTATCTTTTTGAGTGCTTGTACGAATTGTTTTGTTGATATTGGTTCAAAAAGTCAATAAATAAAGATAAAAAAAAAAGTTTATTACAGAGACAACAAACATGACGTATCCAGGGCCTGTTTCAGCACGTGACAGAATTTACTAACAGCAGGGAAAAAAAAGAAAAACCATAAAAGGCAGCATTTCAAGCTTTTAAACCCAAAACACAGATCTTGTTATGAAACTGCTTTGTTAGATTAAATTAGATATTAGACTGGGTGATATGGAGCAAAAAATAAAGAGTAAAAAAACATTTGTTGATGCAATTGTGATCCAGCAGTACTGAACAATTCTAGAAAAATATCTAACTGTTTAGACCTACATTTTGGTTTTGTTAAACGTTGTTGTAACAAAGGGAAAAACAGTTTTTAGCTCATTATTACCTCATTTGTTGGTTTGTTTGTTTTTCGGTGAGCAAAAAAGCTCAGAAATTTCTCAACATTTCCTAACAAAAAAAGGGATCTGAAATAGCCTGTATGAGGTGATTATTCAGTTTTACCTTCATGGCGAGGGCGATGAGCGCTCCCTCGGTCGGTCGTCCCAGCAGAGCGTGATTCCTGATGACGGAGTCGTTACACACACAACCAACCTGACAGCACACACACAAGATTCATCAGTTTTTTATATGCTACTTAAAGTCATTCAAAGTCAGAGATTTTAGAGAGATTTTATAAATTTCACATGGAATCAAATTTTTTGAGACTGACAGATAGATAGATGTACGAACAGATAGAAAGAAATACAGACAGACGGACAGACAGAGAGATAGATAGATGGAGAGATAGACAGAAAGACAGATGTACGAACAGATAGATTGATAGATAGATAGATAGATAGACGGACGGACAGAGAGATAGATAGATGGATGGATGGATAGATAGATAGATACACAGATAGAAAATAAAATCAATTATTTTGTTCACTCCTCTTTTAGACTCACCTCTACAATCTTGCTGATTGACTGACATGAGAAGCCGTGGGTGATTTCTCCGTCCACCAAAACTTCTCCTGCTCCGTTGTAGCCCACACCAGTCACCTGCATGACCACAGGTTGGTTAGATTAAACAAAACGTATTCCAAACAAAGAAGCAGATTAGGTCAGCACTCTCCATTCATCTTGCATGACGACAGCTCTGCAGCACCAGCAGCGCTCGTCATTCTTACGTGTTTACATGTGATGAAGAAGTGCCATGAGCTACACCGCCATCCAGCAGATTAAAATCCTTTTAATTCCTTTCAAAGTAAAACACCTCTTATATAATCCACTGTCCTCCATCTAACTCATCAAGAGAGATAATTTGAGGTCACATTAATGTGTCTTTAAACCGTCATCACATTAAAACCACACCACGTCTCCTGCTCCTCGGTCACATGACCCATTTTGTCCTGAAGGCTGCTGGGACTTCACGACGAGGAAGTAGGTCGATCTGCTCTGAGTGAGCTGGAGCGTCCTCAACAAACGCCACATTACATCACATGAAACGTATTCTTCAGCTGAGAGTTTTTATTTATTATTTGACACTCTGTTTACTGTTTCTTTTTCTCGTTTTTATCACCTGACACACAGACGGACTGCTCCACAGATCCATGGGGTATGTTTCACAAGTCCGTCTGAGCAACAGCAGATAGGAAGTGTTTGGAAAAACAAAAAGTCTTAAATTTACTGGAAGGTGATTAAAGAAATGTTAGGTCTGTCACGTTTATACAGATCAGCCAAAAGCAAGCAGTCACCTCTCACTTTGAGCCACTTGAACAGGTGCATCTGATAAAATGGCTACCGAGTATTTAATAACCAAGATTTTTTTTTAATGAAAGCACAACTTGTTTTTGCAAAATTTTTTTAGGTTAAATAAAAAAGTCAAAATCAGTATCAAAATCTTTCTGAAACTCTCACTTTAATGAAATAGGGCCGTTATGCTAATAAATTTTACACTTTGATGCCATCTGCTTATTTTAAACATTGCTTATACAACAGAAGTACACTTAAAATGATTTTTTTGTTTTTAATGTCAAATAATTGCAGGCAAACATTTACAAACTTCCTTAATTTGACAAAAAAACAAAACAAAGTTTTAGTAATTTCGAATGAATTTAGACCAGGGGTGGGCAAATGGCGACCCGGGGACCACATGAGGTCCACCAATCATTAAAAAATAAAATATGAAGAAAACATAACAACTGCTAAATATGATTCACCACGAGTAATCAGTACTGCATAATGCACAAATTGGGATAGGTGATAAAATATTTCTTCCAAACTTAAATTGCTGGTACATGTTTGGTTTTATACATGTCATTAAAGAACTAACTTTTCAATGATTGTATCTCTAAATATCTTTTATGAGGCATTAAAATATAATATTTAGTATCAGTAAAAACTATATTTGGAAACAATAGTAAAGGTAATATATTTGTGCTTTAAAACATTCTTTTATTACATTACAAAGAAGCTTAAATTGGCTTTAGTCATGTGTTAAGCTCATCAAATTGTGCATTTTTAATTGTTTTTGGGTTTTGGGTTAAAATATAATAATGTTGGTATAATCCTTTTTTGATGCTTTATATTTGCTATATTTTTTTTATTTAAATATTTTTTTCATCATTAAGAGTGCCCGACAATATGTAACAGAGTGGCCCTCAGGCACTGAAAAAATAAAATGATGCTGCCCTCTTGGTAATCAAAGTTGCCCACCCCTAATTCAGACAGCGTGCTGGAGTTTGCCTGCCATTTGATGCACTCATTTACCTCCTATGTTTCTGGTTAACAAAATACTTCAAATATTCTTTAAACTTTTAGACTTGTTGATACGATCGATCATTAAAAAACTGAGCTTACATCACTTTCAGCATCAAGTGAAGGAAGTGTTGAAAGGCATCAATCCCAACATGATTCAAAATCTTTTCTAGATTGTGAATCATTTTTTAGAGATTAAACTGGATTATAAATCCAAATACATGTCTGTCCCATAAAGAGTAAGTGATGATGATGATGATGGAGAAGGTTCAGACCTCAGCGTGGAGTCCGTCTGACGTGAAGAGCTGAGTTACAGTCATCTCGTTCTTCGTCAGAGTTCCCGTCTTGTCTGAGCAGATCACGTTACAGCAGCCTGACAGGGGAAAACAAGAGAAACGCTGTGTTAATTAACACACAAACATGACCCCATCACACTTCATGACATGTTAGCGGCTCCGAGCTTAAAGATGTTTGATCTCTCTGTTGGTTTATAACGCTGTTAACTTAAGGAACGTTTACTTTGGCTGGTTGTCAAATCCTCTAAGATCTGCCTCTCAAGGAGCTTAAAATATGATATCAATTATTTCAGAAATAACAAAAATCACACAATTTAAAGGGATACGCCAACTTTTTTTTCTTTTCATGTCTTGCCTCACTTCCGAGTCCATGACAAGCAGACACCATTCTTTCAACTGTGTGTGCGGTAACAAAAAAAAGACTGGCAGAGCTAACCCACCGCTAGTTAGCTTAGCCCATTACTGGGAGTCAATGCGAAGCGTTAGCCTGCCTCTGCCTACAGTCATCAGACAAACTCTTCAATAGCTATTAACAGTCCTGTGTGCTTGTTGTGACTTGTTTTTTTTACCCCTTTATGTTACGTTATCTACTTTTACACTAAGATAAGCACTTTAGGACATTTTCAAAAGAAATACTGAAGCGCTGGGTGCATGTATAAATCTCCTCGGACGTGCTTTGTTTGCTTGACCTACTTAGAAGCACGTCCATGGTGGTTTGCGCATGCACCCTGTGGTTTGGTTTTATATATATTTTATATGTGTTTCTTTCCAATGATCGTTTAGAGTTGCTAAAGAGTTTATCTGATGACTGTAGGCAGAGGCAGGCTAACACTACCCATTGACTCCCAGTGTTTGAGCTAAGCTAACTAGCGGTGGGTGAGCTCTGCCTGTCTCTTCCTTGTTACTGCATGCACAGTTGAAATAATGGTGTCTATCTGCTTGTCATGGACTCGGGAGTAAGGCGAGACACGAAAAGAAAAGAAGATTTGGTGTATCCCTTTAAATTTTGTTTATTTTGGCATAACTTTTGTTAACATGTTATTATTATAAACGATCAGCCAGATTATTAAAGTATGACCAGAAAATTTCTTTGCCAATTATTTTCAGGATTTATGCCTCATTCTTTTTCAACAAAATCTTGTAAAATTACTGCAACTATTGGTCGGGATAATCTTTAAAATCTCACATCCTGCCAGCTTTACCAGCCTCATCAGAGAGGGTTAGAGTAGCAGCACATTAATGTTTCACAACCATGAAGTTAAAGCCACAGACCTGTAGCAGCATCAAAGTGCCAAACTGAATTCTAAAACTATGGTGCTGTAATCAGTACAATTCATCCTTTTTTTTCGTTATCTTTTTATTAGGAAAATGTTGCATACAAAAATACCACGTCCAGCATTGTTTTACACTATTAATTTCTCCCTCTTTCTTTTGAAGAAATAAAAAATGAACCAAGGCAGCTCACATAAAATTCAGAGAGAAGAAGTTGGTTTAGATTCAGGTGTAGTTACCAAAGTCTGTTCGTGTCAGGGTAATAAAACCAATCCATTTTACCCAGATTTAGTCGAATTTAACTTGTTTAATTCTCAGGCGGTAGGTTAGCTTTTCCACTTTGTATATCTCAAGAATTATCCAAACCACTCCTTGAGTGTAGGATGTGATCGATTCAACCACATTTTAGTGATTGATTTTTCACTAGCTGCTAGAAGAGCCTGTAACAACTTTACATACTTCGATTCATTAGATAAGTTCGACCAAAATGCTGAGTCTCAAAGTTCATAGGTAGATGGATTTTAAATGCAGTATTCAATGTTTTATGTATTTCCCTCCAAGTACAATCCATCCTTGATAAATCAAAATTTCACAATGATAATTCAAGTGACATACCCAGAGTTTCTACGATGGGGAGCTTCTTAACGATGGCTCTTTTCTGGACCATCCTCATCACACCGAGTGCCAGCGTCACCGTCACCACGATGGGTAAACCCTCTGGGATGGCAGCTACCGCCAAGCTGAAAAAATAAAACAATTATCAACACAGCTGTCCACACATTACAGCAGGGATGTGGCCCTTTTCCCTCACTCAATGCGGCCCACTATCATCTAAAAAAAAAAAAAAAAGAAAGAAAAAAGAAAAAAATGAAGAAAACATAACAACTGCTAAATATGATTCATTGTGAGTAACCAGTGCTACATGATGCACAAAATTAGGATAGGTGATAAAATAAACCTACTAACCTTAGATTGCTGTCACAAGCTTTGTTTTCAAGTCATTAAAGACTTTATTTTGCTATGATTGTATCTCTAAATATCTTTTATGAGGCATAAAAATAAAATATATAGTATTAGTGAAAACTTAATTGGGACACAATGGTAATGGTAATATATTTGTGCGTTGTAAACTGGTAAACATTCATTCTTTTATTGCATTAAAAAGAAGCTTAAATTGGCTTTAATTATATGTCACGCTAAGTAAAATGTGAATTTTTAATTGTATTTTGGTTAAAACATAAAATGTTGGTATAATCCTTTTTTAAAGCTTTATATTTGCTATTTTTTTGTTTATTTATACATTTTTGACCATGTTGAGAGTGGCTGACAATATGTAACACTGCGGCCCTCAGGCATGAAAGTTAGGGCTGTCACACAAAAATCAGACAATGTCAAGACTGCAACTAAATTAGAACGCTGCAGCACACTGTGTTGGTTTCTTCCTTTTTTTAACTGTCAAAAATTGTGGGAAGAGTCTGTAAGGACGACTGCTTCTCGATTCCCTCAAACATTATAACAGAAATTTGATAAATTTAAAGCCTGAGGTATTAAAATGTAATGAAGAAGGAACATTTTTGGCAACCTCGGGTTTGATTTTAACTTAAATTTATAGGAATCCATTCATTATCTATACCACTGATTCCTTTTAGGGTCATGGGGGTTGCAGCCTATCCCAGCTGCAACTGGCTGAGAGGCGGACAACCGTTCACGCTCACACTCATACCTAAGGGCGATTAAGAGTCCCCAAGTAACTTAACAAGCATGTTTTTGGTCAGTGGGAGGAGAGAAGCAATGCATGCACAGGGAGAACATGCCAACTCCACATAAAAAGGCCCTGACCGACACAGGGTTCGAACCAGCAACCCTCTTGCTGTGAGGCAAGCCACCAAGCCGCCCAATTTTAGAATTATTTCCAAGTATTTCTTTCTTCTTTCTAGCTCCAAAATTACAACCAATCGGGGCACAACAATAAAAAAAAATCTCAATAATTCTTATTAGTTTGACCTAAATCCACAGCTTTGTCCCAGCTCGTCTTATCAGTGTGATGTGTTAGCCAAACGAAGGTGCACATAGCTTCCACACCTAAAGGAAATACAATATTACTGTAACCGAATATGTCTTATGGGTCAAAATGTGATCATTAACAGAGGTCAGGCCACTATGATCTGATAACAGAGGAGAACCACAGGCGGACAGAAGCTGAGGGGTTCAATCATTTACCAAACTGACAAACACATCCCCCCACAGGAATGATCCAGCTTTAAGACTAGACAGTAAAGGGGTGAATATTTCACCTCACACCGATGGTGAACATGTCGAGGATCCTTTTCCCCTGCAGCCAGCCCACCAGCATGATCACCCCTGAAACACAGAAAACAGTCATGATAAACAACGTGATATTAACTCTGATTTTGTTAATCTGATTATTAAAAAAAGGGAACAAACCGATGATGCCAAAGGAGTAAAGCGAGAGCTGCTTCCCCAGTAGGTCCATACTCTTCTGTAACGGAGTCTTTGGAGCCTGAAAAGCAAAATAATTATTCATTTTTAAGGTATTCCACTGGAGTAACAAGCCAACAAAACAACAGACAAACCACACAGTGATTAAAGAGTATTAATCTACTTCAGACATAGAAATAAATAATAAAAACTCAGGTTTTTGGGACTTGTTGGACTCTAAAACCATTTTTAAAAATTCTGTATATAAGAAAAGACTGTGGGGACGCCTCTTGTCAGAAAGTAAAGCATGTTGATTTTGGTACTGCCTCATAAGATCTGTTCTGTCATGTCAGGGATGTCGACCAATGAGAAAACATGTCTGAAACTAGAAAGACCTTGATTTAACAGAACTGTGTGTGTGAGCAAGGAACTGTGGAAACGCCATAATGAGTTCAAAATGAGAAAACACTGGAGATAAAAGTGAAAAAATAAAACAGTATAAGTAATGATATAATTGAAATAAATAATAATAAATAGGCAGAGAGAAGTAATTAAAGATTGTTTTATCATTCTTACCAAACAAACAGCTTTAATATATGATTCAATAAAACATGTTAAAATGTAAAAATGAGGGAGAAATTATTGAAAAATGAGATTGAAAAGCTTGGTCTTGAGTTTGTTCTTAAAAATGCTGACTCTCTTTACTGGTTTAAACATGCTAGTTAAATAAAGATGTTAAGATTTAATATAGATTAAAGCCGAGACTCAGGAAAGTGAAAATGCCACTCTGAGTGCAGATTCAGTGAGGACAGAATCGGCTTTCTTTGACACAAAACATTCAGTCAGAGCTCAGGGTGGTCCGAGGCGTTTGGGTGCACTTCGGTAAACTGATGACTGTAAATCTACATAAACACGCAGCAGCTCAGACTCTTGTTTCCTTTCACAGCCTCAAGCTGGAACAATGGACCTCTTGTTTTAATGCTGACAGTGATACAATACTCTGCTTCCTGTCTTTTGGATCAGTAAGTGCTTTAGAGGGGGAACGGACTGCACAGATTTACAGCACAGCGGCTGAATCTGACATGGAGTCCGTCACTTTAACATCAGACAGAGAAGAGATCAGACAGAGCGATTGGAATAAAAGGATAAATCTCTGTAATCATCTTCACTTTCATCCCTCCTCCACTCTGACAGCCAGACTTTCTCTGCTTCAAGTCTTAAAAGATATTCAGAAAACCATTAATGTGAGAATTCAGAACAGAAATATGAGTCTTAGAGAAAACAGGAACATGTCGAAGAAGCTGAAGGACAGAAAGGTGATTAGAAAAGAGCAGTTGATTAATCAATCAATCAATCTTTATTTGTATAGCACCATATTTGCCTTTGTTGAAAATAAATTTATTAAAGGTAAGCTTCTTGAAATGTGGCATCTCATTTTCATGAGCAGGGCTGTGCAACTGGTGGCCTGGGGGCCATATGTGGTAAAAATATCTATTTCGGGTTGTAATAACTGTTTTTATTTTATCTTTTTAAAGAAATCATTAGATTGACATGTTATAATAATTTATGTAAAAATCTTTTCTGAAGCATTTTTAATACTTTTAGCGAAAAGAAAAGATAAATGTACTTAAATTGGCATCAGTAACTGAGATTTTACACCTTGGCTAAGTTATTCTAGTCAAAGAAATTTTAATTCTCAGTTGGACTGAATAAAATAAATCAACTAATCAAGAAAGACAGTGAACACTATTTCTTTGCACTGGAAAGTTGCTTTAACTGTCTTTCATTCTGTGTTCAGCTCATGTCTATATCGTTGTAAAGATAATTACTATAAATGTATAATCAATACAACCATGGATAGAGAGATCAATCTAATATAAACATTAACGTCTTTAATGAATATAATCTGGAGAGGAATGATGTTGATTAATATAGCAGCATCTAGCTGAACTGCCATAAAATTGGGTTTAACTGGTCTAAAGTCTGAATTTATGTTAAGTGATGATGTTTCTGTTGATGGTTGTAGCAGGATAGAGCACATGGAGTCGAGCAGGTCCACAGCAGCAGGTCATCCATGATTGTTTGTCAAGGTCACACTAATATATGGGTGCTGTTTACAGGAACTACCAGGTATTTAATTTTGTTGATCTCTCTAAAGTTAATATCAGGAACCGTAATGATAATAAAATGGGGCTGAAGGAATGAACATGAACAGTTTATGAGAACAAACCTCCTCTGCTTGCATCATCTTGAACACCTCCCCGAACTCGGAGTTCTCTCCAGTCCCGATGACGATGCCCTGAGGAACACCACAAACACAACTGTGAGAGCGCTGTTAGCTAACGCCGTGAGCGTGCTGAAAAAGCGTATGGCTTGAATACCTGTCCAGCTTTGCTTGGCCTTATCATGGGACTACAAAAACAGCTCAACTTCAGCTGAAACTTTCAAATCACTGGAGAAAACTTCCAGCTGGACCGACCTCAGAGATACGAACAGGCTACAGGCTACAAGCTACAGCTAACTAACTTTCTACCTCCAGTTAAGCTCCGCCAACAAAATATATAAAATAAAATAGAACAGAATGCCCTTCAGATTACATTAGATATTACTTTATTAACCCCTTTAGGACACTAGCTCAGGGAAATTAGGATTCAGTAGCAGTTTGAAAAATGGATAAAAAGATACATAAAAGAAAGATATAAACAAAAATATAAATAAATATAAAATCCTACAGGACAGCGCAATTAAAAATCTCTCTATATAAATATAAGTTAAGAAAAAAAAACAGTATTATCTACGTTTCTATCTATCTAATTATAAATATATATAATAGCAGTATTTATGAGTGTTAAAATGGTCTGTGTGTGTATGTGTATATTCTTATATACATATATATTTTCAGCATTATCTACTGTCTTGTCAAAAGGATTCACTACAACGATGTCCTACAATTAAAAAGGAAAAAGGACAAAAAAATTCAACCATATTAGAAAGGAAAAAAAACCAAAAATAAAATAGAACAATCCAATACTCTCTCTTTATAATATTACAGAAAACATGTAATCAACATTCTTGTTCATGATTTTCAAAAAAACCTACACTGCACTACATGAATTGTAACATATGAGCAGGTTAATACAGAGGCATGGATGTTTGTGTGTGCTGTGTGGTGTTGTATGGGTCTGAATTACATGTGTACACAGAGCTGTATATGGTAAGACATACATACAATATTGGATGTTGCTGTTTCTTTATTATCTCGCTTTTTTTGTCTTTTGCTCTCCCTTGATACCCGATAAGTAAATTTACCTCCCCATTTGTGCCTTGCATCAACCACAAATTATACTTTCTTCTTTGTTTATGTCTATATTTGGTCCATCTGGAACTACTTGTTCCTCTTTTATTTTATTTTATTTTCCTCTTTCTGTTGTCTTTCTTGTGTCACTGTTAATGTCCTGCTTCACATAAATAGTCTGCAGACACAACAGGACATTACTGGAGTCAAATATAGAATAAAAACATAGGACAAAGCAAACATTGTGCGTTTCTAACTCAAATATTCATGCTACAGTGACGGAGCTGGTACCTTTGCTTTACCACAGCGCACCAGCGTCCCCATGAAGGCGATGTTGCTGCGGGAGGTGATGTCCCCGTTGGTCGCTGCAGGCTGAGGGCAGGTGGACTTGGGGCAGGGGGCCGTCTCCCCCGTTAAACTTGACTCATCCACGGACAAGTCTGTAGCCTGAGGGAAAGGAGGACAGTGATTTAGCATATTTATGATGTGACATTATAGTTACAGCCAAATCAGGCCACTGGATTGGACTTCTGTTTTTCCGCCTTCTTGAAAGCACCAGGAGAAAATCAATTACTTGAAGGATGTACTATTCTGCAACAGCAGGTGGGGATATGCCCTCTTTTCAGGGTTGACCTATTTTGTCACAATCTTTACAGTCAGCAAACAAGTTAGGGAGCTGCAAACTAGTTGAGTGACAAGCAATAAAAACTTTCATTGAGGGCTGTTCAGTGATTCCTGTCTCACAACTTTAACTATTTTTAAGTTAATTGATTTGATATCAAGATGCTTGATTCTCTATATTAAAGCACATGGCAACTTTTTCTCTGAGGATGACAACAGGTCAGATATAAATGGATCCATTTAAAGGAAAGCAGTAGGATAATTTACAAACAACATCAGACCACAATAATTCATTACCTCCACCAAGGAGGTTATGTTTTTGCCAGCGTATGTTTGTTTGTTTGTCAGCAAGATTACACAAAAACTACTGGACGGATTTTGCTGAAAGTTTCAGGAGATGTTGGTAACGCAACAACTTTAAAATGATTAAATTTTGGTGGGGATACAGATATTTGTCTGCATGCAAAATATTCCCAAAATCTCAAAAAAATCCCATAAGTTAACATCGGGTAGAATTAAAAAAAAAAATCATATCTCTGCCATTTTTCAATGAATTTGCTTCAAATTTTACAGGATAATATGGGCTCCATGTCTCTATCATCAAGCCAAATTTAATCTGTATCAGATACAGATTGATGTCACAAAAAAACATTGAACTTTATAACGGCAAATCCCATTGACCGCATTCAATAATTCATATAAATCAAAATATTAAGGGATGTTCCCAAAACCCGTTGTGTTCATACAGGATAACAACCTCCATGTATGTGCTGAGTTTGGTCTGGATCCTGGCTCTATTCTGGATCTGGTGATCTAGACCACATTTCTTTATTGAAAAAAACAACATTTCTCGATAGTCAGGACATTTTTGCTCCACTTCTGACATGTTCTCAGGACAGTTTGTTCTACGAAGGGGCTCACATTTTGTACTTTACACTGCAGCAGTTGTGCCCTCCTAGTACATTATCTGAATGTGATTGACAGAGTGATCGTCCAATCACCTGCCAGATATGCTTTAAAATAGTTCTGTCCTCCCCAAACACTTTCTGTGGGCTCTTACCCAGATGGACTGGTGAAATATATTGAACGTTCTGTGAATACACTGACCTACAACCATGGCAGGAAGGTTTCTGGTCCAACACAAATTCAATTTAAGAGGGACTAACAAGGTTTAAATGTGCTTTAAAAGGACAGTGTTTCTATAATACTGCCCAAAACAATATGAATAAAGGAAGAAAATATTTGACGCCCTCAAAGAGGTCTTTCATCATGAGTTAGGACCTTATAGTTGTTCTTCTTGGTGCGCTCCCAGAAAAAAAGGCATATTTACTATAAATCCTGTTGGTGGTGGACATTAAGTCTATCCCAATAAGACTGTTGAAACCTGTTTGGATTCATAAGGTACTGAAGTTACATGAAATGGAAAAAATAACATTTTCTTCAGGGCTACAGATGCCAAAATTTCTAAAGAGATGCAAGCAAGTCACGCTACTGCAACTGCAATAATACAGTGTTAGAGTGCATCTAAGGGGGGGGAGGAGGTGTAACAGGAAGACTGAGGATGGGAAGGAGCAGTACTAGTATTATATATTTTATTTTATTTTTAATTAAATTGTTTTTTATTTTTATGTTTATTAATGTAGATATAAATAGATTTTATATCAGCTAATACCTTTACTTTTGATATCCTGTGTTCTTTTATACCTTTGTACAATACAATGCTGCTGGAACCTTAATTTACCTGAAGGCGTCTTTCCAAAGGATAGATAAAGTTCTATATTATCTAATCTAAGAGGTATTACTGAAACTTTTGCTCTACCTCCCAATCAAAGCTGCATTATTAAAATTACACTGTTCTATTTTACTACTGTGACCAGCATAGTTTTGCACTACTGTCATAATTTTACACTTTAATTGCACTGCTCCTCCTCCTCTCACTGTGCTGAGAGTATCTTTACAACAAACTGTTAACTACCTCATGTTGTCTAAATTTATAAACTCTGTCTTGTCATCCAGACGTAAGCGAGAAACTCTGTATGTCATGCACGTACAAAGAATGGACAAATAAAAACCTTGAATCCTTGAAGCATGACTTTGACTAACTAGATCCTTTCTCTCTCTTTCATCTACTGTTATTGCTTATTAATTTATATTATTTTTATTATTAAAAAATATTATAATTACTATTATTGTTCTAATTTTATGTCGCTATGTACAATTTATTTTTTATTTTTTTGTTATGATTGTTTTTGATCAATCTTTTTGTACTATGTATCATGTTAATTGTACCTGCATTAGTTTATGATGACAAGTGTGCACATTGTGTGTCTAAGAAAGGATCATAATCATTGCCTCAGGAGTGTAAGAAAAGAAAGAAATAATGAAAATAAAAATACACACAACAAAAATATACAGTACAGTTAGTCTAAAAAACAAGAAAATTTATATTTAAAATCCTGCAAATGTGATGACTTTGACCCTAAGTAACCCAGAATTAATATGCATTCATGTTCTTTTTATTTTATTTTTATTTTTCATGTAGAGAGTGGTCAAGCAGGTATTCTCCACTGTTTTTTTTTTAGGTATATTTAGTCCACTGAGTCTACATCCAGCTGCTCCATTCCACTTGAATTTTCTTCAAGAACATTAAAAAAAGTCTACTCAAAACTATAAATTTAATAGAAATTACAGAAACTGCTTTATGGATAGGACAGAGCATGCGTTGATATTTCATTTTAAACTGAACAAAGCAGAATAAAAGAGGCCTTTTAGAGAAGTGAAACAAGTTCCTGGAAAAAAAGAAGAAGGAATTTGTATTTATAACACAATACTGCGGTTTAACGAGGCAGCTTTCAGGTCACAGCATGAGTGTGAACAGAGCTGCTTCCTTATGACATATATAAATATAAACCTGAGTGGCCCATGCTGTAAAGTGTAAACATTACCTTTGTGAGGATTTTTAAAATATTTTTTTATTGAAGAAAAGCAACTCTCAAGTTGTTACAACATGACTGCAAGACACTTCGCATAGTTTTGTACATTTAGGTAAATCTGAACAGATCAAAATGGAGGAAAGTACTGCAGAATACTTTTTGTTATTATAATATTATTCTGCTCTTCTTTTTCTCCCCTTAAACAACTTAGACATTTAAAATAAACAAATGGACAAGGGGGGAGCTTCTCCTTAGTCGAAGTGCAGGTGTGAAGAAAAAAAACAAAACAAAAAAAAAAAACGTGTATCAACTGTATATATGTACGTATATGAGGAACAAAAGAGTCATAAATTAGAGTCAGCGACAGGATACAAACATTTCAGATAACATTTTGTTTTCTACGTCAATCAAATCATCCTTTGTGGGGATTTTAAGCAGAAGAGCCGTCTTCCTTATGCTCTTATTGGAGGTTTAGTCTTGCTTTTGGTTTTCTTAAAAGTCCTGCACAAGGACATTTCCAGATTGTCATGGTACAAGAGTTTTATAAATCAGTCTAACAGGTTTAATAGATTAGATTAGATTAGATAAAACTTTATTAATCCCTTTGGGAAACTCCCTCAGGGAAATTAGGATTCCAGCAGCAGTTTGAAAAGTAGATAAAAAGATCTACTAAAGGGATAGATCAAAACAAAATTATAAATAAATTCATAAAAAAAGATAATAAAAAAATAATAGGGAATAAATAATAGTTAAATTTTACTTAAAGGGCTAGTTCAGGTTTTTTCAGCGTTGTTCCTGGGGGGAGATATCAGGTGGTGGACACTAGCCGGTTCAATCTTATATTGGTTTTACAGTCTTGTAGCCTTGTATTTGTCTTTATTGTTTTTATAATTTTAGCTCCTATTACTTTTACCTCCTTCCTCTGTTGCTTTTTGGACTTTCTTTTTCCATATAAACGTCATCACATCATTTTAACTTCCATTTTATGTGCTGGGTTCTTGTTTTTCTCTGAGTAGGTTTCTCTAAAATGATGAAATCCTACACAGAGAAGTGATCGACTAGTTTCTCTGAGCCAGTGTTGAAGTGTGTGCGTTTGTACCTCAAAGAGGCGGAGGTCTGCCGGGACCCTCTCTCCCACCGACAGACAGACGGTGTCTCCAGGAACCAGCTCTCTGGCCAGCAGGTGCTCCAGGTTCCCATCTCTGATACTGAGACACACATTTTTTTCTGGGCTTTAATTGACAATAGTTCATAAATATTGAAAGTCTAAACAAAGACCACCAAACAAGCTCAGCTAAAACCAGCTGGTTCACAACATGATGAAAGAGTCGTTTTTATCTGACTCAATATCAGATCTCAAACTCTTCCATGGAGTTTACTGACGACTTTGCAGATTTACTGATACTGTGAGGTAAAACAGAAGAGTGAGAAAAGGAGAGAAAAACAAATAAGATGAGCATTGATCCTCTCTGGATAGTTCAACCACAACACAAGACCTTATTCTATTTCAGACCTGCTGTTATGAGTGTGTGTGTTTTTGTGTGTCAGTGAGGGTGAGGGAGATCTCAGCCAGGTGAAGGCCCAGCTGCTCCGTCTGTCTGCTGCTATTTGAAGTGTAAATTGAAGATCTGAGCAGCTTGTTGGAGGGAACATTTTCATATTCAGACAAGAGATGGAAAAATCTTAGAAATAACAGGTTTGTCTTTAAAAGAGGCCTCCTTAAAAGAAGATCTACGATTATGTATGAAACAAGGACGGATGTTTAGATGATGCAAAGATGGATGATTGTTAGGAAAAGCTGTCAAAAATTGATATCAATAATATCAACTGTAGTTCAGCTCTACTAGTACTCAAATTTGGAGAACATGTACTCATTTTGGTCAACTAGTGCGTGAGTAGAATTTACTAGCGAAGCAAAAAGTGTCACTAGCACTACTAAAACGCCTAATATGCTAATGGGGGGGAGCAAATTCAGGCTTCCCATTGGCTTTTCAATATATTACAACCAATCAGGGTGCTGGATTTGATTATAATCCCTCCTACTTCTAGTAAACAAAAACTTTGTTCTACTTGTAAAGGTTTTTGGCCAACTATTTCACAAGTAGACCTTACCAGTAAAGCAAAATCGTCCACTAGCAGACAAATTTGTGTTACTAGTACTACTAGTAGACTTAAAAAATGTTACTTGTAAAAACTCAAAGTTTAACTTGTACTACTAGAAACACAAAATTGTCTACAAGTAGGCAATTTTGCTTTACTAGCAAGGCCTACTCATGCACTAGTGCAACAAAAACCCTCAGTAGTAAAACAAAAATTTTGTTTGCTATTACTACTAGTAAACTCAAAATATCTCTCTAGTAGTACTAGTAGACTTTTTTTGGTCTAATAGTACTACTAGTAAAGCCAAAAGGCTCACTAGTAGTACTAGCAGACCTAATGCAAATAAAGTAGGAGGGATTGTAACCAAATCCAGCACACTGGAATATTTGGAATATTTTCAAAAGCCAATGGGAAGCCTGAATTTGCTTTTCCCCTCCCCCCTATTAGCATAAAAGACTTACTAATAGTACTAATGACATTTTTCTCTTCACTAGTAAAGTCTGCTCATGCACTAGTTGACCAAAATTGAGTACACATGGGCAGCCATATTTTTGGGACATATGGATGGATAGATGGATGAGAGTAAAATGAATGGATGAGAGTAAAATGGATGGCTGGTTTCTCTCACCAGTGACATTCTGGAGGCACCAGCTTCCCGAGCTCTTCCAGAGACTTCTCGGAGCGATACTCCTACACACAGACGACAAAGAAAGAGTCAGAACGTCTTTACAGAGAAAAAATGAAAAATTCATGATGGTAAATACACAAGTAAATTCAACCCACACAAAAACACAGAAGCACAAACATGCACGGGCCCTCCAAAGAATCCCTCTGTCAACATTTGTTGAGCGTTTGTTAACAGTGAAACAAACAGGACTCACCTGAACGAAGGCAACCGTCACTACGATGATGATGGCCTGCAGAGAGAGGGAGAGAGTTAGCCAGTGAAACTTAAATATCTACACATTTTTGTGCTCTTCAGTTGTATTTGTATATCAGTGATCCTCAACTGGAGGCATCAGGGCCAGATCAGGCCCCTTAGAGCCTCCCATCTGCCCCCAGAATATTACCAAGTGTCCTTAATAGTGAGAAAAGAAAACATGTTGTGGGTTTTAGGACATCTTTATATTTGATTAATCCTTTTAGATTCAAATGCTTTTACGAGGGAAAAAATAAAATAATAAGCCCTCATAAATATGTAGTGAATCTAGGACCAGATTCAGTGTTTTTCAAACTTCTGAGGGACTGAATTAAAGTTCATCTTCAGAGTAAGTATTCGGCTCATACTGATTGTTTAGTTTGTAAAGACAAAAGCCACAGTTTCAAACTTTACGACATGAACAGCACATGGTGGGTTCTTATGAACTAATGTTGTGTGCCCACCACCATGGACGATAGGTCAGTCAAAATGATGTGACACTGAACAAAAAACCTGCTGTTGGCTGGAAGTAGGTGCTAATTTCCATCCTTGGCTAACAAAGAATGATTTTATTTCATTTTGACCCAAATTTGGAGTTGTATGACTGGTTTTGAAGTTGGGTCGATTTCAGCTCCACTTTGCATCATTTCTGAGCTTCATACTTCAGGGCTTAAAAAATGGAGCCAATGCAGAAAAGTATTTTATGTAGATAATTGCTCTCACACTATGTGGAATGAATGTGTTTATATTGCACCTGTATTTATTTCATTCTCTAAAGAATTTCAAGTCTTAGATATTCCTGTTTATTTATTTATTTTACTTAATTTTTCATTTATATTCATTTATTTTATTTTATTCATTTATTTTTTTATCCCTCTCCATTTCTCAGTGAGGTTGGAATGACATGATCATTACATGCTTACATGATATTTGTTACTATTTTTAATGCAAAAGATCGATCACAATATAAATGATTACATTTCACCTCAATCAATTTTTGTGTTTTGGGTCTATCTACATCCTGCAGTTGACTTACTTATTATAGTATGTATTTATTTTTTTCAATTCAACATAGTTTTTTGCAGTATTCTCCTTAGTTTTGGGTGTGTATCCTCTCCTTGACTTACAATGAATGATTTCATTTCATTTTGACCCAAATTTGGAGTTGTATGACTGGTTTTGAAGTGGTTTGACTTTAGCTCCACTTTGCATCATTTGTGAGCGGCGAACTTCAGGGCTTAAAAAATGGAGTCAATGCAGATAAAAATGCATTTCTGTAAGTGTCTGCTTGAGACTGGCTGCAGGGAAAATGGAAGAGAGTGGAAAACTTTTCAAGCCTAAATAAACATGTTTACAGAGTGGTTAAACTTCACTCAAACTAAGCTTCATTCTAAATATTTAACAGATAATTGCTCTCACACAATGGGGGAATGAATGTGTTTTTATTGCACCTGTATTGATTTCATTCTCCAAAATATATCCAGTTTAAATATTGAAAAAGTTTAATATTTACGACTGTCAACCCGATTTGTTTCAGAGCCGATTATCGGGACAAATTCACTCTTACCACCTCAGACCACAGGATAATCTTATAGGATAATCTTATAAAACGTAAGACAATCTGGTGTTTCCCGTCCTTGGTCGGGAAGAGGGAAAGACAAAGAGACAAAAACAGCCCAATAATCTTCATGTGTGTACCCCGCTTTAGTTGTCTTGTTCCCAGAAGTACTCCACAACACAGAGGAGACATGTTTAAGACACTGAAGGCCATACAAAACTAAAAAAAGCACAATGTGACCCATTTAACAGCTTCCAAAAGCCTGTACGTATCTCCCTACTGGAGCAAAAACTAATTCAGTATCCAAATCACGTTTATGTGTTTAAATTTTCTGGGTTATGCCTGAAGTAACAGAACAAGTCTTGAAGTAAACTTGCCTCCAGTCATTTCTTTAACAAGCCTCAAGACAAACTCGACTTTTGTTAGCTGTATTTCAAGTTTAGACTCCAAGAATAGACAATCTTCAGTTTATTTGTTCTGCTCCACACTCTCCCTGCAGGATTTTGGACTTTTAATCTTTCAGTATCACACACATTTTCTCTATTGTTCTTTTTTACTCGGCTGCTCTCCTATCCAGCACATTATCTTTGTAATTATTCACTGCTGCAGCAACATTTCCCCACAGGCTCGCAGACAGAAATAAATATATAATCTAATTTGCTAAACTCACAGGCAGACACTAGAAGCAAATTTCCTGCATGTGTCTACATCTTCCTAACTGCTGACGCTGAAATAAACTGCTGCTTCTAATAATACCGCTCGGAGACGTGCAGCTGTGAGGGCCGATTTCTCTGGAAAGAAGCAGAAAGTGATTGTTCGTGTGGCGGCGGAGCGAGGTGCAACATACCACTGTGATGCTGATGGCGTCGTCAAACTGGTGCATGAGGACGCTGATGACAGCCGAGGCCAGCAGCAGCAGGATAAGAGGATCTTTGAACTGCAGGGAGACAAACAGGTCATGACATCAGTGAACCGGGTTAGCTGCAACAAAACGCAGAATGATGCCACTCTGCTCGCCAAACAGCGTGTAGCTGTGTAATCGTCTTTGTTAAAACTTCAAGTAGTTTGTTTCAAGAGGGGCTGGAAAATATGTTGAATCTCTGAGATGTATTAATATATCCAAAATGAGATACAGAGTAAGGTCTAATGGCATTGTCCAGGGATTTTTAAAATTATTATTATAACAAATTTTTAATTCATTTTATTTTATTTTTTTGTATATTTGTATTTTATTTATTTAATATTTTTTATTTTATTTTATTTATTCATGTTTTAAAATTTTACATTTAACTCTTTTATTTTTATTTTATTTATTTAATATTTCATTTTATTTATTAATTTATTTTACATATTTATGTATTTTCTATATTATTTATTTATTTATTTAATAATTACTTTATTTATTTTATATTTGTATTTGATTTATTTATTTTTTTTCTATTATTTCATCTCAGTGGGGGTTGGAATTAAATTGTGATCTAGAAATTAATTTCACATATTTTATTTAATTTTCTATTTATTATTTTAATTTTTTTTATAATTATTATTTTTTTCAGTCTACTTCAAGTTTTCTACCGTCTATTCTACTCTTGTTTTGTAAAAAAGAAGAGCAAGATCAAAAGGCATTGCCAATTTTTTTTCTGTTTTAATTATCATTATTACTATTTTTTTATTCTGCCATAACTATTTTCATTGTATCCTTGTATTGATCTAGGAATTTATTGAATATTTCTATTTACTATTCTATTTATTAGTATTTTTTATTATTATTATTTATTGTAGTTTTATTTATTTATTTATTTTTTCAGTCTAATTCCATTGTTCTCAGTTCAGAGTATATTTACCGTTATTGGTTGAATTGTATACTGTTTATTCTACTTTTGTTTTGTAAAAAAGAAGAGCATATTAAAATTATTTTGCTGTACACTTACTGTATGTGAATGTTTAATGCCTGAAACACTTACAAATAAAGACAACACATGCTCAGAATCTGTGCAAATTATTTCACCCAAACAGCTCCACGTGGTTCAAAATGAGAGCATAACAAAAGCGTTAATAAAAGACATGTTTTTTCTCTTCTACTATTTTTTTTAGCATGACACAGATACATTTCTGACACACCTAAAAGGCTCTATGAGGAATAGATGGACTGAATATTATTTTTTTCCTTATTACAGAGGGAGAGAGTCAGAAAAGTCTTGGATTTGTGGTCAAACATTGTGTATATATTAGTAAAAAAAAAAAAAAAAACGAGGTGGTGCAAAATAACAAGGCCCTTCTCACAAAACTAACACTGAAGACTTAAATGTAGAAATGATTTCTCAGAATGAGGAGGAAAGCAACGTTTTATCGGACCAAGTGTGATCAATAACTCAAAGTGAGGTTGATTATACAAAGTCAGGCCTCTTCTGTAAAGTCAGGGCACCGGCTGGGAGTGATATTGATTGTTTAAAGTTGGAAGATGTTGGTGAAGTGTACAGAGCGAAGGGGTTAGAAAAGTGAGAGGGATTGTAACAAGTCAGGGCGTTTGTGCAGAGTGTGGAAGATTGAGTTAGGTGTGGGTGATTAGACGATGTGAGGCGGGTTGTAAAGACTGACAGCATTTTAGTAAAGACAGGATCGCTTCACATGGAGAGGACTATAAAGAAAATACATGATAGTTCTTTAACGTAAAATGATGTTTAAAATGAGGGGTGGAGGGATATTTTTAGTGACACTGATCATGCAAATTAGGTCACTTGTAAAAATTAGGACAAATGTTCAGAGTAAAGAGCATTTAATAAAGCAAGAATGGCATATTTGCATGAATTAGGGAAAATAGCAAATAAGTTAAACGGGATGATTTCAGGATGAGCTACGAGGTGAAGAACTAAAGTGAGGACTAAAACGGCGGCTAAGGATAATTAAGTAAAAGGGACCTCTTTATTAAAGAAGAGGAAAAATCCATCAACGTAACTTCCTGTCTCAAATTTTTAATAGTTAATTAGTGGATTGTGTCATCCATCAATCTGTTGATCATCCATGCATCAATCTATCCATCCATCCATCCATCATGCATCCATCTATACATATGTCCATTGTGCATCTATCAGTTTATACATTCATACATTCATCCATCTCTCTGCTGATCTATCCATCCAGTCATTCAGTCAGTTTTGTTCTTTCATTCATCAGTTAGCTACTAAATCATCCCCTTATCCATCAATTGACAATCTATTTAATAATGTACATGCCCTGTAATCCATCCATCCATCCTTTATCGTCCATCCATTCATTTAATTATCCATCTTATCCATCATTTATAGCTATCCATCATTCATGCATCCATTTAATCATCTGCAGATCCATCTTCTTCATCATCAGCATGTTGTTTAATCCATCCAAATCATCAACCTGTTTATCATCATCCATTCATGAAAATATCCATCCATTCCATTATTCCTACATCATCTATCTATCTATATGTCCATCATGCATCTATTAGTTTAAACATCCATCCATTTATTCATCTATCCATGATTCATCTCATAAATCCTCCACTTATTCATCTTTTAAACTAGAAAGCACTTGGAGAGTGCAGACCTCCGCCAAGCGCCACAATTCCCCCTATTTGTCATTTGCACCATAAATATTAGTCCCACATTTAATTTGACTACATTTTTATATTCCTTGACCATGAAAACATACCATTGGCAACTGAATTCATAATGATATCAACATTAGTTCAGCAGTTATTCACGAAAATCGCATTTTCCGTAATGGCGGTTTTCTTCTGGATCTAGCTCCCTAGCTTTTGAAGATACAGCAAATCCGTTGGTACCTTCCAAATTCCACAATGCCTTGGCTATGTAATGGTGTTTGTTGTGTGTTTATAACTTCATTTGTTTTCTTCCTATGATGAAAATCCCAAAGGTCCCCTATTTTTTCATATTCTGGATTATAGTATCCGGAATTATTCCTTTATCCGGATCAGTCTTTTATATACTGTACAGCATGTTAGAAACTTGTCCTGTATTTTTTTCCCAAGTGCCCTGGCCATTATTTGTGGAGTTATATGCAGGAATGTTGAAAATGGCCCTATCTCCCAATGTTAAAGAATCCTTTAAAAAATTCCTGGATCCAGACGGAGATCCAGATCGCTTCCAAAATCTAATCATTTGTTCCTTATCCCAATCCGGACATTCCCTGAAAATTTCATCAATATCGGTCCATAAATTTTGAGTAATGTTGCTAACTAACTAACAGACAGACAGACAAACAAATGTAAAAACATAACCTCCTTGGCGGAGGTAATCATCAATACATCTGAATATCCACTAGTCTATCCAACCTTTAATCATCCTGTATATTCATCCAACCACCCATTTTTCTATCCATCAGTTTATCCATCATATATTCATTTGTTCCATCTATTTACTTGTTCACTCATTCATTCATCTGTTTATCTATCTGCCCATCCATTAATCCATCCAACCAAGTATTTATCCATCATCCAATCATCCGTTTGTTTAACCAGTTCAATCGTCTTCCTTCTATCCAGTTGTTTTGTCTTTCATTTTTACTTCCATTTATCCATCTATCTCTTTCTCCAGATTTTGCAGTTTTTATCTTGATATTGTCAAAACAACCTTGATATGCGATTGCTTTTCCCCCCATTTAATCCAAATTTCCCTTTTAACTAATGTCATCTTTTCCCTTCGTCATGTCATGTTTGATATCTTAAACAAATCACTTTTAATCTCCTTATTCCTTAAATGTGACTAGTCCTGTTTAAACTACAAATTATTCACCAATGTTGTTCAAGGAACAATCTGGACATTTAACAGAGCTTTTATAATGTATTCCTTTTATTAAGTGCATCAAACCATTTAGTCACCCTATGTAGACAAAGAAATAAGTGATTGTATGTTTCCATGATGTATGTCCATGTTAAATGTGCGTCGATCATCCGTGGTGAAACGTCAAAGCTCTCTGAGTGAAGCAGGCCAGCACTCCCAGCTCTATTTTCAGCTCAGCATCCAAATGACCCGGTTTCCACATCAACACCAAGACTGAACACAGCCACAATGGAAACTTCAACGGCCCTGTGTTTCATCCACAGACCTGCTGGATCTGACCCGCTAAACTTTAATGGGCATGAAAACCAGCGTGCACTGACGTTAAACATGTAAGAACACAGGGTATGAAAGTCCAACTGAGGGCAAGGAAACTTTGAGACAGGAGGAGAAAGACATTTTTAATGCTGAGCTGATAGAAACAGATCCTTGTTCTGCAATAAGGAGACTTTTTCCTTTCTCACTTTAACACATAAAACCTGCAAAAATCTCAGACTTTAGGTTTTTTACTTGTATTAACTTAACTGGGAAACATTTGAACAACCTGGCACTGTAAAAGTGTTAAATTTAATTATGTCCTCATCTGAAAAAAAAGAGAAATCAAAATTAAAGATGCTGGCTGTTATAGATGAACTTTGCTCAAAAAAAGGAAATTGCACGTTATCTGTTTCCACACATGATAAATAAAAAGAAGACCATATGTCGTGGAAATATCAACCAAGAATTGTTTGCACAATAAAAGCAGCTTTCGTATGTTTACTTGCAAACTTCGTCATGAAATTATTAACAAATATTCTAAATTACAAGCAAATATTTGATGGATTTAATAGAAGACGGATATGAGCTGTAAAAAATCTCTGAACAGTCAAAATTTAAATGATTGGTTGTATAAAAACAAGGTAAAGAAATTAAATATTTGTTACCTGGTTTGATACCCCAACAAATTTAATTGATACGTAGTCTTTAAAAAAAAAAATTGGGGTTGCAAAATTGTCTGAACAATTCTGGCAGATACTGGCCTAAGAAGCTGAATATTGGTAATTTTAGAACATATTTACAGCCAAAATATCTGCCAAATATATCCAATTTATAAGCTGTATAAAATAATTCTTCACATTATCAACACTGCAGTAGTACATTTTAAAATCAACAGTATCATTTTTTTTATCATCATTTATTTTTTAAATGTTTTTTTCTTGTACTACATCTGTTCCTCCACACAAACCAACTGTCAAATTAAAGCAGCAATTTCACTTTCCTAAAGTAAAGACTTTCTGCTTTTGACAAAAAATATCAGTAAAAAAATTAAAAATTCAATATTGTGCATCCCAAAAGAAGATCTTCCTTTTTTAATTTACAGCCCACAGTTCAGGAAAAGTAACCACACATATGACGCCACATCAAGTAAATAGTCAAAGGTTTCCCCGCTTTGTAAACCAGCAGACTGACAAAAATGCTAATCAAAAATGTATTTTTCATCCAAATATTTTTCACATAGTAAACTCAGTGCAATTATTACAGCCATTATTGAGTCCAACTAAAGTAAACAAAATGTAAAAAGCCAATAATAAACTAGAAAATACATAACAAAAAATCCTTGCCTTGTTTTCAACAAACACAAAATTAAAAAAATATTTTGCCACTCTAGTTTAAGTAGAATTCTGTTCAATATTATTGATTGGAAAGTTTAATTGTTTCACATCCTTTTAAATAAGGTACTGAAAAAGTATTGAAATAGTAGACTTTTTTTTTTTGACAACCGTAATATCAATATATCGATATAACTGAAAGCAGAGTTTTTTTAACTACACCTCGGTTATGTCAAAATATTTTTTTCATATGTATAACTATATTAATTTTTTCTTATAGTAACAGTAAAATTGTGCTCTATCTGCCATTTTAAGAGCTACAAACTCTGATTTAGTGATCTGTCAACAAAAACTACAATATCATACATCCCTTGATTTTTATGTTGGGTTATTTGGAATAAAAGAGACATTTTTCAATAACAGATGTTAAGATTTTTTCAGTTGTGGTGTCAAAAGATACCAGTAGGACTGTAACATTAAAAACTTCATAGAGCTCAATATGTACCTCCTTTTCTCTGTTGTGACTTTTAGTGCAGTTCAGTTTCCTAGTGTTTGGAGCGCTTTTTGCATTTTGGACTAATTTTACAGCAAAGTTTATTGATCCAGTTATGTGAAAAATAAAAAACACATTGAGAAAACATTATTACCTCCGCCAAGGGGTTTATGTTTTTGCCAGCGTTGGCTAGTTAGTTTGTTTGTCTGTTTGTCTGTGTTCAAGATAACTTGAAAAGTTATGGACGGATTTGGATGAAATTTTCAGGAAATGTGTGGAATGGGATAAGGAAGAAATGATTAGATTTTGGGACTGATCCGGGTCACCATCCAGATCCAGGATTTTTTTTAAGGATTCTTTAACATTGCCAGATCAGACCATTTTTGCCAAAGTGGGCTAAAGCTGCTTGGTGGAGGTCTGTGCTCTCTGAGTGCTTTTCTAGTTTTTAGGTGCCATCCAACCAGGCAGCTTTCAGGTGTTAGGCCTATGTCATATTAGTGGAAACAAACAAATGCAATCCAACAAAATAATTATTCAACTAAAAATATTTTTTTCCAAGGTTGATTTTGAACACATCATAATGTAACCATCAAAGTCTACTTGTTTGGTTTGTTTTACTGTATTAAGATCATTCAGCCAACTTCAATAAGGATTTTAAGAAGGATTAAAATTTTTAACAGCACAACTTTTGACACAATCTAGCCTAGCTTCTCACAGCGGATTGAGCAGGTGAGGAGGATTTTTCCTGCTGCAGATGCCGATATGTTGTGGAATTCTACGTTTTTTAAGGCCCCTGTGATGTTATGATATTTAATCTTAATTTTGTACAATACTGGCATGCTTAATGTGTATATTCCACCTGCAGTTTAATAAAATGACTATGTTACAGGACTCAGCTGTATTGATATTTCAAACATCAGAGATTTTTATGTTTTGAAAATTGCTAAACTATCTTTACTTTGATTCATATCACAAGTTAGAGTGGTAAATCATTTAAAGCTGTTTATACTTCAAACTGAATATACAGCAATATGCCGATTAAACTGTGGCCATTGTACAAAGGAGAATATTTTTGTGATTGCTGCATGCTTAGATCATTTAAGTATCATTTGATTAGTTATTATTATGAAAAATATAGAATGAAAGTAAACTATACACTTGTACATTTTCCAATTTATATGCATTTTAAACAAGTGTTATATTCATATTATTTATCATTTTTATTTCATTTTTTATTTAACCTTTATTTAACCAGGAAAAAAACTAATTGAGATTAAAAATCTGTTTTTCAAGAGTGTCCTGGCCAAGACAGCAGCACATTCAACAGTTTTACACAAACACACGCAGTCATCAAACACATAAAACAAGACTTGAACACATTAAGAAAGAAAAGTCACAATTACGGTAATGTTTCTCGCTTCATTCTGTCATTTTACAAGATTTCTACTAATTAAATTTTTAAAATAATGGCTGATCTATTATAAGAATGCAACAGTTTTGATGAGCATGCAAAAAATTAAACAGTTTTCTCATATTCACTCCACAAATCAGCAAATTCCAGCAGCTCTGGTCGACTGTTTCATCGGTTTGATTTGTGCAGTAGTCCAAAAAAAAGATTGTTCTCTTTTTTGTGCTTCTTCACAGCAGGAGTTTTGCCCTTTTCAGTCCGACTCTGCAGATTAAACACGAATCTGAACATGAATATCAGCGGCAGAAACAGCAGAGCGCTGTTGAAAGAACCTCTTCTCACTTCACAGGGCTGTCAGGTCAACGGTGAACAGTTTCAACCAGGAAACATGAAAGATGGTGCTCGACGAAGAGCGGAGACCAGAGTTCAAACAGAAATCTGGTGGAATTTTGAGAGTCAAAGCGGTTGGATATGACACCTCTCTTCTCTCTCGTCTTGACTTTTGTGTAATTCTGTCCCTTCTCTCTTCAGGTTGTGAGATAAAGGATGGTTTATTGTCTTGAAACGATGGACAGTTCATGTTGCATGAACAGAAATATCTCTTTGACAATGCTAGGGGCTTAAGTTATTGCGGCATGATTGTTTAGCTTTAAAAGAGCTCATATTCTGCTCTTTTTTGTTAAAGGCCAAATTCATACTGCTGCTTCAAAACATATTTTTTACCCCCCTGTGATGTTTCACCCCTACCGGAAACATCCTGGAGGTGGAATGGGGGGAACGAGTTGATCCTCTCTTTGTTCTGTCTCCACAGTTAGTAACAGAGGCGTGACATTGGAGAGAGGGAGGCATGCAGACTCAGCGGGAGACAGGAGCAGTGCAATTAAGCACCTCCCGTGTAGTAGTATGAATTGACACAGATATAAATGTGAATGTGGATCACCACACACTACGGGAACAAACTAATAAATCTGACATTATCTGTCTTCATGTGTGTGTCTCTCTCACCGTTTCATCATCAGTTAAAATTCTAAAAACCTTGATGTGAACCAGGCCTTATGATTGTGAACATACCCCAACAGTCATCTGTGAATATATGAAGCAGAGTTAAGATAAAATATGAGTTCTTCAAAGGCTCAACGAGGAAGGGCACCCTTCTCTCCTCTGATCCCTCTTAGTTTTTTCCTTCTCTCTTCTTCTCACTTTCCTCAGGTCATAGTTCAATACAGAGTTCCTGAAGTCAAACCTCTTCTCACACCCCTTCCCTCACTTCTTCACTTTTCACTACTCCTTCTCATCTCCTTCTCCTCTAATGTGTCCTCTCCTCTAGTGCATCCGGTCCTTTCCCCCCTTCTCCTCTAGGGCATCCTATTCTCTCCTCTTCTTCTCAACAAGTGTGTCCTCTGTTCCCCTCTTCTGTTTCTCCTCTATTTCTACTATTGTGTCCTCTTTTCTCCTCCCTTCTCCTCTAGTTTAGCCTCTTCTCTTCTTCTCCTGCAGGCCTGGAGGATCCTCAGACTGTCTCGGGTTGTGGACGAAACTGCAGGCATGTGGGTGTTTGAGGAACCTTTGTTTTTTAACAGCTTCATCAGGACTCAGACACTCCAGTCTGCGAGCCTGCGGTCCAGTCTCAGGGAGGCAGGCTGCACCAAACTGGGTCACCTAATGAAGATGACTTCACGATCTGTGGACTTATTGAGGGAGAGAGCCAACATCACCTCTGCCAGACTCATCCACAGGGTGGTGGAGGAGGTCCTCGCTGCTCTACCCCCTCACCTGAGGACCTTTGTAAGGGACGAGTCAGTGTGTGGACAGTGGGTTGAGGGTGGAGAACACAGCTTCCCCTCTTTGTCTGTTGCTCCAGAGGTGGGGGAGTGGCAGGACGGGGCTGGTCAGCTGCTGTCCCTCAGAACCCCCCACATAGACAAGTTTCAGGATGCAGGGAGGAAGGCCGTCTATCAGCTATGCGTGAAGGTCATGAACATCCGGTCTCTGTCGGGGATGAGAGAGTCGAGGTGGACTGGTTTATTTGGTCCAGACGTTTCCCCCAAAGGCAGCTGGCGGTCCCTGTACAAGCTGCCCATTGAAAAGCGAACTGCAGACCTCCAGTGGAGGATCATACATGGGGCAATAGCTACGAACAGACACAGAACGCACATTGATCCTGGGGTGGGAAAGGGGTGTTTGTTCTGTTCTCAAACTGAGACTCTGGCCCATTTATTCATTGACTGTCCCAGGCTGGCTCCCCTGTTTGACCTGCTGAGGAGGTGGACTCGGACTCTTGGGGAGAGGTTCTCTTTTGGACTCTTTATCTATGGCCCAAAGTACAACGCCAGGAAAAAACTGAACATGTATTGATAAACTTTCTCCTGGGCTCTGCAAAGTTGGCCATCTGGCTAACCCGGAAGAACAAGGCCCTGGACTCTGGTTCTGAGGATCCGGTGGCAGCGCTGCGCGGTCTGCTGAAGGCCAGACTGAGGGTGGAGTTTGTTTATTATCAGATGATGGAGGATGTGCAGGCCTTCAGCCGGGTGTGGGCTGTGGGAGGGGTTTTGTGCTCCGTGAGTGAAGATGGAAAGTTAATGGTTCATCTTTGAAAAGAGTCTTTTTGGGAAAGAAAGTATTTTTTCTAAAGGTTTGTTTATTTGGTGTGTGTGGTTTCTTGTTTTCTTGTGCTCTGAAGAGATTGTGAAACACTGATCTGTTTGTTCCTGCAAATGGACAATAAAGGGAACTTTTAAAATCAAAATCTCTTCCTCTCCTCTTGTTTTTCCTCTTTTCCTCTCCTTCTTCTCTTGTGTGTCCTCTATTCTCATCTCATCTCATTCTCCTCCTCTCTTCTTCTTTTCCACGTGTGTCCTCTCTTCTCTTCATCTCTTTCTCCTTATGTGTCCTCTTTTTTCCTCCCCTTCTCCTCGTGTGTCCTCTCCTCTAATTTGTCCTCTCTTCTCCCTTTGTGCATCCTCTCTTCTCCTCTTGTGCGTCCTCTCTCTTCCTCTGCTTCTTCTCTTAAGTGTCCTATATTATCATCTCCTTCCCCTCTTGTGTGTCCTCCCTTCTCCCTCTCCTCTCCTCTCTTCTCCCCTCCTCCTTCTCCTTCTCCCTCTCCTCTCCTTCTCCTCTCCTTCTCCCTGTCCACTTCCCTCTTCTCTCCTCTCCCCTCCCTTCCTTCTTGCTCTCCTCTCTTCTCCCCTCCTCCTTCTCCTTCTCCCTCTCCTCTCCTTCTCCTCTCCTTCTCCCTGTCCACTTCCCTCTTCTCTCCTCTCCCCTCCCTTCCTTCTTGCTCTCCTCTCCTCTCCCCTCCCTTCCTTCTCTTTCTCCTCTCCTCCCCTCCCCTCTCCTCTCCTCTCCTCTCCTTCTCCTCTCCTTTTCCTCTCCTTCTCCCTGCCCTCCTCCCTCTCCTCTCCTCTCCTTCTCTTTCTACCTCTCCTCTCCTCTCCTCTCCTCTCCCCTCCTTTCCTTCTTTTTCTCCTCTCCTTCTCCTCTCCTTCTCCCTGCCCTCCTCCCTCTCCTCTCCTCTCCCTCTCCTCTCCTTCTCTTTCTCCCTCTCCTCTCCTCTCCTCTCCTCTCCTCTCCTTCTCCTCTCCTTTTCCTCTCCTTCTCCCTGCCCTCCTCCCTCTCCTCTCCTCTCCTTCTCTTTCTACCTCTCCTCTCCTCTCCTCTCCCCTCCTTTCCTTCTTTTTCTCCTCTCCTTCTCCTCTCCTTCTCCCTGCCCTCCTCCCTCTCCTCTCCTCTCCCTCTCCTCTCCTTCTCTTTCTCCCTCTCCTCTCCTCTCCTCTCCTCTCCTCTCCTCCTGCAGCTGGACAGCAGCAGCTTCTGTCCCTGTCAGAGTTCATGTGGACAAACAGACCAGCCCCCGGCCACCCTCTGGCTGGTTTTCTTTATTTAACTTATGACCAGCTCACAGAGTCTTATGTCCAGCTCTCTTGCAGAAACCTGTCCTCCTACTGTTTGATTTTTTTGGTCACTTCACTAACCACAAGCACGGGAACCATCTGTGTGCCTTTGCTCTGTGTTTCTGTCTGGCAGCGTGACAGCTGACCTTTTAAATCTTAAAAAGTCAAAGGTTAAAGTCATAAGAAAAGAAACATCCTCGTCATCCTCCTCCGCTCTGGTCTGTCCTGTTTGTCTGCACAGATTACGCTTTATGAAAGGCAGAATGATGTTGAAGAATAACAAGAACTTGGTTTTTCTACATTACAAAAGAAACAAAGGCTGGGATTACATCTATAATACACGCTTAGTTCTGTGATTTTGAAACAGCTTTCGGGTTTATCACTACAAATTATTTAACTACATGTTTTCATTTTACTGACAAACAATTAAAGCCAGTTTGGGCACTTGATATGAAAGGCAACATTTATTTTCTGTACTGGATTTCAGTTTACTGAGACAAGTAAAGGTAGGAATCTGAACTTTGTACAGTCATAGACCTGAATCACTGACTTTCTAATAAAATGTCTAAACTAGCAGGAAACATCGACCATTTCCTGGTAAAGTCCAATCTGGGACAATACTATTTTTCACCAGGCAATGGTGGGCACAAATTGTGGGCTATAAGGGTGTAAGTCACATAGAAGATATTTCTGACCCACTGACAGAGATCATTAAAAGATTTGAAGAATCGGTCGACAATAATTTTACTTATTTCTCTTTTTCTATTTTGATTGTTTTTTTATTTGTAAAATATGGAAAAACTCAATAAAAATTCTGTTATTTTTTTGTTTAAATTGATTTAAAAGGCACTCAGCAAAAAATGTAATCTATAGGCTGAATTTATGGTTTTTTTGACTGTTTTAATTTTTTTAATCCTTAAATGCTTTAAATCAGCCCATGACGTTGTCGACTGTCTTTAAATCAGTCAAAAGCTTTCGTTTTTGCATCTGCTTTGCTGCCTTTACACAAATTAAGTCTCTGGTGGAAAAATAAAGTTCTTGGAATTTAAGTTGGGTGGTACACTTAAACAAATTTTTCTTATTTAAAACAATTAAAAACATTTTTCAAGCCAAAGCTGAGCTACAAACAAATATGGGACCATTATATTTTTTGATGACACAATTACAGAAAATAAATAATCTTGGTTACCCTGGTGTGCTGGTGATATTTAGCCACCGACAACAGCTGATGAAAACAGAGTGAGTCCATGTGAATGGCTCCATATTGGGGTTTAGAAACAAGCCTTTGGTCCCTCTGATCCTGCATGATGGGGAGTTTTACTCTGCACAACATGGGCCGTTTTGCTGCAATACTGTATTACATAAAACTGGACCATGGTACAAAAAGGCTGGAGACCTCCGTTTTATGGACTTAAATGAAAAAAAAAACCTGTTGACATCTTTTAAGACATTTAAGGATCCTTGGGGACCATAAATAATCTATATTGTTGACTAAGTTTTCAAACAGCAACATGCAAACAAGGATCAGGGCTACAGTGAATATGGACGAGGAAAATGTGTAGGATGTTGCAATGCAGTGGTGATCTTTGAACATGAATTCTGGTTTGTTTTGTCATGTTTTGTATTTGGGTTGGGGTGCTTAGACAGAGTGTTACAAAACTCTCTAAAATAACAATGTGAGATCTTTGAAGACCACAAAGGAGGATATAAAAGAGGCGGGCAGTGTTTGAGTTGACATTGTGTTTTCATGGTGATGCATAAGCAATGATACGTTCTTCCTCTGACTATGAATTCTGGTTTAATTAGTTGTTTTTGTATCAGGGTAGGGATGTTTAGGCAGCATGTTACAAAAAAATTCACTCTAATATAACAATGTGAGAAGTATGAAGAGGAAAAAGGAGGGTATAAAAGAGGCAGGACGGTGTGGTGTTTTCATGACTGCACATCAGCAGCTTTTTGTTGTAATTGTCTTGTGTGTGTTATTAAATATGAATAAAGAAGATGTGCAGAAGGTTGTTATGCAGCAATGATCCTGTCCTTATTGTATATGAATTCTGTTTTTTTAGTTGTTTTGTATCACATATATCCACTCTAATATAACAACGTGATAACTATGAGGAGGACAAAAGAGGACAAAAGAGGCAGGATGGTGTCGTGTTTGAGTTGACACCATGTTTTCATGACAAAACAATGACACTATGGAACATGACGAGCCTCCAGACGGTTTTTCAGGCACCGGATAAAAATAGTTTGTTAGATTTATATCAGAGCTGCTGCTGCTGGAAGTGTGAAGGACCTCATGAGCCTCAGTGTAAAATAAATCAGCAGCATTAAAATATTTATATTCAGGTCATACCGCTGTCTGGGATGGATATTTGCATCCAATAAATTTAATGAAACTAGTCAGTAGTATAGTCTAGCAAATATGAGAAAAATATGCAATGTGCAAAAAGATATTCATTATAAAAAGGAGGATGTTACTTATGATGTATATAATGTGATAATAAAGTGTGTGAAATAAGCTTTAAAGTTACAGTGTCTCTCTACTTTGACAGGTACTCATTAGGGATGCACAATGTTATTGGTATAATATTAGTGTCTACAGATGTGAACATTTTTGTCAATATTTACAGCCAAGTATCTCATCATCTATTGTGCATCAGAAGACTTTGCTTGCTATTATTATTGTTATTGTTTTTATTATTATTATTGTTGTTTTTATGATAATTTTCATTTGCTTTGCTTATGGTTTCTTTTCATTATGTTGTTGAAGCTTATTTGATGTATGTTTACATTTAGTGTTTTCTTTTGTCTTGTTTTATTGTTGTTATGGTCTTTTTTATTATGGCTTTGTTTTTTTTAATGCTCATTGATTTTTTTAGATGGTTTTGTTGAATAGTCATACTCTGTTTACTATGATTTTTTTTTCAATATAGAAGTATACAAATAAAGTAAAATAAATAAATAAATATATATATATATATATATATATATATATATATAAATATATATATGTATATATATATATATTTATATGTATATAAAAATTTATATTTGCAGCCAATATATCGGCCATATTCAAGTGGAAACTATGTGTTTTTAACCATATAATACTGGGACCAATAATAATTTGTTCTGGAATTTCGGCATATTGGCAAAAAATCTATTACGATGCATCCCAGCTACCCAAATTTACAGGAAGGTAAATGGTCTTAAGTGGTCTCAGTTTGTCTTAACTCTAAAAAAATTCTTCAATGCAAATTGACCGCAAATTTAAGAATTACTCGCAAACAAATGGCTCACAACTGTGAATCAGTTCTCATCATTCACTTAAAAGAGCCGTTCAAAAGACTCAATTCATTCGCGAACATCACATCTGTAGTGCAAACCACTGCGGAAGCAGGTCAACAAAACAAAGCCTCAGTTTAGGAGTAAAAGAAGATGATATGATGATAGTATAAGATAATGAAACATAACAGCAAAAAAAACGGTCACAACAAACACACAGTAGATGACCACGTAGTGTTGCTGAAGAGCTTATCTGATGACTGTAGGCAGAGGCAGGCTAACACTACCCACTGACTCCCAGTGTTTGAGCTAAGCTAATAAGCGGTGGGCGAGCTCTGTCCGTCTCTTCCTTGTTACTGCACGCACAGCCTAAAGAATGGAGTCTACCTGCTTTTCATGGACTCAGGAGTGAGGCAAGACACGAAAACAAAAAAAATGTTGGCATATTCCTTCAAGACATTTTAATACTCCCTGGGAACCCTGACTGGATCAGTTACCTGTGAAATGTATTTCTTCCATAGCGGCTCATCTTCACTGATGTCAAACTCGTTCCAGCCGTGATAGGCTCTCCTCCTGCACACTTCCTCCTGGGACAGACCCAACTGCAGGTCGGCCTGTCGGCACAAACACAAACAGATTTGACATTTTGCATACAAATCTCTCTGACTGGCTTTCTCACCTCTAAGAGGATACAGGGGCAGTGATGCAGCTGTGTTATGGCGTACCTGTAGGATACACGCTGCTTCGTTGACGGGGAGTTCGCTGGCTTTTCTGGAGGTTAGTACTGGGACCATGGTCTCATCTTCACAGGATGGTTGTCTCTCGGAAAGCTGTGACCCAAACAAACAGAGAAAAACCTTTATTGAACCAGATCGGACACACAAAATCGGTCTTTACTCTGAGCTGCAGGACATTCATCAGCGCAGGAGGTCAGACTGGAACATACGGTCCGAGTTTGTCTCGACATCCAGAGAAAATGAGCTGAACTCCTCCAGCTGACCGGCGATGACCTCAGCAAATTCACAGCAGAGAACAGATGAGCTGAACAACCTCGGCCTGATGCTGCAGACAGAAAACAGCTCTGCTCTGCTGCCTCCAGCCAAACAACACTTTAACAACTTTTTTATTGATTTTCTACTCCCAAGCATTCAGCGTTCAATGAATTATTCAGGGGAAGCAAACTGTAAAGTGTTAAAGGGTAATGTTTTGGTTAATCCATCCATTATCTGCACCGGCACATTAAAGACACTATTTATAAATGTCATTCTGCATTTTAACATCAATAAAGAAACTCTTTAGGTTACTTAGGTTAGGTTACCCTAAGACTGCTATTTTTATAGCAGTTGCTTTATTTTTTCTAATATCTATCTAAAATAAATGCTGCATTTGTTAAGAGTAATTAGGGCTGGGTGATGTGGCCCAGAAAAAAAACAAAAGATAAAACTCGATTCACGATTTTAAGCTATTTTTTTCCTTACCAAAGAAAAAACCTCCAAGTAAGACAAAAATACGAGAATCAAATTTTCCTTTTATGTTATAAAAATATATTCTGAAACTAAACAGAATTTCCCTCTTATAGTTAAGTTGCATGCTGTTATTTTTTCATAAAATGTTGATAATGTTATTTGAACATAGACAGGTTTGTCTACATGAATACTGAAGTCTGAGCTGTTTCACTGTACAGTAAGATCAATATTCAATCTTATTCAAGAAACAAATACTAGCCTAAACATGTGCTTGTGCAAAACCTGACAATGCCTACCATCATGAAAAATATAAATTTTCAGTATTTGTATTTTCAAACATTGCAACAACTTACATAAGAGTAAGAGTAAGTCAAGAAAAAAATCTTGATTTTTTTTAGTTTTTAAATCTTCTGCCAAGAATAATTTGAATTAATCAATTGAATTGATACATAGCCCAGCCCTAAGAGTAATTTTAATTTTTATTCCATTTTAATTTAATTTAATTTTAATTTTTACTTCCTTTGTACTGAAGAGAACAACTACCGGAGTCAAATTCCTTGTATGTGTTGCATACTTGGCAACAAAAAAGAGAATTCTGATTCTGATTTACAACTCTGCAGTCAGGACATCTATAAAGGGAATGACGTGATTTTTTTCCTCCTGCCACATACCCTCATCTGCCCATGTGGCTGTCAAATTATGCTCAGCCAATCACACTGCAGTAAGTTAAGGCATTTAGCTATGTGGACATGATGACGAAAACCTGCTGAAGTTCAAACCGAGCATCAGAACGAAGAAGAAAAGTGATTTAAAGCATGGCTGATGGTGCAACATAGGATGGTCTAAGCATTGAAGAAACTGCTGATCTACTGGGGTTTCCACGCACAACCATCTCTAGGGTTTTCAGAGAATGGTGCAAAGAAAGAGAGAATATCCAGTGCGTGCCAGTTCTCTGGGTCAAAATGTATTGGTGCCAGAGGTCAGAGGAGAATGTCCAGAGATGTTTGATATGAAAGATATTATTTTTTTTCCTTGTTGGTTGTTGATGATGTTTAATATAAATAAAAAAATAATAATTAAAAAAGATTTTCGTCCAAATCGTTCATCTCATTATGACCTTACACTGGGGTTGGGTGAGGGGTGTAACTCATCTGTTCTTATTTTATCAAGGACAAAAGTTCTGTATAGTTGGGGGTGTGGCTGGCATGACTACAAGCCAGTGTGTTCTTTTATTTGTCAGGAGGATTAAGCCTCACCTTATCAATAGCTCATTGTATTTAAGGTGATGTAAAGATGGTCTGACAGCTTTTTCACCAAGGCAGGTACTGAGGACTGGATTTAAAGCCCCCTTCAGCATCAGAAGTCACTCAGACTTGGTCAAACTTTTTCTATAGTCATGAGGGTTACTCAAGAAAATAAGAAATCTGTCAGTTTTGACCTCCATCAAAGAACACAGAAGAGACACGTGATTGAGGTGCATGCTGTACAACGTGATTTCTGCACAGTCACTCATCTCAGTTACAGTAGGAAAACAATAAAACCCTTAGCCCTGACGTCAACACTATACTGTCATTAATACAAGTACTGGACAGATCACAACAGTGATTACATGTTTAAAGCTGTATAAAAAGTCTTGAGATAACTGCAGCAATAAAAAGTCCATCCCCATGCGACTCTGCATGCCTGCACATGAACTGGAATTCAATCAAATATTTGCAGAGCTTCAAGTAATGACTGACCAAACAACTCCCTGATGCTATCACCCATAAACTCATCCGGCTAGTGTGGCTGAACATCCGTTTTGGACGACACGCTCATCGCCAAAACCATCAAAAAACAGGTGCTAAAAAATCAAGGCTATCACAGGATAGGAGGAGAATAATATCTATATGTGATCTATTGTGGGAAACCAAACTAGCTATATCCAGCTAGTTATAAAATAAGGAAGAAACACCAAATATTGTTTGAAATGGGTTTGTTACTTGCCAAAAGAATTATTGCTTGAGCATGGAAAAGAGAAGTAAGGCCTACGTTGAGCACCTATATATAAAACAATAAAGATATTGTTGGAGAGGGAGGGAGAATGGCATCCACCCCAATTCCACTGAGTGCCACGATGCCTGGTTTCAGGGCTGTGTGACTTAAGCAGAGGGCTATAGGTCTCTTGTTAAAGTATGTACGGCTTTACAGCATCAACACACAGCCTCCAGCTAAAAAAGAAGCCAGTTAGCCTTTGGAGCTGAGACAGAGAAGGACAGTGACAGACTGAGAGCAGGATGGATAATGGGTATGCATGATGCTGGATCTTTGTTTGGTCATTTCCAAAAGACAATTACTTCCACAGTAATTTGAGTTGATATCAACGTATTATAATAAGTGAAAGTTTTTTTTAAGAACACCAACATTATATACAGTGATTTTTTAACAGTAAGAGTAAAATTAAGCTTAACCTGCCCTTGTAAGAGTTACAAACAGTGCTCTAACAACCTGCTGACAGAAAACTGGCCTTGTTTTTAATGGTAGTTATACTTATAAACTAAAATCAAGTCTCCTAATTGAGCAAAAAGATTGCAAAAACTCCACAGACTGAATGGTTCAGCCAATATAAACAATATAAGTATTGGCTGAACTTTCATATCTGCCAATATGATGTTTAATTTTGAAGCAAGTATCAAAACCAATATCTCATGAATGATACTGCTCATCCCCATCAGGTTCCATTCATCCATCCATCCTTGTCCTGTTAGAACTGTAAACATGTCAGTTGAAGGCTGAAAATGTACAAACTGTTGCTTCAACATCCTCCATGTACTCTGCAGAAGTGTGTGTATGAACAGTATGCACGGTATTCACTTTATTAGTAAAGACTCCCCCACACTAACATGGACCTGTTTCTCTCGTTGTGACCATCTGTTTGTTTAAGAAACAGGCGTGAAACAAGAAAAACAACACATAACTCAACAGTATATGATAATAGGTTGTTTTATATAAGTGGAGATTTGTTAAGAAAGTTAAAGAAGTGCTGTAGCTGCTATTAAAAATCAGGAGAACAGCTTTGTCTCACAGTGTTATCAAATCTCTTAAAAAAAAAATCCAGATCTAAAATCCAACCACTCTTTCTTTGTGCGATGATCAACATTCTCTGGAAAGTCTCTTCATGAGAACTTTGAGTTATCTAAAACCAACAAACCCTCTCAGAAACATAAACTCCTTGGAAGTCTTACATTTTTGGATGTAATAACCTTACCGTACATTCTGCCGATACCAACCTGATACCAACATCATTTCAATAACGTCATGATTTCTTGGTAATTTATTGTCTTTAATTAGAAGAGCTCAGAGAGAACAAACCTTCACCACCGCATTTCTGACATTCTTAAATGAGTAATTATCTGAAAATTACAAAAATGCCATATTTCACAATGTTTACAAATCATTCAAGAAATTACTGCATCAACATCCGCATTCAGATCACCACCAAAATTGTACCCCTTTTTCTTTGCGTCATGATCAACATTCCCTGAAAGTTTCATCTAAATAAAAAAAAAAAAGAGGAACAGGTTGATTCTCGTATAGAAGAAACTTTTTTCTTCATAAAAAAATGTGTTCATCAAAATCTTTTTTATTATTAGGTACGAGCAAAAATCCAATATCCTGCATCTCTAATCAAGTAATCAGCAACATATCAGTATCAGCAGAGTATAGCTAAATTAAATTCTCGGCATCAGATAAAAAATCTTCTGCAGATATTAACAGTCGATATCTCAGCCATAAAAATATCAAACAGAATAAGAACTGCCTCCATTGAAGTTTATCTCTTTTCATCCTTATTATTTAAACTTTAGTTGGTTATAAGAACCAAAGTTTAGGGAATGAACTTTAGAAATCAATCAGCAAACCTGCTTTAAAATTAGAAGAATTGATCTTGATATGAATGCAGAAGATTCTTGCAAAAAAGAGACGTTTTATTCTTGGCTTCAAAGATCTTAAAGTCCATATTTAGGTGGTTGTGAACTTCAAAAACCTACATAAAGATAGTTTTACTCGAAAGAAAATTAACTCAGCTTTAATGAGTTTGTAAATGTTAAAAATCCAGGTACCCAATAAGCAAAAATCCAATATCCTGCATCCACAATTAAATAATCAGCATATCATATCAGCATCAGCAGAACTAACTCCAGTGAAGTTTATCTCCTTTAATCTGTATTATTTAAAGTTTTGTGGGTTATGAGAACCAAAGTTTAGAGTCTGAACTTTAGAAATCAATTTGCAAACCTGCAATAAAATTATAAGAATTCATCTTGATATGTATGCAGAAGACTCTTACAAAAAAGGAGACTCTTAGTTCTTGGCTTCACAGAACTTTTAGTCTTTTGTAGATGTCAAAAAGCCACAAAGGGCTAGTTTTACCCTAAAAAATAATATAATAAATAAATATAACATATAATAAAGTTTAAAATCTTGGTACGGTATCAGCAAAAATCCAATATCCTGCATCCTTGATTAAATAATCATCATCATATAAGTATCAGCAGAACTACCTCCACTGAAGTTTACCCCTTATTCTTTAAACTAGGGATGCACGATGTTGGATTTTTGCTGATATCTAATATGCCGATATTTTTTTTATTCATTATCGCCGAAACCGATATCTCAGGTCAAGAGCACAAGCTCTGTACTTAACAAAAATGGATTTGTTTCTTTCAGTGTTAGAGTATATTATCTCATGAAGAGATGTAAAACAAGAAAAACAGCTTAAACTCTTGCAAAAATGAAACCCTCGATATTTAAATGTACCCATGCAGTGATGAGAAGGTGTATCAATAGTGAACATTTGTATAATTTGCAGATATTCCAGCAGATATATGGCCGATATGTGTGGCCAATATATCAACTGTAAATATCTGCAAAAATTTCAATATCGGCCGATACTTAACTTTTTAGGCTGATATCAGCCGATACTGATATCAAACTAATAATATCGTGCATCCCTACTTCAAAGATTATTGGGTTATCAGAACCAAAATGAAGAGTATGAACTTTAGAAATCAATCAGCATACCTGCTCTAAAATTAGAAGAACTGGACTTAATATGAACGCAGAAGATTCTAACAAAAAAAAGAGACATTTTATTCTTGGCTTCAAAGATCCTTAAGTCCATATTTAGCTGTTTATGAACTTCAAAACCCCACATAAAGATAGTTTTACCCTAAAGAAAAATAACTACCAGCTTTAATGAGTTTGCTAATGTGGAAAATCCAGGTTAACTAAAAGCAAAAATCCAATATCCTGCATCCTCAATTAAATAATCAGCATATCAGTATCAGCAGAAATACCTCCATGAAGTTTGTCTCCTTTATCCGTATTATTTAAACTTTTGTGGGTTATGAAAACCAAAATTAAGAGTCTGAACTTCAAGAATAAATCAGCAAACCTGCTCTAAAAGTAGAAGAACTGGTCGTACTGTGAATGCAGATGATTTTTACAAAAAAGAGACGTTTTATTACTGGCCTCACAGATCATATGGTCCATACGGAGCAGTTTATAGATGTCAAAGCCACATTAAGATAGTTGAACTTTAAGAATCAATCTAGAAGAATTGATCTTAATATGAATGCAAAACTTTTGGTCCATATGGAGCCTTTTGTAGATCTCTAAAAAACCCACATTAAGGTAGTTATACAGTAAAAAAAATCTTAGGCATAAATGGGTATAGATGCAGGTATGGGCTTTATAAAGAGTTCCAAAATAAACACGTTGGATATCGGTTCAAATCCAAATTTGTGGAGTTGTTCCCTTTCCCTGCCTCACAGCAGAGGTGTACTTTCCTTCAGTGCCGGCATATTTCTATTCTATCAATTACTGAAAAGAACTGAAGTTTCAACCAAAGTGAACATACCGCCTGAGTCATGTTTAGAGGCTCCTTTTCCATATCAGCCTTTAATCCAGAACGAAGCTTTGAAACCAGCTCCATTTTGATTTTCCTCCTGTTACAGCGCAGTCTTCAGGTAAAAGAACACCTGTCAGCTCTCAGTGATCGGCTCCCTGCATTCACCTGCCTCACTGTGGCCGTGTGCGAGTCTGTGCGTGTTTTTAAGTGTAAAGGAAGACCCGCCCACACCGACACACACAGGAAATGTGAGGACAGAAGCAGCATGACCAGAAACGACAGCAAAACATGTCTCAGTATACTACGGGCACGTCGCCAGAGTCTTTTTATAGTCACAGAAGCCCTGATGTTTATTCTAGCTTCAAGCTGACTGAATTATTGCGGAGAGAAACTGGCGTGGACACACTTGAGGAGGTCTGGTTAAGGTCACGAACAAGCTGCTGAGGCAGACTGGACAATGTAAGAGTTTCTCATATTTATTTATCAGAAGATTTTTAATCAGTACAGTCTGTTAGAAAAATCAGAATATGATAATATTTTTAAAATGCTTGATCAAATCAAATATTTTAATTTTAATAAACCAATCTAAGGGGCATATAAATACACTCAGTGGCCACTTTATTAGACAGACCTTGCTGGTACTGAGTTGGACCCCTTTTTGCCGTTTGTTTGTTAGTAAGATTACACAAAAACTACTGGATGGATTTTGCTGAAATTTTCAGGAGATGTGGGTAATGGCTTGACTTAGAAATGATTAGATTTTGGTGGTGATACGTATTTTTGTCTGGATGCAAAAAATTCTCAAAATTTCAATAAATACCATAAGTTAACATAGGACGGAATTTTTAAAAAATCATATCGCTGCCATTTTTTAACGGATTCGCTTCCAATTTTACAGGATAATATGGGGTCTATGTCTCTATCATCAAGGTAAATATCATTTAGATCCGATCCAGATTGGCGTCACAAAAACAATTTGAACTTTGTAATGGGAAATCCCACTGACGACATTTAATAATTTGTATAAAATCAAAATATTAGGTGATGTTCCCAAAACTTGCAGTGTTCAGACAGGATAACAACCTCCATGTATGTGCTGAGTTTGGTCTGGATCCTGGCTCTATTCTGGATCTGGTGATCAAGAATTGTATCTTTTACAGGATTTGTGGAAAAGCCACTGCTGGAACTAAGCTGCTTGGCAGAAGTCTGTTCTCTGAGGGCGTTTTGAGTTTTTATTTTTATGAGCCTTGTAGTTGGTTTAACATGTCTCATGACCTCAGGACTTCTCCCTCTCTCCTTCCTAACAGCGCCATTAGCTGCTTTAAACAGCTCGATCCCCCACCTCCCCAGCCCAGTCCCAGTGCAGAGCATAGACGGTAGACTCTTATTCATATAACTTTTATTTAGCCAGGTTGGTCCCATTGAGGTCGAAGTCTCTTTTTTAAAGGTGGACCAAGAATGGCAGCAACACACGGTTTCAACAGCAAACTCATACAACACACAGTAAACATTCAGACAAATATCAAGTCATCAGTTTAAACAGCGGCACACTGAAAGACTTTTCACCAAGAATTTAAAGACATTTTGGTAAACTAAACTTTGCTGCAGAATGTTCCCAGCAAAGGGAGCATTGAGTCTAAAAGCTTCATTCCCAACTCAGTTTAGACTTTGGGAACAATGAAGTGACTAAAGTCCAATGACCAAAGGTTGTGTCTTCCATCCTTCAAGATTAATTAATGAATGTAATGTAATGTAATATACTTGAGCAGTGAACAACTTTTTGCTGAAAACCATTATACAATTTTGACCGATTTGCTATGATTTTTGATTTTTTGGTATAATTTCTGCTGACTGCCCCAGACAAAGCATGGAGAACAAAGTGGGAGGAACTGATAAACAAAAATACTAATGATATTGATTCCTTGAGGGATTTGTTATCGATTGTTAACTGGAATTGTTTTTAATTCCCATCCCTATTTGCCACAAGCATTTTTTGTTGTAGTTGCACCTTGCATGACGCATCTGCCTGATCAGCCCCTTAGCACGTGTGTAAAAAAAAAAAAAGCCTCAGACCAGTTATTAAAGATATTTGCTCCAATTATTATTTGCCAATACAGCCTGTCTGCTGTTATTCAAAACTTAAAGAAACTATTAGCCATTCACACACACATTAATTCATGCTTGTATTCCTTTATAACTGAGACCTTTCTGACCTGATTCAGCACCAGATGACCCTGAGTGTGAACTTTTCTGATTATATTTGAGAAGTCAAACTTGTTTACAAACCTTCAAAATCATAATCCACCTCTCTGCAGCTTCATAACTGTAAAATAAAACACTACAATCTCCACAAACAGGCCTTTACAGCAGCAGCCTCTAAGCCGACTGAAAAACACAAAAGGATTACAGGAATCTAATTACTCCACTCTGATCGCTCATGGGAAACAAAGAAAGAACGGAAAATATTTCAGCTATTTCATGTGATGGTCGAGTGCATCAGAGCTGAAGGCAGAAACAGTTCTCTCCCCTTCAACAAAGACGTCTCAGACTGCGTCAAAAGAGTCATTTTGACCCTGACACTAGGACGAACAACAGGATTAAGTTCACCTACTGAATTTAAAGATCAGACAGCTGCATCTCATTAATCCATCAACAGTAATTTATTAGACAAAGGTTTACAATACTAGAACTCTAATCCCTGATGCAATTCTACAAGACATCCAACAATACAAATACACTTCTAGTTTTTTTATTTTTAAAATACACATATAAACTCTTTACGAGTGCCAAAATAGCACGAATATAATGTTTTGGTACCAACTTCAGATATCATATTTCCAGCTTTTGTTCTAAAATATGACTTAGGACCTGAATTAAGGACTTCTACCTGTTTGTATATCACTAATGATTAATCTAACATGACTTAGAGAATGATAATGAGCTGACTTTGGTATCCTTACCTGTAATAGGCCTGTGCTTAAAATATCGATGTGGCAAAATATCGTCATGCACTCTTTGGCGGTACGTGTATCGATACTGATTCTACAGAACTGATACGGCCTCAAATGCTGTGACAGCTGTTGTCGATACACTTTGGATGATGTTATCAACAACTTAGTTCAAAGTCGAAGCCAAACTTCATGAATGAAGCACATGTTCAAAAATTTTAACTTAGGTCTAAAAATTTTTGAGGATATTCAGTGATGAAGAGGTAAACCATCATGATACAACTGCACATTTTGACAATATTTCAGCCAAAATATGGGATATTTATAGACAATTATTATGGTTCAAATATAAGATGTAATTATCTGCAAAAAGGTTCATACCTGCCATTACAATGAAAAGCTTTTCAGGCAAATAGACTGATTTAGTCTGATAATATAATGCACCATGTTTCAAAGACAAAAAAGCTGTCAGTGTAATAATTATAAGGACAATGTTTTGAAGAGGAGATTGCACCCTTTTGACCAAACATATTGGTATCAACAACAAATGAGCTCAAATATCAGCATATCAGATATTGGAAAAAAAAAAATCCAAGATCATGCATTCTAAACAAAATTCCCATCATACCACCTCAACAATTTTTTTGATCATTTTGAGACAGGGTATTGAAAATATAAAGTTATAAATAATTTCGATAGCCTCTATTTGAGCTGGAGCCCAGTGTTGCTCTGCTGCTCTCCAAAAAATAATTAATGGGAGAAAATAGTAAAAAAATTGGATTATGGCTTTCTTTTTAAAATGTAAAATCACCAAAAAAGCATTTTCTCACTTTCCTGCGATGACATGGAAAAGACAAATAACCGTGTAAGCTGCCTTTAATTAAAGTTAATTCCTTTAGTAGGCTGATGTACGTCCAAAATAAACTCTGGCTGCTGTTTATGTGCTTTCTGTGAGCCATCCCTAAATTCTGGCAGAGGCAGTTTTTGAGATTAAAAGGCATCACAGATTCAAATGGCGGACTTTTTATTGTCCACAAGTTGATTTCAGAACTTTTCTTACACTGAAAAAGCAGTAAAGGTTTCTGAGGTTAGCAGTTTGACATTAGGACCTTCAGAATTCGATTAAGAAGCCTGTGAGAATAAAGTGGGGCAAAGTTAAGCTTCTCAAACAGCCTGTTAGAAGTGCAAGTCTTATGCTTTCATGCCTCCTTAAAATCCTGCATTAAAGGTTCATAAACAGAAATCTGAAGGGCGTAGCGTTGCTTTTGAATCCATAGCCAAGTAAATAAAAGCACAGTATCAATGTTTGTAAGTTCAGGGGCCTGAATTTTGGAAGAGGAAAGGGACGATTGATGTTTGCAGCAGGATTTCTGTGTGTGAGCTGCCAACGTTCAACAGCCAACTTAAAGAGGAAGAGGGAGAAGATGAAGACAATACCACAGACATAAAAAGCAGAAGAGGAAGAGTGAGGAGGAGAGAAAGAGAGGAGGAAGACAAAGAAGAACAAAGAAAGGAAATAAAGGGGAGATAAGATGACAAAGGAGAAGCAGAAGGAGTCGTCCTGAAGAAACATAAAGCGTCAAAATTTTGAAAACAAGGTTTACGAGCCAAATAATGAAAGGATTCAGCTTTCACCGGATTTTCATCATAGTTTTTGTCAACAACTTTTTTTTCCCTGACGAAAACTAGACAGTAACTAATAAGTACAAGTGCACATGGACAAAAACTAAAACTAAATTAACTGACATTTTCATCAACACAGAAAAACTAGATGAAAAGGTCTGACAGAGACTTAATCCAATCAGACCTAATTTGGTCATGTAGAAAGTAGGGACAAGTTAGGAATATATCCAATCACAGCTACTTTGGTTGTGTGGAAAGGTTGGATGAGTTGAGAGGGACATCCAATCACAGCTGCCTTAGCTTGGTGGTGGTGGGATAAGTTGTGGAGTGATCCAATCAGAGCTCCTCTCTTTATGAATTGATATATTCATGTAGAGCAGGTTCACTGTTTGTCGTCAGTTCTGGTATTGTAACTGAGATGCTCTGCCAGGTAGCCTAAATAAAGGTGACTGCATTTCACACAAAAGTTCAATTTGTTTCTGTTCATTTATACATTCAAACTTTACATGCATTCAATAAAGGTTATTAGATGTTTCATTTTATCCAAGTGTAAAACATGACTTAAGAAATTCAAGGGAAGATAAAAAATATTTTACCCTTTACACTTTACATTTTAGTTGACTAAATTTACAGTAGATTTCATCGACTAAAATGTTGTGAAATTTCATCAACTAAAACTAGACTAAAATTGAAACAATTTAGATGACTAAATTATGACTAAAACTACAATATATTTTAGGCAAAAGACTATAACTAAAATTAAATTAAACAGTGCTGTCAAAATTAACACTGGTTTTCGCAGTTTCCCCAGAGGAGGAAGGAGTTTGAAATGTTTTTCTGTGTTATAAATTATGTTGGCTGCATCATTGCCGCTCCTTTGGCCTGCAGCTTTTACACTGCGTGCTACCTTTATTACGGTAGTTGAGAACTCTTATATCCAGACACGCCCCTTTGCGTGGGTCCCATGCAGCAGACTGTCGCCTGGCTGTTGAGATCCCAAGTACTTTAACAGACACAGAGGCAACAACAAGACACCAAAACAAAAGGGGCCCACACTAGGGCTGAAAGATTTATCGTTTTCGGATCCAAATCGTAATTTCAGACAACACAATCATGAAAATCGTTAATCAAATTGAAATCGCAATATCTGTCAGAAAAATCGCAATTAGATCTTTTTCTAAAGTTGTTCAGCTCCAGCACACTGTAAACCATCTGCTTCAAGACTAGAGGGTTCAGAAATGGTCCTCTGCATATGTTGGTTGTTGTTGCCCTTCTACCAGCTTAACCCTCTCTTGCTCTTCTGCTCTGACCTCTGGCATCAACAAGGCATTTCTGCACAAAGAACAGCAACACATTGGATATTTTCTCTTTTCAGACCATTCTCAGAAAAGAGTGAATATACCAGTGGACATTTAAAAAAGACCTATTCCTTTCACATGCATTTGTTTGATAAAGTAGATGCCATTTTCTACTTTTCTTTGAGCTTCTCTTAACACCAAAATAACTAAATCTTCAGTATTTGCTAACCTTGAATCCCTGTGAGGTAAAAACGCTCTCCTTTTTATCATAACAAAGCAGACCTGCACAGCTCTGACTCAGGTATAGTTTCAAAAGAAGCAGAAGCAGATTTTTATCGCCTCTGATGAAGTGTTTTTAAATAGCTCTTCATAGTAGTGTTGAAACGAGCCCTCAGAGTGGTGGCAGTTTTCCATCCTGAGTGAAGGTGAAGACAGCCTTTGTTGTGTTTTTAAACCCTGGGGGGTTTGATTTTCACGGAGCGGCGGTCCTTTTTGTTTTCTGCTGTCTTTAAACACTGCCAGGATGCTGTCAGCTTCCTCTGCAGCCGCCTTCTTCCTCTGCTGCTGCTGGGAGGAAGTCATCATCATCTTCGTCGTGCATGACAATAAGCATCTTAATGTGGAGTTGTTTACAGGGTTTGGTTCAAAATGGTTTAGCTCTCAGACAACCAGTGTTAATTTTGACAACACTGTTTAATTTAGTTTTAGTTATAGTCTGTTGCCTAAAATATCTTTTAGTTTTAGTCAGAATTTAGTCGTCTGAGTTGTTTTAATTTTAGTTGAGTTTTAGTTGATGAAATTTCACAACACGTCAGTCAATGAAATTTACTGTAAATTTAGTCGACTAAAATATGAAGTGTAAAGGGTAAGGCATTTTTATGTTTCCTTGAATTTCTTAAGTCATGTTTACACTTGGATAGAATGAAACATCTAATAACCCTTTATTGAATGCTAGTAAAGTCTGAATGTATAAATGAACAGAAACAAATTGAACTTTTGTGTGAAATGCAGTCACCTTTATTTAGGCTACCTGGCAGAGCATCTCAGTTACAATACCAGAACTGACAACAAGCAATGAACCTACTCTACATGAATATATCAATTTATAAGGAGAGGAGCTCTGATTTAATTGCTCCCCAAACATGCTCCGCGCGGCAGGGGGAGCTGATGTGATTCCCCCCTCTGTGCCAGCCTCAGATGTTGATGTACTATCAGTGGGGCAAAAAAAAAAAAAAGAAGTAGGGCGCACTCAGCACTAAGCAGTAATTGCTTTCCCAAAGCGTGTTGCCCCCCTACAGTCTGGCTCCTGTGTCCTGCTCGCAATATTGTGTTACTAGTCCTACTATTAAGCTTGGAGTTTTTACTAGTGACATTTTTTAAGTCTACTAGTAACACAAAATTGTCTACTAGCAGACAATTTTGCTTGATTAGTAAGTTCTATTTGCGCACTAGTGTGCCAAAAACCTTTACTAGTAAAACAAAAAAATTTCAATAGCACTACTAACCTCAAAACATCTCACTATTAGTACTAGTAGACTGTTTTTAGTCAACTGGTAGTACTAGCAAAGCCAAAGATTTACTACTAGTTCCGGCTGACCTAATGCTATGAAGTAGGAGGGGTTATAACCAAATCCAGCACCCTGATTGGTTGTAACATTTTCGAAAGTCAATGGGAAGTCTGAATTTGCTTTTTCTCGCCCCCTTATTAGCATAAAAGGCTTACTAGTAGTACTAGTGGACATTTTTTAATGTACTAGTAGTACTAGTGGACATTTTTAAGTCTACTAGTACTAGTGACACTTTTTGCTTCACTAGTAAAGTCTACTTGCGCACTAGTTGACCAAATTTGAGTATTAGTAGTAGAGCTCAACTACACTTGATATCACTCACATCAATTTTTTCCCCCAACGGCTTTCCATATAGGGACACCAATAATACACTCATTTAGGTCCAAAATGAATGCCTGAAGACAAGAGGTTCCAAACAAGAACTTGTATTTCTGCTCCTGAAGACAGCCACTAAATTTTTCTGTATTTCTAGCATCACATCAAAGTTTTATTTCAGTTATTGGTACATCATTAGAGTTATCAACATCAGAATACACCGATGAATATGACAGCACAATTACTTCTATCTTCATGAAGTCTGTTTTTATTCTGGCCTTCCTTCAGCAAACCTGGTGTTAGTGGAAATTGTGTGCATGGTTCACCACTTACTGCCCTTTTCTTCATTATAAAATCAATTTCAAATCAGCCACAGCTTGTAGTTTGCTTAGGTCAAACCAAACCACAACCTCAACAAACTTCTAAACCCCTCCAGGATGAGCTGCTTCCTCTGCTGCTTGGTCTCTAACTGAAAATTAACAAATTCAGAATAATAAACTAAGTCCAAAATAACAAGTGAATAAGACCTGTCCACGGTGTTCCTGTGTACATGAGGTCAGGCAAAAACTACTAAATCAATCATTTTGCCATCACTGCAGCACCACTGAATAAAAAAACACCTCAAGCTAAAACATGTCCTGCTGAGCTCAGTGAGAATAAATGCGTCCACCTCTTCTGTGGATACAGGGCAGAATAAATTCCAGGTATTTCTCGTCTACTTTCAATGTTTTTACAGCCGAGGCCTGAAGAAGAGAGAACTTCAACATTTCAGCCAGCGGTTAACAGAGAGTCGGATCTACCACAGCCTGACCATACAGGCTCTTAGATGGTGGACTGCGGGTGAAGGTGATTTTTCAACCACAGCTAAATGTGAGAAATAAACAAAATGAGTCAGCAGGAATTTCAACAAGAAGAGAGAGAAGTTCAGAAGAGACGGCTGGGTTTACAGTTTTCAAACTGTTAAAACTCACTGTTTTTTATTACTTAGTTTTATTAAGGCCATGCAGACTCAACTGTAGGATTAAGAAAGTAGTAAGGCCTTAGAAAACATGTTTTTCATAGTTCATCTTGAAGGCAAGTAGGAAAGAAATTAATTATTTAGCATTTAACTATCATACAATCTTACTCCCCGTCAACATCAGAAATTTCTGTGAGTATCAGTCAAAGATGTCAAAGACACATGAGCATCTGCACAGATTTAATGAGAGACAAAGAAGCCTAGCTTCACCCTAAAAATATGATGGTAATTTTTCATTTTGAGTTCATAGTAATAAATTGTCAGTCAAGACTTTTGGTCACAGTATTGAAAATCTACTGGATGGATTTACATGAAAATTTGACCAGAGGTGTGGTTTGGTCCAAGGAGGAAGCTGTTAAATTTTGGTGGTGAAACAGATATTTGTCTGGATGCAAAAAATTCCCAAAATTACAAAAAAATCCCGGAAGTAAACATTGGGTGAAATTTAAAAAAATCATATCTCTGCCATTTTTTAACAGATTTGCTTCCAATTTTGCAGGGTAATATGGGGTCCATGTCTCCATAATCAAGGTAAATTTCATCTGGATTCGATCCAGATTGACATCACAAAAAACACTGAACTTTATAATGGGAAATCCTATTGACGATATTCAATAATTCATATAAAATCAAAATATTAAGTGATGTTGCCAAAACTTGTGTTCATGAAGGACAACAACCTCCATGTATGTGTTGAGTTTGGTCTGGATCCTGGCTCTATTCTGGATCTGGTGATCCAGAACTGTATCTTTTACAGGGGTTGTGGAAAAGTCACTGCAGGAACTGAGCTGCTTGGTGGAGGTCTGCGCTCTCTGAGTGCTTTTCTTGTTTTCTATTGTAAAACAAACAGCTCGATCACCGTAACATTTGGATAACAAGTCTTACAAATGCATTTCTTACAGGACAGGTTTAAATACCTTTGACTGTGTGAAGATCAGGAACAAGAAGAACCCTTCCTCGAGTCTGATCTGTCATCCTCTGCCTCCATTCAGCTCTAAGCTCCACACAGACTATAAGCTGGTCATTGACTCAGTCAGCATTAGCTATGACTCAGTTAGCATTAGCCTACATGCAGCCTAGTGAACTTCAGGATGTACTGTTGTCTCTGTGCAGACATCCTGAATAACCCTTTGTTAACCAAATACAAACAAATCCTGCGTCTCTGTCTCGCTCTCCTCAGCCACTGTTCATCCGAGTAAAGACCAAGTCCACAAAGTTTTCTCACTGGAGAGTGACAAGTGGGACAGCAGAGTGTGGAGGTGAGAAGCTGAGAGGATTGTTCCTAATTAAGACAGACGTGAGCTTATACCTCCACCTGAAGGATCTGACGGCTGCTCTGCCTCTTCAGGATGGGAGGGAAACTGTAAGCTCAAATGAAATCATGCTTGGGTGTTTGACAAGCAAATACAGCAGACAATGAAACAAAAGTAGATTAATTAAATCATGTTTTTTTGGTATTTTAACTCTGATTGAACAACATAATCATCAGTATTTTTAGGATTCAAAGTATCAAGAAGTACCAAAGATTTGAAAGAACTTAAGATCTTTAGTCAAACTTCCACCTGTAGGCTGATGCAAGCAGAAGAGAGAGACAAAGACACTTTGTTGTTTCACAATGACAAGTTGTGCAATTTAGGACTTGAGCAAAACATTTGAGCTCACTTTGACAAGCACACTGAGGTTTTCCTGAGGCTTTTTGATTAACAAAAATGAAGAACTACCTATGGTTTGGTACTAACTCAGGTTTTTGGTTCAGTGCAGTTTTAACTACTTGGCCATTAGCTTTTGTTATTATTATAATTTTCAATCTGAGTTGATTAAGGCAAATTATTCCAGAACCGCAAGGGGATTATTATGGAGAAAAAGAATTTTTTTTAACTCCAAAACAATTTCTTTATTTTACTTTTATTTATTAATTTTTAACTTTCTTTTTATTTTACTTTTTCATGTAAACAACACTCAATACAACACAGAGGAAAATATTTCCACTTCATAGGCTATACTTAAATATTAATCTTTCAGCGCTCTTACTAGGGCTGAATGATTTTAGGATTTTAGGAAAAGATCTAATTAAGATTTTTCTGGCAGAAATTGCGATTTAAGGGATACTCCAACTACTACTCCTAAACAGAGGCTTTGTATTATTGACCTGCTTACCAGCACTTCCATAAATGCAAACTGCCTGCAAATTTGTAAAACAGTTTGTGTAAAATAGTTGACACAACAAATTCCTGGGTCAGTCAGGAGCACTGCAAATAACTGCAGCTTTGGGATCACATGATGCATTGTCTGAAATTACAGTTTCGACCAAAAAAATTATAAATCTTTCAGCCCTAGTGAGTAGTATCCCCGATTTTCCATTTTTACTGCACCAGGCTACGGTCTAGATAAAAAATACAAGCAGTAAAATAAATATGAACTCCTTCAATAATTAGAAATGGCTTTTGAGATCAACTGCATCAAAGAGGTCTTATCGTTGTAAACCAAAAAAAAAAAATACAATTAAAGGTATAATCCTCCTTAACTTGATTTTTCTCAAAACTGATGCAGCAGTCGAGCAGCAGCCTCTGCACGATTAAACCGCAAGTGACGCAATCATGTGCTCGCCAAAGGTGCAATTTTTTGCAGTGCTCCTGACTGACTCAAGATCTGTTGTGTTAACTATTTTACACATACTGTTTTACAAATTTGTAGACAATTTGCATTTAAGGAAGTGCTGGTAAGCAGGTCAACAACACAAAGCCTCTGTTTATGAGTAGAAGTTGGAATATCCCTTAAATAATGAAAACAGATTATTTATCATCAATATCAGATGATGAATAATGTGTTATGTGCTTTTGATCACTGATTTCCTTACTGTTGTCTATACTGTAAACATAGTGAATATTGCACTGAAGCTTGATTAGAAGAAAATCGTGCATCAAATTAAAATCGCAATATCTGCCAGAAAAATCGTAATTAGATCTGTTCCTAAAATCATTCAGCCCTACTCTGTATCAATGCGTCTTCCTCTACATCTGTATCACAATGCATCAAATAAAATATGTTTGACACCCCTACAGTTTATGATATAAAATCTAAAAAGGTTCGTCAACAAATGGTAGTTGAATTAATTATATTTGTTTCTGTTCGGCATCATATCTCTGCTTTAAAACATTAATATAACTTACTGACTGTCTTTAATTTTCCTCTGATCTGGGCTGTGGTGTCAATCACAGCAGTGAGAATGAAACTCTGAGAAGGTTTCACCGCTGGCTGACGGGAATTTTCCAGTTCGTCTCTTCATTTTCAGCCTCATTTGACTGCTGACTCTACGACATGCAAAACAGAGCCTATATATTCAAACAAAGACACAAATCAAGTCAGTGGACGGGCTTCAGTCAAACCGTCCTCATTACATCAACGAACAGCCTTTATCAGAGCCTCCCAGCAGCTCCAGTTAGATTCAGGTCAAACTCTATTAACGGGTTTGGAGTCAGAGCGGGCCCACAGCCAGATCCCTGCAGGGACGCTCATTTTTCTCTGAAGAGCTGCACTCAGACACTCAACTCAACACATGAGGGCTGAGAGCGAGAGGAGAGCTGCAGCAGAGAGGACCTGAACTGTAAACCAGGATCTAAACCATGACACACACACCCACCATCTTTTTATGGCTTCTTATCAGCTTTATAAACCATGCAGGGGTGGAATGTTTGTGACAGATGGAGTATGAACAACCAAATATTAGCTTCTGGTAATTCATACTTACCAGTAAATTACATGGTATTTATTTGAGCAACTAGGGCTGGGAAATATGGACAAAAAAAAGCAACAACTTCAGAACAATGAACAAGAAAGTGATATTTTAAGCCAGTATTTAAATTATCTCACAAAAATCACAAAGCCTCAGTGTTTTATAAGATGTTTAAGCATCTCTCACAAGAAACAGCTGTAACAGTCTCAAATTAATATGGCAGAGGGACCTATTAGTTAATCTGGAGGAGGATGAATGGTTAGATATCATCTCAAATGCAGGGAAAAATGTTAAAGAAGCAAGAGGGAAACTTATTCAATATAAAATAATGCATAGATATCACTGGACACCGACTAGACTTCAAAAAATAGGAATTGCTGATGACAACAGACGCTGGAAGGGCAAAAAAGAGTTGGGTACATATTAACACATGATCTGCGAGTGTATTTTGGTGTCCTGTGCAATATATGTACCAAAATGCTGCACTGTTCAAAGTTACTGAAAACTGTTTAAAACTGTTAAAAATTAACAAACATTTGCATTACAAAAAAAGCAACAACAACATGTCAAACATAACAAATGGTTGTTGTCACAATACCAGAATTATAAACTTAAATATGATTCTTTCACCACCAAAAATGACAAGCACCCTCTCCTTGGCAATCTGAAGATGAGGCAAGACTGAGTGAGCTGTGCAGGATATTTTACCCATCCTGTTTCACTGCCCCTTAGTAGGGCTGGGAAATATATCAACTAAATTGATTAATTTGAATTATTTCTGCAGAAGACTTAAAAATTAAAAATCTAGATTTTTTCTCTTGACTTACTCCTATTGTAAGTTGTTGCAATGCTTGTAATAATAAATACTGAAAATGTTTTCATGATGGTAGGAGCTGTCTGCTTTGCACAAGCACATGTTTAGGCTTATATTTGTTCTTCAAATGAGATTAAATATTGATCAGAGAGCTCAATGTTAATATTCTGTGAAAAAAGCTCAGCTTTCAGTGTTAATGTAGAAAAGTCTGCCTACATTCAAACTACATAATCAACATTTTATGACAAAATAACAGCATGCACTTTAAATAAAAGAGGGAAATTCTGTTTATTTTGGGAAGATATTCTGTTAACATCATCTTGTTTCTGTCTCCATTTAAGCATTAAATGCTGCTGAGAGAAGGAAGTAATGTACATGTAGTTGTCGCTGCTGCCATTGTCCTAATTTTCCTTTATTGTTGTTTATCATTGTTCTCATCCTGTGTGCCCGGACCCTGCATTTTAGTATTGTTTTAGCATACACATTTTTTTTATTTTAGCATATTGCTCAGTAACAGGTATCTGTGTGCATGTTATGTTTGTACTGTTTTTAAAACATGAATGAACACATGTAGGTGTATGCATGTGTTAGTTTGTGTTCTTACTGAAATCTTGACTTATTTATTTTTTATTTTTCTTCTTATAGAAAGTCGAGGTCCCTTGCATAAGTCTGATGGCTTCTTGACCTCTCCTGACACATTTCTTTTGTTAAACATTTCCAATTTGATTTTATGTAATCACTTATTGTGCAAACTAAATAAACTAAACTAAAACTAAACTGCAACTCCATGTATGATGTGTTTTTACTTGCCTCTCACTGCAACACAATTTGCCCTCTGGGACATGGATAAGAGTGAATCTGAATCTAAATCTGAACATAAAGGCAAAACTTGATTCATGCAATTTTTGTGTCACTTGAAGTTTTTTGGGGGTTTTTTTTTCAAGGGGGAAAAAATCCGTTAGACACGTCAATCGAGTGTTGTGGAAAAAAATCAGGGATTTTCAGGGATCGCCCAGCCCTACACCTTGGCCACAAAAAAATGTTTGTTTTCTCCCTGGAGTGTGTCATCATGAGCTACAACAAAAGACCCAACTAGGACGCCTTACGACTCTTTACGAAGAGTCCAGCTCATTTTATTTTGTCATGCCTCCTGGAATTTGTTCACCCCATCAGAGACGCTGACCAATGGGAGCACAGGGAGCTCTGCATGTGCCACAATTACAGGTGTAAAAAAAAAAGTTGTTGACTTGAGACTGAATGAGAAAAGTTTGTGAAGCTCTGAAAGTGACATTTCAATCAATCAATCAATCAATCTCTGCCCAGAGAGACCTGGGAAGAGGGAAGTGGGAATGACGTCATATCTGAGTTATCAGCGTTCCACTTACAAAGTCGGAAAAAACTTGTCGATCTACCAGGCTATTGTAAGCCGTTGTTAGCACGCCCTGCGTTGTAGTTTGCACATACCACATAAAGAATGTAAATAACACTATAGCAGCATTTCCATATATACTGTTTACACCCAGGGCAGCCATCTTTGATTGTTAACTTGGGGTGGTGAGGATCCCCCAACCTCCCAGTAGGAAATTCCTACTGGGAAGTTGGGATTGGCTGGCAATGGCTGGCAATGGGTGAATGTGTATAACTACACATTCACCCACTGATGGTTCAGAGCATCAGTAGAACACATTCACATCCTTTCATACCCATTTACATGCCACTGATGCAGCAGTGGGAGCAGCTTGGGGTTAAATGTCCTGCCCAAGGACACATCACCATGTATCAGGGAAAGCTGGGCTCAAACCTGCAACCTTGATTACTGACAGAGCACACTATCAAATTGCACCACTGATGCCCCGTAGAGAAACAAAAATAATCAATTTCATTACCCTTTACTGTACAGCTGAGACCGAAGGCTGTTTTATTTTAAAGGATCCAGAACCAGATCCTCACAAATCCATCTGTGTAGCTTGACTGCGCAGACTCTACACTCAGGCTCTCTGTCTCTGTCACTCCTGTGAGAAAGGAAAAAGTAAGACCAGAGATAAATTTACTGTTAAATATTGAATCACTGCACTCTTCCTCTTGTGCTTTGGATGAAGTTGTAGATATATACACCTCAAAAAAACTGACAACATAATTTTGGTTGATTATTTCTCCTGTTCCATGATACCAATAGGCACCATATTATATATAAGTGGAGAAACAACCGTCTTCTGTTGTGGAACTTAAAAATATCACATACTGAATATTCTGACATTGACATATGATCCTGTTTGCATAGCCATACAGTCTAGCTTTTGGGCTTCCATTCATGCCTTTTATCCTTAAATGGGTGAAAGGCATCCATCCCGTCTAAAACACCCATTATGCAGCCACATTTCAGAAATACCAATCCATCACTTAAAAATTCTGACAACATGAGAACAGGGAGCTAAGCTGAACAGAAACTGTAACACTGGCTCTGCAACATTCAAACAAACACTCAATTCATAACATTTTTTTTAAGCTGGGAAGAAAACTAAATAATTGTTTATTGGTGTAAAAAAAAAATGGACGTTTAATTTTTTGGCCATATCATACAGCCCTACATCAGACAGTTGGATAAGGCTAAGATAATTTACTGGTGGTTGGCAATGATTTTGAAAGTCTGACAAGTCAATAACTTTAAAAACAATTACAATTCAAAGCTATTTTTCTCCCAAATTAGTTAATGGGCCATAGAAGCTGTAGGCCAGTGGTTCCCAAACTATTTTTGCCCAAGGCACACCCAAAACCTCAATGCACAACAAATTCATGTCTATGCAAAGTAGCCTCTTTGACAGGGGTGGGCAACATAGTTTTTTTTCAGTGGGCCTGAGGGACGCACTGTTACATATTGTCAGGCACTCTCAATGATGAAAAAAATATACTAATAAACAAAAATTAGCAAATATAAAGCTTCAAAAAAGGATTACACTAACATTATCATAGTTTAACCCAAACACAATTAAAAATTCACAATTTAATGAGCATGACACAAGACTCAAGCTGATTTAAGATTCTTTTCAATGCAATAAAAGAATTAATGTTTTTAAAGCAAAAATGTATTACCTTTACCATTGTTTCCAAATACAGTTTTTACTAATACTAAATATTATATTTTAATGCCTAATAAATGACATTTAGAGATACAGTCATAGAAAAGTAAGTTGTTTAGTGACTTGTAAAAAACAAAACATGTGCCAGCAATCTAAAGTGAGAAGAAGTATTTTATCACCTATCACTGGACCCCCTTCCCACTGCTCTTGTTAAAGTTGCTGCTCCTTCTCTGGCCCCTCTCATCACACACATAACCCACTCTTCCCTCACCACTGGACTCGTCCCCTCACCCCGTAAAGCAGCTGCTATCACTCCCACACTCAAGAAATCTGGTGCTGACCCTAACAATCTCAACAATCTCGATCCTATTTCCAATCTCCCATTCATTGCTTCTCAACTTCATTCTCATCTGTCTCACAATAATCTCTGTGGACAATGTCAATCTGGTTTTCTGTCCCCTTCATTCCACCGAAACTGCCCTTATGAAAATAACCAGTGATCTCCTTCTAGCTGCTGATTCAGGTCTGTTATCCATCCCCATCCTGCTTGATCTGAGTGCGACCTTTGACACCATGTCCCACACCATCCTCCTAGACAGACTTCACACTATTGGCATCACACAGACACCCCTCACCCACTCACTCCCAGGCACCACAGGTGTGCCCCAGGGCTCTGTCCTGGGGCCCCTGCTCTTCGTCATTTACATCCTCCCACTTGGCCACATCCTCCAAAAATACATTAAGTTCCACTACTACGCGGATGACACCCAGCTCTACATCTCCAATAAACCTGACTCCATCCTCCCACCTTCCTCCCTCACCAACTGTCTCCTTGAAGTAAAGTCCTTGTTCACACTCAATTTCCTCAAATTAAACAGCAATAAAACAGAAATGGTATTAATTGGCACTAAATCCACTCTCAACAAATCTAACAATTTCCCTACTCCACTTGACCACTCCTCCATCTCTCCCTCTTCTCAGGTAAAGAGTCTGGGTGTCACCCTTGACAGCTCACTCTCCTTCACATCACACATCAACAACATATCCGGGTCAGCCTTTTACCACCGCCAAAATATCAACCGCCTCCACCCCTCCCTCACCCCTCACACCACCGCCATTCTTGTCCACAGTTTAGTCACCTCCCTACTCGACTACTGCAACTCCCTTCTGTTTGGTCTCCCCAAGAAACTCCTCCATAAACTTCAACTGGTCCAGAACTCAGCAGCTTGCATCATTTCAAGGACACCATCCTCTTCCTCTGTCCATCTCTGTCCCCTCTGCTCCCCTCGACACCATGAGGGGCCAAGCATTCAGCCGCTCGGCTGCCCAGGTATGGAGCTCACTCCCCCCTGACCTCCGCAACACTGACTCCTCACCCCTAAAACCAGACTCAAAACTCATCTGTTTAACCTCTCCTACTCCCTCTGACCTTTGCACTGTCTTTGCATTACATTGTTTGTTTTTATTCCTGTTTTCACGCTGTTTTAAAGCACTTTTTTGTACTTTTTGTAAGGTGACCTTGAGCGTCATGAAAGGCACCCTTAAATAAAATGTATTATAATTATTATTATTATTATTATCAGTACTGATTACTTGTGGTGAATCATATTTAGCAGTTGTAATGTTTTCTTCATATTTCCAATTAGTTTGCCCACCCCTGCTCTTTAATGTGTTATAGCATCTTTTCAGTCTGTTCTTAATATTTATTTTTATCTACACATGCATGATAAATGTGACATACAGCAGAACATTCATTCTATTTTCTTTATCAGGTAGCAATCAAACATTTGAATTCACAGTTATTTTAAAACTTGTTAATTAGTTGTTGATTAGATGTATTAATTACAAATGGTTGTACAAATGCCAAAGGCACAGCTAGACTTACGTCAATACTGGTCAGGGCGTTCTTAAAATGGGAACTCAAAAATATATTTTGTAAGTCCAAGATTGAGCAGTTCCAGATCCCATGTTGCTAAATAATATTATATCCATCTGTCTGAACAATTATTCATCCATCCAAACATCTATCTAACCATCCATCCCACTCAAACTGCTGGAGAGGCTGGAGCATTTCCCAGCTGACATTGGGAGAGAGGCAGGGTACACCCTGGACTGGTTGCCAGCCAATCACAGGGCCACACAGAGAGATAGACATCCATTCACACACTCATCTGACTGTGGGAGAAAGCCAGATTGATTGGAGTGATTGGGCTCGAACCAGCAACTTTCCATCTGTGAGGCACACGCACTACCAGTAATAATTGCCTGTGGCTTAGTGGCTTAATGAAAAGATTTACTGATACCAATGACTATTGATTCAATTCCTGTGGATTTCCTGGGTGGGTGAAAGCAGGACTACACACATTTTTTGACCAAAAAGAAGGAAAAATTATATTGTTTCCTAAAGCTGGTTGATACTGATTCACAACTGGAATTGTTTTTTTCATTTCCAATCTTACTGGCATCTGAGGAGCATTTTTCTTGATTTGTAAATGGCTGCTTGATATTTATGATTGTCTGAGAAATAACTTAGCAGAAATATTTAATATCTGATGTGTTTCTTTTTTGTTAGGTAACATGAATTTTAAAAACCTTAAATTCTGAGGGCCGGGCCAAACTTATGAGTGAATAAATGGGTCTCTTTAAAGTTTTGTAACTGGTGCTGTTCATCATTTCAGAGAGCTTCTTTATCTAAAAATGTCAAATTCATATTTATAAACTGCATCAAACAAATATTTAGCAAGTGTGTTGAACTATTTCTCTGCTGAGATGTTAATCTCTGCAGCATCACACAGAGTCAGTGTCCTGTCATTTAGATACCTGAGATTCCTGGCTGACAGGAGGAACCAGGAAAACGTGAAGAGTGAGCCAGTGAGAGGTTACACCACACAGTCGCCAAACCAGCAGAAATCAGAGTCGTGTGCCAAGTGATTTGAAAGGGAGCTTGTTATTATTACACACAGCCTCACACACACATAGTGGGACGGATACTTTGAAAAATTTGACTCGTGTCCAGATTTAAAACCAAGACCGTTATTCAATGATTACAGGAAGCAGATTTATGACCAGATGAAAGGATCTGACAAACACGACTTCAGAAAAAGACATTTCAGAAGGATGAAATTCAGGCTGTGGGGTAAGCACCACAGACAACAAGCAGCCACCCAAACCCTCTGGTCCTCCCTCTTTTGTCTGTTCGCACCTTTTGAAACCATCACCATGACTAACAGACTTAATACAGCACGGACTGGGTGTTGGCAAGAACCTAACAATACTAACATATCACTATAGTTTGCTACACTTATTAAGTGAAATTTTAGTAGAGATACTTTGAAAGATAAATTCCAAGTTTTTAATCATCTGGATCAGTGTTAATTTTTACAGCACTTTTTAATTTAGTTTTAGTCTTTTTCCTAAAATATCTTAGTTTTAGTCATAATTTAGTCACCTAAATTTTTTTAATTTTAGTCTACTTTTAGTTGATGAAATTTCACAACATTGTAGACGATGAAATCTACTGTAAATTTAGTCAACTAAAATATGAAGTGTAAAGGGTAAGGCATTTTTTATGTTTCCTTGAATTTCTGACGTCATGTTTTACACTTGGATTAAATGAAACATCTGATAACCCTTTACTGAATGCTAGTAAAGTCTGAATGTATAAATGAAGAGAAACAAATTGAACTTTTGTGTGAAATGCAGTCACCTTTATTTAGGCTACCTGGCAGAGCATCTCAATTACAATACCAGAACTGACAACAAACAGTGGACCTGCTCTATGAATATATAAATTCATAAAGAGAGGAGCTCTGATTGGATCGCTCCACAACTTATCCCACCACCACCAAGCTAAGGCAGCTGTGACTGGATGTCCCTCTTAACTCATCCAACCTTTCCACACAACCAAAGCAGCTGTGATTGGATATATTCCTAACTTGTCTCTACTTTCTACATGACCAAATTAGGTCTGATTGGATTAAGTCTCTGTCAAACATTTTAGTCTAGGTTTTCTTTGTTGATGAAAATGTCATTTAATTAAGTTTGAGTTTTTCTTGTTTTTATTAGTTACTGTCTAGTTTTAATCAGGGGAAAAAAGGTTGTTGATGGAAAACTGATGATGAAAATAATTAGTCAACAAAATTAACATTGATCTGGATGTAACATAGTGAGTCAGCCAGAAAACAGCGGTAACCTCACTGAGGCGTAATCACTAATGAAGATTTATGCACCTGTTGGGAACAAAAAAGCCGAAAACAGAAACTCGCCCTAATCATTCCTCACGTCTTATAAACCCCAAACTGGAACCATGTTCTGTGCCTAAGCCTAGTAACAGCCCTGCTCACTCTTTTTGAGGTGGGCAGTTGAGCTAAAGATAGCAGGCATAGGTGGCCCAAATCCGACTTTTTAACCTATGAAATCTGCTTTATTTTTTCCAAAATTCTGTTTCAATTTTCCCCATATCTACCTACCTACCTACCTACCTACCTATCTGTATATATATATATTTTTTTTTTGATAATTTGTTTTTTAATATTTTACGCAAATTAAACCCTGGTTAGCTGCAGTACAGTGTTCCTCCTTTTTCCTTAGGCACAGATCTGATGTTTGTCAAAGTGACCTCACTCTGAACGCTCATGTCTCATTTCATCTGACTTTTGCGTTATTGAGGTGAGACAGATGTCAAAAATCTGCGCTGGACGCAGCAAGATCCAGTGTAGACAATAGATGAAACAACTCTGGATGAACTCTGTCAGTGAAGCCCCTCATGTCACAACCACACCACCAGTGGCAAAACAAAAAACAAGACTGGGCTTTGTGTCAATTATGTGCAAAGCAGCTGGCCCACTCCTCATCCACAACAAGTCTGCAGGCTCATGTATAGGCAGCAGAGGGGAAGGAGCCTAATAAAGTATTCAGCCCCATGTTAACCCTCCGGCAGCAGGGATAGAATATCTGCGGTTATTACAAATTGTTGTTCAGGGCAATCAAGGCCTAAAATGAAGATCGAGGTGTAGCTGCAGTGCAAAAGTATAATTCAGCCTCAAAAGCATGCAACACAAGCAAGCATTGTAGAATAAAGCCACAAAATCATCTTAATTACGCTGATTTAAATTAGAGACTGATTTTACAGCCCACAAACCATGCAGAGCAACATGGAGCTCCATTTCAACCCAACGCCCCGCTCCGATTTTACCATCTGCTGCTCCCATTGTCATGGACATGAAACAAGGAAAGAGGAATATTGCCACAATGCTGGAGGGGATTTCCCTCGATTTTATTCCACTCGCCTCACTCAACAGAGCTTGTCGGCTTGTTTTACAAAGGGCAGACTCTGCATCAATTCTACTCATATGTGGTTTACATGTTGTGTGTCAACACTAGAGAGGAATGCTATTCATCTCACCATGAGCCATTTTAGTCACACTTCTGCTTTACCAGCTTTAAAATAAAAGCAGAGGAGAGAGCTCATACATACAAACTCGCAAACTCACCTGCTATGCCACCGTGCCACCTTTAATGCTGAAATATATGGCCTTAACATCTGCAGTAAATGTCTGCAGAAATTTAAACATCTGCTGGTACCTATAATTTAAGCTTTTGAAGCAATTATTTGCCAATATTGATATTGATATTATGTTGACAATGGTGTGCATTCCTAACATTTTCAAGACTTCATGAGGCACCTTTCAATCAATCAGTAAATCAAACCTGATTTGTATAGCACTTTTCATACAAAATCTTGTAGCACAAAGTCCTTTACATAAAAAGATATAAAAAACTGAAAATAAAAAATAAAAGTGGAAGATTGAATACAATGAAAATACAAGAGCCTGCCCACCCTAGGCATCCACATACAGCGCACACACAAAGACATTAAGAAGAGATTCTAACAGAAAACAAAATAAGAGGACTGAGAAAAACACGATCTTGAACTAAAAATGAGGAAACACAGGAGTTAAGACTAAAATGACAACAAAATCAATTAACAGAGAATAAAATCCAAACAATAACTCTGTACTCAAATTGAGAAATAAAACAGATTAAGAGGATCAAAATAAATACATATGATGAAATAATAATAATACATATAATCTGCTAAAAGCCAGACTAAGAAGGTGGCTCTTAAGTTTACATTTAAAAATATGACTAGTAGGTGGTGCACTTTCTGCTCGTCAGGTAGACTGGTCCACAGATGAGGGCAACAATAATAAGAATAAGCTTCTAACTTTGGGTACCATCAAAAGACCTGAAGACCTGAGGGCTCGACTAGATTCATAGGGTAAAAGCAAATTGGATAAATAAGAAGGAGCAAGGCCAATAAGAGATTTAAGAACTAATAAAAGAGCCTTAAAATCTATTCTCAAAGTTTCAAAGTCTGAGTAAGAGCATGCAAGGTTGTTTTTTGTTTTAAACATTAAAACCAGCACTGATTTAATAGCTGCTGGGACGGGAACATCACTTGATTTAAATGGTCATGAGTTGGATTATGTAATCCCTGTTCTCTAATTGGATGTTGGCCACAGAGAAAAACTAGACCAGGGAGAAGTAGGACAGAAGGAATTATTTAGATTTCCTTTCCAATCACATAAAAAGTATCCGAAGTCACATCGTTTTTTTTTTTGTTTTGTTTTTTATCTGAGAACATGACAATAAATCCACTGAAGTTTCTCTGGGTGTCTTTGTTTGGGATCACAACAAGAATTCCTCAAATTAAATTAAACATCAGGCAGAAACTTTCTGGTGACAGACACGAGATTCAATAAATTACAGCAGAGAGAGAGAGAGAATCTGTCTGTTGAAGAGTTAACAAAGTTTATCCATAAATGTAGCTCCTAGTGCACAATTTCTTCATATCTTTTTAAATGTCAGAGAAACTCCTCAGACAGTATAATAGCAGGTTTAGAAACAACAGCTGTAGTTTACTATAAATAACAAAACTGTATAAACAGCAGGACTGCACAAAACCCGCATGAGCTTGCGGTGTTCGTTTGCTGTCCATCAAGGAAGCACAACATTCACCACAAACTTGCTGTCACGGTTTATATTAACATTGTGAGTTCAAGAGCACAAACAATGAAAATATTAAGTTGTACTTAAAGGTTGCAGCCTGCAGCTCCTTAAAGGCAGCACATGCTAGCCTCAGTTCAGAGCAAATATTTATTCATCCCCAGGACTTGGTTTGTGTTAAAGCAGTACACAACTAATACACAAATAGAACAAACATCAGGATGAGAAATGAGTCTGTCTACAACAAACAAAGGCCAAAAATGTTACATCTTGTTTTGGTCATGTTAAGGGTTCGACCCTGCAACAGCATCCTCTTCAACGGGATGAGGGCTGTGATAATAACAGGTTTTTTAACTTTGATAAAGCAAATGTTAACTGGATTTGGATGATCATTTTAGCATCATAATTCCAATGTGTGTATGCAGAATGTGCAATGTCAGTAACATGAGTCAGCATAGCATGACATTTGTGAATTGGTGGTAAGTTTAGTGGTAACAAGGACGGACAGTTTTCCTGTTTCCCTGACTATTTACAACAGGGGTGGGCAACTTTGGTTACCAAGAGGGCCACATACATTTTTTTAGTGCCTGTGGGCCACACTGTTACATATGTTGAGCACTCTCAATGTGGAAAAAATATATAAAATAAACAAAAAATAGCAAATATAAAGCTTAAAAAAAAAAACGTTTTACCAACATACATATACTTTAATTAAATCACAATTTTAAAAAAAAACACTTACTAAAGAGCATAACTTATAATTACAGCTAATTTAAGCTTCTTTTTAATGCAATAAAGGATTAATGTTTTTAGAAGCACAAATATATTACCACTACCATTGTTTCCACATATAGTCTTTATTAATACTATATATCATATTTCAATGCCTATTAAAAGATATTAGAGATACAACCATAGCAAAGTAAGTTTTTGAATGACTTGTAAAAAACAAAACATGTACCAGCATTCCAAGGTTAATAGAAATATTTAATCACCTATCCTAATTTGTGCATTATGTAGTAATGGTTACTCATGATGAATCATATTTAGCAGTTGTTATGTTTCCTTCATATTTCCAATTTGCTGTTTTTGTTGGCAATGATTTGTGGGACACATTGAGTGAGTTAAAGGGCCGCTAGTTGCCCACCCCTGCTTTACAACAAAAGTCTGTGATATCACCTGGAGTAAGCTCACTCAGAATGGATCACAGTGCATATAGAGTCCTGTACGTAAAAAATACAAGCTATGGACACCATAATTGAGGATACAGTGGTTTTACAGTTTAAAGAGTAATTATGCTAAATGAAGACTTGTAGCCATTTTCCTTTCTTTCTTTCTTTCTTTCTTTCACCTTTTTTTAATCACAGAAATACTCATTACATATGACTTTCGAAAACATCGAAACCAGGAGTCCCCGAACTTTTCAACTCACAACCCCCAAATTAAAAATACAAGAAGAAGCTTGGGTCTCTAATGTAACTGATAGGACGTAACAGACTTACATATTAAATACATTATTTTTAGTTAATCATAAACTTCACTAAACTCCTGTGATACTTATTTAATATCACCTGAAAAGGTCTACCACTATGAAAACTGTACATTTTCAGTATTAATATTTTCAAACATTGTAAAAACTTATGATTGGAGTAAAAGTAACGTGAGGAAAAAAAATATTGATTTTTCGTTTAAGATCTTCTGCAGAAAATAATTCAAATTAAATGATGTAATCGATATATTGCCCAGTCCTATGCTGTCACTTGTGTGTCGTTGATTGAAGCAGAAACTGAAACTTTCTTTGTTTCCTTGACTATTTATGATACAAGTCTGTCTGGTATCACAAAATTAAAAATATCTGCTTATTCAGGTACAGCAGGTTCACTGCTTGTTGTCAGTTCTGGTATTGTAACTGAGATGCTCTGCCAGGTAGCCTAAATAAAGGTGACTGCATTTCACACAAAAGGAAAATTTGTCTCTGTTTATTTATACATTCAGACTTTACATGCATTCAATAGAGGGTTATTAGATATTTCATTTTATCCAAATGTAAAACATGACTTCAGAAATTCAAGGAAACATAAAAATGCCTTGCCTGTTACACTTCATATTTTAGTCGACTAAATTTACAGTAGATTTCATCGACTGAAATGTTGTGAAATTTCAGCAGCTAAAACAAGGCTAAAATTAAAACAATTTAGGTGACTAAATTATGACTAAAACTAAAATATATTTTAGGCAAAAGACTATAACTAAACCTAAATTAAAAAGTGCTGTCAAAATTAACACTGACACAGACAGCACTTAAGCATCAGTCATTCAACAAGAAACTTGCTGATGAATGAGCCAAACTGAAGATTGTCCTGAAGGGTTTAGTAAAAGGGTCTAGAGGATTGCAGGGAGGCACAGAGTGGATGCTACAAGACACACGATGCTGCCAAACAGACTAACAGGCTGCTGTGGAGAACATTCATCAGGCTGACCCGGCACAGCGAGGAGCAGGGAGGCAGCCGAGTGTGAGAGAAAAACTGAGAGGATGCTGCTCCAAACAAATAGGTTGTCCTCTGCTTAACTCCAGCACCTCCACACCAGTGCACACACATCTGTCCTCCTCGACTCAGGCAGCTACACAACAAGAGAAAACGCGGCTCGCTCGGCCAATGCTTGCTAGGTCTGAGGATTAACGAGACAGTTTTTACATGTGATTCAACAGGCCTCAGAGCCTGTTTATGGTTGCATTATTCAGGATAATCTGCTTATAGGTGTCTTTGTGTCCCACGCTGCATCGGTAGAAAACACCGTGTTAACATGGAAAGACTGGAAATAAAACTACAATCATATTCTTCACATTACAGACTCTTAAAGCATCATTCACTGTGCTGCTGAGTCATAAAACTAATATTGTAATCATCGCTTGGAGTGTTCTCACCAACATGAAGCTATAAAACTCCTGTTAATGGATTTGACCACAATAAAGATAAAGAGAGTTGTTTTCCTCTGGGGTTATTAAAATGATGCATGCATTAATTTTTAAGCATGTTAAATGCCAAAATAATAAAACAAATGACAAATAAAGGCCAAGAAAAAAAAACTCACTGAAAAAGAATCATGTCAACTACCCAGCAAAACAAACCGATTTAATGTAAAGTGGAAATAAAATAAATATCTGGTGCCAAAATGAGATGTGTTCCTACTATGAAACATGCTATATTATCAAATGGTGCCTTTACAATAGGGCAACAATAGCTTTAATATCGCAGTTGCACTGTGCGCATGTGCAAAAATCATAGTTCAGGACAAGGAAAGAAATTCACATTCACTGAGGTTACTAAAACAAGACTACGGTGTATGCAATGTTTGTGCAGCATGTTAATGTAGACGCTACAGATGATGCTTGCCACAGCAGGGCTGCAACAAAAAAAATCATAACTGATAATGATTCATACTTAAATTTGTTAGTAAATATTTTGGTAATTGGTTTGCTCATCTATCATAACGATGGTTTTAAAATAACAATGTTGTGTTTGCCTGGTGGTAAGAAGGCATCAACAACTAAAAAAGGAATTGGATGATGAAAACTCCAAGGAAGTTCAGTTTTGGTTTCTTGTACAAGACACAGAGAATTAAAATCTCAGCAGTGGGCTGTCAGACATGAAAAACGTCAATATTCTGCCCACTAAGTCTAAAATGTCCATGAAAATACAAGCAAGACTAGATGAGAAGGATGCAGACGAAGGACATGATTGTGTGTATGTGTGCAACCCCATCAGTGATTTAGAGCCACAGATCACAGACCAGCACGACAAGCTTAAACAAACATAAAATATGTATATCATATCATAATTACTATTTAAGAGCCTGAGCTTTTATCTAAGATATAAAAATATTATGCCAAGACTCCAACATAAACATCTGCAAAGATTTCCATATTTGCTTTTACAGATATTCAGCTTTTAAGGCAAATATCTGCAGATACTGATATTAGTTGGATAATATTGTGCATCCCTAAACTGTCATATACTCATTGCTGATTAAGATTTTACATTAAAAAAACCAAAACAAAGGCTTCAACAGCAGCTCCCAAAATCTCTGATAACCTGAAATGAAAGTGTCTTGAGTTTTATAATTTTTCAGACCTTGTCCTTGCTGTATATAAGAAAATGTGTACATATTGGTATCAGCAAAAATGAGTTCAGAAAAAGCTGCATGTCAGATATGGGAAAACAACAGATAATATTGGCATATTGTGTCCAAATGTAACCTCAAGAAGGTGTATTAATGTTTTGTTGAGAAACTTGATTAATGCAGTCAATTGGAGATTACATTTGTTTTTACTTTTCTGAGCAGTGGTGGGAATCAAAAACTAATTCCAGGTGACAATCGATAACAGCTTTCATTTGTATTTCCACCCATAAATTCCTTCCACTTTGTTCTGTGTACCTTCCAAATTAAAAACATCTGAGGCAGTCGGCAGGAATTCTAACAAAGAAGTGAGAAATCATGGCAGGAAGGGGGTAGGAGTGGTCAAAACTTGAGCTTAATTTTTGACATAAATAGATTTATCGTAACTTTCAGTAAGTAGAAACAGCAGCAACTTGCAGAAGCTTTTATCTTTGCTTTATGAATATCAGGAGTTCAATGTGTTTGACATGGTTACCACTCAAAATACTATGTAGGCCAACTTTTTTCCTGCACAAAACGAACTGGAATCGATAAGGGAATCATTAAAGAGTTGGATTGATGATTGATTTCACAGCTCTGGGGAAGAAGCTGTCTTCCAGTCTCTTGGTTGTTGATCTGATGTTCTTGTACCTTTTTTCCGTGAGGGGAGAGGTACAAAATGTTCATGTCCAGGATGTGTGGGTCTGCAGCGATCCGGCCAGCCTCCTCCGGACCCGGTCAGCATAAAGTGAGTCCAGGTCTGGGAGAGGACCCCCCACAGTCCTTACCACCCTAGCCAAGGCCTTCCTGTCCTGTGCCATGCAGCTCCCGTACTAAACAGTCACACCGAGACAGAGGATGGGTTCTATTGTGGTCCTGTAAAAGTTTGCGAGCAGGTGATGGGGGAGTCCAGCCCTCTTCAGCTTCCTGAGGAAAAAGAGTCTCTGTTGGGCTTTTTCACCAGGTGGGCAGTGTTCACAGACCAAGACAGTTCTGATGTGATGTGGATGTCCAAGAATTTGATGTTATGAACACGCTCAACCACCTCCCCTTGTATGAGGAGAGGAGCATGCTCTGTCTTCCTGGACCTCCTATAATCCACAATGACCTCCTTGGTGTTGCTGGTATTTAGGACAAGATTGTTGTCCGAGCACCATTCTGTCAGGTGCTGGATCTCCTGTCTGTAACGGGTCTCATCATTGTCTGATATGAGACCCACCACAGTTGTGTCATCAGCAAACTTCACAATCGTCTTTGTGGGGTGTGTGGCAGAACAGTCATGTGTGAAGAGTGTGAAGAGAGCCGGGCTGAGCACACAGCCGTGCAGCGTTCCTGTGTTCAGGACCATGTGCGGTCCCCAATTCTCACCACCTGGGGTCTGCTGGTGAGAAAGTCCCTGATCCAGAGGCACATGGAAGCCAACAGTCCAAGTATGTGAAGCTTCAGCGTCAGTTTGTCCGAGATGACTGTATTAAAAGCTGAGCTGAAGTCGATGAACAGCATCCTGGCATACGTGTTAGGATGCTCACAATGGGACAGGACTGTGTGTAGAGCTATGGAGACTGCATCCTCTGTCGATAGGTTCCCCCTGACATCCTTGATGTGCTTTAGGACAATCCTCTCAAAGCACTTCATGATTACCGGGGTCAGGGCGACTGGGCGGTAATCATTAAGGCAGGTGACAGCTGTCTTTTTAGGCACCGGTACGATGATGGAGGACTTGAGGCAGACGGGGACTGTGGCCAGCTGCAGAGACAGGTTGAAAATGTCCAGAAACACTCCTGCCAGTTGGTCAGCACATAGCTTGAGGGTGCGGCCTGCCACTTTCTGATCCTGCAGCTTTGTTGACGTTGACCCTCTTCAGGGTGGAAGTCACCTGGTGAAGCGGCAGGACGAGAGGCTCATGTTGCTCCTCCAGCTGGGGGAGAGGCCTGGTTTCTCCACAGCTAGGTGTGCCAAAGTGTGCAAAGAAACTGTTCGGGGTGTTAGGGAGGGTGGGATCCAGGCTGGCATGCTGGTTGCTGCTCTTGTAGTCAGTTATTGTCCTTATGCCTCTCCACATGCTGCGTGTGTTGTTTTCAAAGTGCTCCTCGATGAGTTTCTTGTACCTGAGTTTGGCTTGCTGAATGCCCTCTTCATCTCTCTACAGGTCGTGCTGTAACCCAGTCTGTCATCGGACCTGAAGGCAGCATCCTGGGCTCTGAGCAGCTGCCTCACGGTGCTGTCCACCCACGGCTTTTGATTTGAACTGCATATAGCCAAAGATAGATGACGTGTAAGCCTCCACGTCTGAGCTCTCTTTAAACACTCCCCAGTCTGTGTGCTCAAAGCAGTCCTGTAGAGCTGAAGAAGCCTCCTCAGACCATAACTGCACTGTTCTGGTGGTTGGTTTCGTTCTGCAGATCAGTGGTTTATATGCTGGGATGAGGTCCACAGAGATGTGGTCTGACATGCCCATGGGTGGAGCTGCTGCAGCCTTGTATGCTCTCTGTATATTGCAGTAGACCTGATCCACTATGTTATCATCTCTGGTTGGAAAGTTTATGACTTTATGGAGTTTGGGAAGTACTGCTTTAAGTTCAACGTGGTTAAAGTCTCAAGCCACAATCACAGCCGCCTCTGGATTAGCATTCATCTGCCTGCTGATAAGACAATACAGCTCCTCCAATGCTAATTTAGCGTTAGCCCGCAGTGGAATGTAGACAGCTGGATGGAGAAAAACTCTCAAACCAGTTTAAATGGTCTGCATTTTACTGCTAGACGCAGTGGACACATGGAAGTATGTGAGCAGTGACAGTAACGCCGTTTGAAAAGGACGTATATATTTTCGTACTTAAAGGGAGTATAGATGGGCGTTAAGAGAGAAATTCTGTTTGGTTTGGGAATATGTTTAGATAACATACAGGCAAAACATGAGTCATGTAATTTTTTGTGTCACTTTAAGTTTTTTTTGTGAGGAAAAAAATGTATTAAAATCGTAAATCAAGTATGTGGAAAATAATTTGGGGATTTTATTTTTAGGTCACATCGCCCAGCCCTAGTTCCATCCCTACTTCTGAGTGTTATATCTGCATCTGTTTGTGTGAGATTCACTGAACCCCTAACAGATAATACTGTTTTTATTTTAAGCAGTGAATGTGACAGCCTGTTTAGATTTTTACAGAAAGCTTCTCCCTGCCTGATAAAACAAAACTCCTGTTATGTGTATCCGTCTTGTGAGAATAGATTTGTACAGGGAGAGAACTTGAATGTTGTTATTAAAACATGATCACATATCTTCAGAGAGCTAGGAGCTCCAACAGAGTGTTATTGTAGAGAGGAGCGGAGTTGTCTCACGTGCCCTCTCAGTAAATATCACATCTGGGTGGTCAGCCGCTGAGAGACCTAACGGGAATCTCCTCTTTTTCACCTCCAACATTAAACTCATGGAAAAGGGAAGCAGGTCATCTCATTTTGAGAAACTGCTCCTTCTTTCCAGCTGAATTATAAGGTTAAAAATGATGAATCAGGGTCAGCTTAAGATATTTTAAGACCACAGCGGCAACAATGAGAAGCTCAGTTCTTTATCTCTAATGGTTAAAGTCAGCCCTTGGACTTTAATTTACTGTTGATAACACTTCATTTGTATGAAGTCTTTGACATTTAGAGCCAAAATAGACATATTCATATATATACATTCATGGCCTTGACTGAGGTTTACAGGTCTGTGACTGCAGGAAGTCACAGCTAAAACATTGCACACACGCACCTTTTCTGAAACCTGCGACATTGAGCTGGAAGTGATGAGTTTCACACATATAAGGACTCTAAATGAGGGACAGACAGCTTTTTACAGCACCACAGCCCTGTTGTTTGACTGCAGGAGCTGATAGAACACTCTGGATTTGTATCATGGATGGATGGATGCTTCACTTGTTGACAGCGTTAAAGCAAACTGCTGCAGCTCAAACACTGACATCAATGTTAGACTGAAATCTGTGATCAATCTGCAGGGCATTGAGTTTTGTTCCAGCACCTTCAGAGTCACACAGGCTGTTATAACTGCAGCTCGGTCACTGCAGAGAGAGCTCTTTCTGTTTATATCAACCTACAACCTCATACAAGCTCAAGATAATACAATACAACACAACACAAGGATATGATCAGCTAAAGAGGAATATATATATCTGTTGTGATAAAAAAAAATATCAAAGAGGATTCCTAAATATCTTTATGAATAATTTAATTTAAGTGATAATTAAAAAAAAACAAAAACCAACTCTAATGCACTTATATGTTTATTGGCCAGAGGATCACCTATCTACATAATTCAATTATCATTTCATCTTTTCTATTATTATTTTTGCCAAGGAGGTTGTGTTTTCTGTCTGCATTTGTCATTTTGTTTGTCTGTTCATCTGTCTGTGAGCAAGATAACTCCATAAGTACTCAAAGGATTTTGGTGAAATCTTCAGGCAATGTTGGTCATGGCACAAGGAAGAAGTGATAAGATTTTGGTGGTGATCGTAACATGGATTCAACAAAATGTCAGAAATGCTTTGGTGGAGGTTTGTGCTCTGAGTTTTCCAAGTTTTGAAGAAGCATTTGTATCATTAATACATTTCAACAGAAACTGAAAACTTTTTGATACCAAGGCAGCAAAAACAAAAAGACCTTTACACCGTATGTTGGGGAACTTGAACTTTTAATTATCATTATTATTATTATTATTATTAAAAGCTGCAGTCAAACTCCTAGGAACTGTCTAACTTGTACAAAAACACTGGTGATAATTTAAAAAGTTTCCTTACCATTTTCCTTTGCTGCAAAGTTGTCAACATACTCGTGCACTTTTAGCAGTGCTCTCTCTGCAATTTTTGGTACCGCCAATCATGACGACAACAAAGACTCTCTCATTTTGAAATACATTTAGCTAGTTATGTAAGAGTAAAAAGTTTGACAACCTTAGTATGTACAAGTTAATGTTTTTCTTTTAGAACTTTGGGTTTAGAAGTTTGTCTACAATTTTTGACAATAAAAAAATGCTAAATACAGGGTGTTGCAGACCTCTTTTGTTGCTGTGGTATCAAACAAGCATTAATATAGTTTAAGGATAAACAGTATTAAGTTTAACATCACAGCTGCAATGTGGGCATGCAAAGTCAGTCACATGACTCAGCAAGGGTGGGAAATATGGGAAAAAAATGATTGTGATAATATCATGGCGGTACCACAATCTCGTGTTTATCACAGTGTTTCTGAACACCAGTTTACATTAATTTGCAAACTACCAAGCAGAACTAAACCTTTATGAAATATTTCAAATGTACATACACTTAAAAAAAAATGTATAATCATGATTCAGAAAAAAATCATTATTTGTGTTTTTATTGACGCACTGCAAAAAGAGGAACAATGTTTAACATTCCTGTTAATCTGGAAGTTGTCCTAAAATATCAAAACATAACCACGCAGGAGAAAATAATGTCGCAATATCATTTTTACCCAGTACTGTTCAGCCTTCATATAGTTGAGAGTTTTACTAGTTTCATATCAATGTTCATACTTCTGATATTGTGACAGGCATTAGTTACAGTGCATATTCTCCACCCGTTAAACACAATGAAGAACAAAAATCCAGGCAGCAGCTTGTTTCCTGCCTTCCTCTCTGAACAACCTAATGATGGTGTACGCCTTCATATAATTCCTGTTTATTCACTCCATTTAATGAGTAACTTCAGCAGAATGAAAGGTCTGCCTGATGTCCGTGCTCTGGAGAAAACAGCAAGTGTGTAAAACAAGAACAATCACTGCAGGATCACAACAGGTCCAGAGTCCGGCTTTCTATTCTGGGACTCTTTCCAAGAGTAGAAGTCAGCGGGTCACTCCTGTTACACAAGTCAGATTAATATTCTCATCAATGCTCTAAACCCTCTGCTGCTTATTTCAAGTTTATCAGCATTTATGAGCTCACACAGGGCTGTTGTGTTCAGCCTTCACAGCCGACAAAGTATGCATGTCATCTGAACAATTTTAAGAACCTGGACGCTGAGTGGTTTAAATTTAAGTCTGATGGCCTTGGCTGTGACTGACAGGTTAATTACTCGATTTACTGGATGGTAATATGAACATTTATAAGATTACTGTGACAGGCAGGATATCTTACATTCTGTATCAACAATGATAAAAATTGGTTTCATTAGGGTTGGGCAATATGGCCTTAAAATAAAATCCCAGATTTTTTTCCACATCACTCGATTCACAATTATAATCATTTTTTTTCTCTCTCAATAAAAAAATGAAATCCTGTTTACCTTTATGTTGTCAAAATAAAAAATGTTTGTTTGTTTGTTAGCGACTTCACTGAAAAACTACTGGATGGATTTACAGGAAAATTTTACCAGATATGTGGTTTTGTCCAAGGAAGAAGCCATGAGATTTTGGTGGTGATACGGATATTTGTCTGGATGCAAAAACCTCAATATATCCTTATTATTATATATATTTAAAAGATTCACTTCCAATTTCACAGGATAATATGGGGTCCACTTTTCTTTCATTAAGGTAAATTTCACCTGGATCCAATCCAGATTGACATCACAAAAAACACTGAACTTTATAATGGAAAATCCCATTGACGGCATTCAATAATTCATATAAAATATAAATATGAAGTGATGTTCCAAAAACTTGTTGTATTCATACAGGATCATAACCTCCGTGTATGTGCTGAGTTTGGTCTGGATCCTGGTACTGTTCTGGATCTGGTGATCCAGAATTGTATCTTTTACAGGGGTTGTGGAAAAGCCACTGCAGACACTGAGCTGCTTGGCAGAGGTCTGCGCTCTTTGAGTGCTTTTCTAGTTTGGTCTTGTATCATCTTCATCTTTTTATTCAATTAAATTATAAACTCTGCAAAAGAGAGGAATACAGTTGTACTAATGGCAGTTTCAGGACTGTACTCAATCATCTGATCCATTTTATTAGAATCAAATTAGATTGCAAGTGCAGGGTGGTGCAGCATGTAGGGCTGGAGCCTCAGAGCAAAAGGGTTCGACTTCCCGATGCCGGAGTCTGACAACATGATTTATGCACGATTGGACCCATCTGCCACTAAAATCGATCATTCTGTCTTGTGTAGTGTGTCATAATGGCTGACAAAAGACCAGTCTGGGACTAGGGCTGGGTATTTCCAGCAACCTCACAGTACGATGTGTATCCTGATAGGCGCAAATATGAACATTTATTACACCTTTATCAGAATTCACAACTACTTTAATGTGGTCATTTTCATTGCAAAAATAAAAAGATTGTTCCACAACTCAAGACACTTACATTTAGGTCCTCAAAGATTTTAGACCCAAGTTAATTGTTTTAACTTCATCATGTAGTTTGGATTCAACTTTGAACTGTGCTGCTGATAACATCACCCAAAGTGTATCGACAACAGCTTTCACAGCATTTGAGGCCTTATCAATTGTGTAGAATCAGTATTGTAATCACATATCAACAAGAAGTGCATGCAACATTTTGTCGTATCAATATTTTGAGCACAGTCCTATCTGGGACACCTAACAACTCTGTGAAATAGAGTCCAGCAGGTTTGATTTTTGTCCTGCTCACTACGATTTGTTCCTCCACGTGCTCACCAGAGACACTGACCAATGAGAGCACTGGAAGCTCTGCATGTGCAACGAAAACAGATGTGAACATACTGAGGTTGATGCCTTGAGAGCAACAAGACAGAGGAAGAATTTGTAATGCTCTGAAAAACAGCATCCCTGCCATTATTAGGTGCTGAGGAGGAGCTATTGAAGACTGTCAAAGGAGACATGTTGGAGAGAAACAGCAGATTCAACACAGTGAGTGGATTCTTACATTTACCAGAAAACTAACAAATAATTCAACATAGTGTTTGGAGATGAAGAAAAGTCCGGTGCTCTAAATACCGACTGCTTTCTGTCTTCAGTGTTGCCACTCCTCCCTCCACTGTCATCACGTCTGTTATTAATTGCAGCCAGCTTCAGTTGTGTAGTTGTCATGCTCTTCAGACAAGTCACAGCACAAATGAATGGCTCTGCTGTCACCTTATCTGACAGAGTGAGCGTCATTACTGAGTCAGAGCCTTACTGTGCAGAGTTTACATGTTCCTCTCTAAGTGGGCTCTCTTCTGGTACTTCCTTACAGACCATCACCATGCTTGTTAAGTTAATTAATGACCCTAACTTGCCCTTAAGTGTGAGTGTGTGTGTGACAGGTTGTCTATCTCTCTATGCTGGCCCTTTCATTAGCATGCTACCGGTCAAGGATGTACCCCGCCACTTACCCAATGCCAGCTAGGATAGGCTAACCCCAAAAGGGATAAGTGGAATAGATAATGGCAGATAATGGATGAATGGATGTTACAACTCAATCTTATTGAAAATAAATACAGGAACATCTGGTGTGAGTTCTGTTGGAAGAACATTGTACGTTTCTTTTTAACACCAACTCAGAAAAGAAGGAAAGTGGGGATGCTAACTGGAGACTTTGAGGGACTAATGGAGCCAATCATTTTCATATTTTCTGGGATTGCTAGGTTTTAGAAAATACTGGGGAAAGATTTATGAACATATTACGAATCTCTTTGATATAAATGTCCCATTTTAATCCTTATGTTTATGCAATATATACAACATGAGAGTTGGAATATCAAAGACAGGAAACTTTTGAGTGTTTTACTGGCAGCAAGTAATAATTTATCACAAGAAAATGGTTAAAGGCTGACCAACAGACCACTGAAGATTGGATGGACGTTGTACGCTATTTTCCCTCAAAATACAGAGGGAACAAAACCACAAATGTCCTTGTTTTCTTGTCTTTTCACGTTAAAAGTCTGTCTGACATCTCTATCAGAAGACCACGGTGCATACAGACTTGGACGTTTCCTGCAGCTTAAATTTACATACTGCAGATAACACTCTTCATAGATCACAGCAGTGTTAAAGTTTGAACAATGACCATGTGAAATGGACACTTTTAGTTGATTTTTTCTTTACATTGTCTTCTTTTAATCACAGAAATACTGGTTGTATATGTCTTTGGAGAACATCTTTTAAAAAGGGACATTCATCAAAACTCTGCCTCCACAAAAACTTGCCTGTCATGGGACAACCACTGATGCTCATCAGAGCAATTGCTTTTAGAAATTAAAAACGTGGCTGCAAATGAAAAATGTACTTTAAATTTGGTCAGAAACATGCACAATGACACGGCATTTGTCCAGGAGGTTCCTTTGAAAAACAGCAGTATGCAGGATAAAATATTGGTTTTTTTGCTTTTTTGTGCATTTATAGTGTAAATGTTCTTTATTTATACAGCCCTTTAAAACAACCCTTTCGGTGAACCAAAGTGCTTTACAATAGATAGTAAAAAAAAACAAATAAATAACAACAATAAAAAGCAATAAAACAATAAAAGTAATAAAATACAAAACAATAAAATACAATAATAGTGGTACAGATAATAGGTGATAAATGAATTAAATCAGTAAGTTGAGTTTTTATTCAAACAAAACCTGTTAACTTGGTGTTTTAACTATTTTTCATACATATATTTTAATGTGTATCATTAGCTTTACCTTCTTCTAATTTTCCACATCATATACTTTTAGTGCTTGGGTGCACACTCTTTATCTCTCCCATGTATTTACTTCCTAAATTAAAAAAAAAAAATGTTGCTGGCAGACAGGAATAGACATCTGTTTTGATCTATTGCATAAATATGAATACTGCCATCCCAAAATAAATAATGTAAAAAATAACAAAAACCCCAAGAAGTTACTATTCTAAAAAAAAATAATAATAAATAAATTGCGTTTGTGTTTTCAGTCATCAAATGTTTCTAAAAATCCAGGAAAAATATTAGCAACATTTTTCCATACAAAAGAAGCCCTAGGCCGCCAATATTGGGAAACGTTCTCTTTTGCAATAACAAAAAAGACACATTGTCTAAATAGCACGAGAATATTTGTGAAGTTTTGAAATTGACTTGTTTGAGTAATACTGCATTCTTAATCAGGAACTGAAATATTGCAAGATGACTCTTGCAAACTGCCTCAAGTGCAGCAAATATATGCAAAACTGTTTATCTGGTGACGACTGTCAGCAGGCAAATTTGTGCCAATGATAAGATAAGATAAGATAAGATAGTCCTTTATTGATCCCCAGACGGGACATTCAAGTGTTGCAGGAGTACAGGGGTAAGTACAAGGGTAAGTAGCATGCATTAAAGATCATTAAAAAAACATATATATTAAAGATATAGATCAATAAATTGTAAAAATAGCAAAAAAAATAGATATAGTCACAAAAACATTTACCAAAACATCTGTGACTCAGATGGTGTTCCATTAATTTTCCTTTTTGTGGATTCTGGCTTGAAAATAAACAATATAAGTAATATAAATGAATAACAATAAATTAACTGTATTTTCGAGTGGTGGATAAGTGCTCTTGTGGCCAAAATGTAAATTAAACTTTGAAACATTTACTACCCTTCAAAAAAACCCTGGAATAAATGAGTACGGTGTGACAGGAGACATGAATGGTTTAATTTCATTTTCATTTTCGTATTTGCATGATCAAAGGAGACTTAAATCACAAGAGAAACTAAAACTTGAATGCTCACAGCATCACTGCGTTTCCTTTAGTGCTCTGTCATTAAGACGGCCACCTCAAAACACCCTCCGCCTCAACTTCTGACAAAGTAAACTCAAAACTGATCAAAAACTGATCCTCCTGCACCTCTTTGTTCTTCATCCTGCTCTCAGTGGATCTCTAACCGGTTCCTCCTGCTCCCCTGAGGTGTGTCGTCAACTTCCACCCTTGTGTGCCTCATTCTGACCATTCATGTTAAATATAACAGAATACTAACTCTTTGTTAAGTTAACAGAATGATATTTGTTCATTTGCTCAAGACCAATACATTTTTCCACTCAACAAATTTAAGCATCATCTCTAACTGGAGTGAGACGGGATGGCTCACAGACCCTCATCATCATAACAGCTGATTTACCCCTATATTGGCAATAGTAATAAAAGTTAAATCTACTGACTTCACTTACACATTATTTATTTCAAAGTCATGCAAAGTGAAACTCTTTCCCAAGTTCCTGCAAGATTGACGTATAAAGGTGCATTTTCTTTACAGAGGGCAGCAAATTTCTCGATGAACTGAGAATCTGGTTAAAGGCGTCATGCTCTCCTGCTCCACAAGCCCCTTCAACAACATTAAAAGCAAAGAAAATTTAATTCACATTTATTAAATATTCAGCTGTGTGAGGTACAAGGCATGAGCCTGAAAGTGTGCCACAGTGTCACAGCTCAGTTCTCTCTCTGTACAGAAATCTCAGGACAGATGCTAATGCTATACATGCTATTCATGTTGCCAAATGCTCTGTGTAATTTAAAGTGTTGTGGGAGAAAACAAGCCACAAAAACACTGTGGGGTCATCACATGCTACAGACAGTTTGTAAATATCCACGTACTTTTCCACGAACAAGCTGCTTTGATTAGGCACTATTATGAGACACAGCACAGCCTTCGTGTCCTTCCACTGGCAGCGTCGACTAGTTTGACTGACAAGAGGAAACAACCATTACCAAACAGGATAAACTGACAAGTTTTTTTACTTTGGATACTTTGAAAAAACTTCTGTAGATGGAGAGTCAACAGGTCTGAATCTGCTGTGAGAGCTGGAGGAGCAGAAAAACACACGGTACCTGTTGATTCAGGTGAATAAATCCTGAGCTCATGTCATCAAACTGGATGAAATAAGAGTGTGACTAAAAAAACAGCTCAGGATGTTCAGGATCAGAGGAGACAATCAGCTTTGATATGCTGGTCTGCAGTAAGCAGCTCTCATCATACAGAGCCTTGTTGGTTTAATGGACGTTTATAATCCTATGGAGTGGATTCACTGTTTTACAAAGTCCAGAGGAGCTGAATAAAAGTTCATCTTTAGAGTAAGTATTCAGTTTATACTGATTGTTTATTTAGTAAAGACAGAAGCCACAGTTTCAATGATAAGTTTACTCCATGACAGCACATGGTGTGTTCACTGCTGTGGGTAAACTGAGCTAGAAAAACATATTTTTTTATAATTTTTGGGGGGTATTTTGTGCCTTTATTGATAGTTGAGAAAGAGACAGTGGATAGTAGGGCTGGGCAATATATCGATTAAATCGATTAATTCAAATCATTTTAATTATGTTCTGCAGAAGATTTAAAATTGAAAAATTGAGATTTTCTTCTCAACTTACTTACAATCATAAGTTGTTAAATGTTTGAAAATATAAATACTAAAAACGTACAGTTTTCATGATGGCAGGCCTTTTCAGGTTTTGCACAAGCACTTTTAAAGGCTTTTATTTGTGTATTAAATAGACGATATTTTGATCAGAGAGCTTCATGTTAATATACTGTGAAAATAGCTCAGCCTTTAGTGTTCATGTGGACAAGCCTGCCTATGTTAAAACTATATAATCAACATTTTATGACAAAATTACAGCATGCATTTTAACCATACGAGGGAAAGTCTGTTTAGTTTTAGAACATATTTTGATAACATTAAGGCAAAACTTGATTCATATAATTTTAAGTCACTTGGAGGATGTTATGTTTTTGAGAGGTAAAATATTGATTAAAATTGTAAATTGAGTTTTGTGGACAACAATCAGGGATTTTATTTTTAGGTCAAATCGCCTAGTCAGAGTGGACAGACTTTTGAGAGAGGGTGTAGGAGGAGGACACTCTGCAAACTGGCCAGAGGCTGGATTCAAGCCTGGGCCAGCAGAAGCATGTATATGGGTTGTGCCTGGTTGTTTACCACTTTGCCAAACCAACACCCCTAAACACATTCTTTGTCAAAATTAGTGTGATTGGTCAGTAGGATAATCCTTTAACACTCGTTCATTTCGCAAATCTTTATTTGTGATGAAGTATCGCTTAAAGCAAGACTATAGTTTGATTGTTACACTACTGGTGGAAGGACACGTAGGCTGTGCTCTGTCTCAAAAGTAGTGTCTAATCACAGCAGCTTGTTAGTGAAAAGTAAGTGGATGTAAGCAAACTGTTTGTAGCATGTGATGACCCCACAATGTTTTTGTGGCTTTTTTTCTCCAATGCTTTTAATTACACAGAGAGTTTGGCAACATTTACAGCATGTATACCATTAGTATCTGTTCAGAGATTTCCGTACAGAGAGAGAACTGAGCTGTGACACTGTGGCCAATGTTCTTGCTCAGGCCAAGTATCTCACACAACCCAACCTTAAAAAACCCGAATATCCATTTAAGGTGGAGGGTGGGCTTGTTGTTGAGGTGGCCGTCTTGACAATAAGTGCGTACATGAAAGTATAATTCCCAGTGTTGGGCCATTTTTTTTCCACAAAGTAGTTTTGTACAAGCAAGACTGTCTCTCCTAAGCACCTGTCAAATATGACTCCTGACTTTTAATACATGCGAGCATAGAATGAATAAATATTATATAAAACAAATACCGTAAAGCCTAGAGCTTTTCCTACATGGCAGGCAGCAGCTCACCTAACCACCTGCAGCATCACATCCAAACACACGATCACACCTACAGGACGGCTGTGTTCACGTTAGCCACAGTTAGCATGTCGGCTAGCTCCCTCCGCCGCCGGCTAGCTAACAGCTCCGATACCAAACAACAAGGACGAGCAGACTGGACGGTCCACTCATTCATTATCAGCACACCCAGGCAGCCCCCGCCTCGGCTACAACCATGACAAACACCCCTCAGTGTCCCCCACGGACACCGAGGCTAACGTTAGCATCCCCACGGTGACAGCGAGCAGGCTAACAGCCGAACACAGAGCTCCACTCCGGGAAAACTAACCAAACAAACCCGCTGCTGCTTCACCACACGCAGGGCTGATAACTCCAGAACGTTCCATGACAAATCCGCGATTCTTCCACAAACTGTGGAGGGGGGTCCGCCATTTAACGAGCCGGAATTCATTAGGAGAAATGAGTTGTCGGTAACTTACCAGAAGCTCCCGTTTCTTCAGCATCTTCCGTGAAATCCCACAGCGGAGCGTTTTTCTCTGACAGAACACGGTCCACCATATTAAGTTCACTAACGGCTACACTGGGAGAGCTTCCGGAGGGACCTTCAAAATAAAAGCAGGTTACGTAGCGAGGAATGCACCGGAAATGATACGGACATCAGAAACCATGGTTTTTAAAATGCCATTCACGAATCCTATTAAAAATAATAAAAATAAAAATAATTACACATTTCACATTTCACTTGCGCCTTTCAGGACACTCAAGGACAATGTCCAAAGATTAAAAGATAAAAACAACAATAAAATCAATTATTATCACTATTTTTATTATCATTGTTATTATTGTATAATTATCTCTATAAAAGAGAAATAATCAATCAGTCAATAAAACTTTATTTTAAAAAAATTAGCACAAATTACTTCACATGGACCAAAAAAACATGCAAGGAAAAAGTATATAAAGCCAACAAGAACAAACAAACCCATATCGATCCAAAATAATGAAAAAATAACTTCATTCAAAACCTCAGTTAGACAGAACTGAAGAAGTTGTGAACTGAGGAAACACTATCATGATTTCATGATAAGAAAACATTGGAGAAAAACCTTAAAACTAGAGATAAAATGAGAGTTAAAGTAAAATAAAAAATAGTAATAGTAATAATACATACATAAAGAAAAGGCAGCAAAATAATGAAGGATAATATAAACTATAAACTGCATATATTAACCAGTAAACAAATAAAGACATAGGTGGGATAATTAAACACTGAGAAATTTGACTCTAAGATTTATAAATTGATATAGATAATAAAAGATTAGGAAAAATCAAACAACCACTGCTAAAATATTTAATTCAATGAAAACTCAAATGGATAAATAAATTCAAAGTCAAAAACAAGACAAAAAAGGTCAGTCTTTTGTTTGCCCTTAAAAATACTAATACTTTGTTCATTTATTCTACTTATTTGTTTGTTTTGTCGTCATCCTGATTATTTTTAATAAATGCCTTCACATTATGTGTTCTGTTTATAATACCTGTATTGGTATATGATGACTTGTATGTGCACCTTGTGTATAAGAAAGGTCTATAATTGTTGCAGCTGCAGTGTTACACAAGAAAGAAATGAACATTGATGATTGATTTGATCATGTAAATGACAACTTAAAATCTTTTTTAAAATACAAATAAGTGACAATCAAAAATGAAAAGAAAACAAGACAGTAACTTGAATATGAAAAAACTACCACCAGAAGACATGAGGGTTCTCATGGGCTCATATTATAAAAGCAAATCAGATAAATAAGCTGGAGCAAGACCATCAAGAGATTTATAAACTAGTTAAAGAACCATAAAATCGATTCTAAAACATACTGGGAGCCAATGCAGAGACTTTCAAATCACTATTACATGGGTTCTCTTTCTGGTCTTTGTCAGCATCTTTGCAGCTGAATTTTGGAGCTGCCGAAGCTGTGAAATATTCTTGTTTGGAAAAACAGAAAAGAGTGCATTACAATACTAAAATCTGCAAGTAGGAAAATGTTATTTACTAGTGCTTATGTTTGAAACAAGAAAAGTGAGAACAAATATTGGATACAGCTGTGTTTCAGTTTTGGGGATAAAGTCTGGAAAAAGGCTCACAGATTAATTAAAATTATGCACAACATGCTTGAAGTTTAGAAGCACTTTCAAATAATAATTGAATATTGCTTACAGTGTATATTGACAGTTCAGCATTATAATCTAAAGTGGAAAATCAAAGTTCTTTTTTTCTTTAAATGTGTGATTTATCTTGGATTGTACAGGATAGGCAGAAATAAACCACAAGCTTCAGCCTAAACATTTTTCAGTTGTTGACAAGTTTGTGTTAAATGACCGATTTGTGTTTGCTTTGAGCATTTATATCAACAAAATAGAGTATTTATTCACCCATTCAAATAATAAAAGCATGAACACGAGTCTCTGCATCAGCTTGAGAGGGAAACTAGAGCACTCTGGAATTTTTTTTTTTAATTCTAAAATGTTTTTATTATAATTTCCCTCATATCAGAAACTGAATTGGTGTTTATGCCAAGTACATTTGCACATACAAGGAATTTGAATTGCTAAATTGGTGCAAAAACAATCAACATATAATTAGAATAAAACAAAACAAAGGTCAGAAGGAATAAAATCAAGTAATAGGTAGTTAATAGTGCAAAATTGACTTGGATATACAACAAAAATATAAAGTAGGCACAAAAAAGAAGAAAAACACAGCCTAACAATGTATACAAAAGATGTGGTGAAGGAGCTGTACAAATGGGCACTGAACTTAAAAGTATAATATGATATAAGTATAGATACAGTGAAGGTCAAAACTAAGATTAAAAAAATGACTCCTAGATTCTTCACCTGTTGACTGGGATTAAAAGACAGTTCTTGGAGTTTAGTGTTAGTTCCTCTCTCAGAGGTCTAGTACCTATAACTAAAACTTAAATTTTGTCCAAGTTGAGCTGTGAAAAGCTGTTAAAATAACACTGATTAGAAAGTAAAGAGGACTGATGTTGGTAATACAGCAGCATCTAGCTGGGCTGCAGTTATTACTAATTCCACCCATCGTACTATTCTGAGTAGAGTCAAAAAAAAGAGGCAAGAGGGAATATTTGTCTTGTCTTTTTGGAGACTAACTCAAGAATAATGGTTAGTCTGCTTGCAAATGTTTTGCAAGGATCCTACTGCGGATACTCTTTCATTTGGAAGATCTGATGGATTGGTAACAATACCAGGACAATGGAGAAAAACAACCCTGATTTAACCTTATTGAAAAATTAACTCTATTGTACTACCCCTGATGACTTGTTTGTTTTCTATTGGTATGTTTTGATATATTTAAAAAAAAAACGATGAAAATAATGAAAAGTGAAAACAAAAAAGGGAAAATATATATAAATTTAATAAATGTATATATATATATATATATATATATATATATTTTTTTTTTATTTTTTATTTTTTATTTTTTTTAATAAAACTTAATTATTTAAATAATTCTCATAATGCAGAGTGCACTCTAGGCTGTTTCTGCAGTAGCGGGCGCCGGCCTGCAGGGGGCAGCCGCTGCCGCCTGTGTCCGCTCTGACCCGGATTCATAACAAACAGATGAAGCCCCAGACGGGCTAACTGCGTGATTCAGCCTCAGTCTCTCATCATTATTCACGGTTTCACTTCTCATACCTGCTGGGGGAGTCTCTCCAGGAGCTTTACGGGAGTAAAGCTGGCTGTGTGGCGCAGCAGGGACACCGGAAGGCGGCATGTAGACGGTTCATCTAAGCGCGGACTGAAGTTTGTGGCCGTTAGCAGCCGTTAGCATCAACCGCCGCTAGCATCAACAACAACAACAGACGGTCCTGTCAGGAACTGTGGAGGCTACTCTGACAGCTGGAAACATCTCAGGTGTGACATTAATGAGTCGTTAATTCATTAGCCTGAGTAGTTTGTTGGAGGTAACTGTAGTATTCCGTTTTAAGGAGATATTGCCTGGTAGTTAGCATGCTAATGTAGCGCTGTCAAAGTGGAGCTGAATCATGTGATGGTCCATCAGGAGCTCAATGGAGGGTTTGTTCATCCATTTTTATCCACGGTTGCTTTATTTTAAATACAGGGGCCTCACCATTTTGAATAACAAATGAATGGTGTCCAAACATGAATCAAAATCAAATATATTCAAACACTGCTATGAAACTTGTCTAATTTTCATACAAAGACTGTTTGCATTGTCATCCAACCATCATCAATACCGCCCGTCCTTTCCTAGGTCTTCAGGGCTGGAGCCTCTACGACCAGCCAACACTGAGCGAGAGGCAGGGTACACCCTGGACCAGTCACCAGTCAATCACAGGGCCACACAGCGAGACAGACAACCTTTCACGCTCACTCAAGTGCAATTTGGAGTCACCAATTAACCTAATGAGCCTTGATTTTAGTCTATGGGAGGAAGCTGGAGTGCCTAGAGAGAACCCATGCATGCATAGGGCACGTAAGGCTGCAATTAACACAGGGATCAAACCAGCAACCTTCTTGCGGTGGGGCACGCCCAATACCGGCTGTGCCACCGTGCTGCCCTATTTGTTCAGCAAAAACATGCCCATTAGGTTGACTGGTGACTCCAGATTGCCCTCATGTGTTAGTGTGAGCATGAATGGTTGTTTGCGTCTTTGTGTGGCCCTGTGATTGGCTAGCAACCGGTTTAGGGTTTACCCTCCCTCTTGCCCAAAGTCAGCTGGGATCGGCTCCAGCCCTGGAGACCCCAAAAGGGATAAGCAGTATACATTTTTTTTTAAGCTCCAAGATATTTTTATCTAGATTTTTCTTCAGTTCTGAGCTATTTTATCCAGTTTAGCTTTTTCCCCATCTTTGACCTTTCTGCTCGTCTTATGAAAACATTTGTTTTTTTTTTTAATACGTAACCCATTTATACTTTTTTAACTATCAAGCGCTACCAGAAGACAACTTCTCATATAATGCTACCAAGAGTTGCTTTAATCACTTATTCAAGAGAGGAACTACTGGCTCTAGAAACAGGGACGAGCCAGGATAGGCTCCAGCCCCTGTGACCTCGAAAGGGATACGCAGTATAGATGGATTTTTACAGTGCTACAGTTAGAGTAAAAGTGCTGTTCTTATGAGGTTGAATGTTTCATAAATCATTAAACAAATACCACCCGGTCACTCAGTTCTAGGAATACCAGCAGTGTGTGAGATATTATATTATATATACACATACATATATATATATATATACATATATATATATATATATATATATATATATATATATATATATATATATATATATATATATATATATGGTGCATGCACTACACGGTAACAGCAAGTAGACGGGAATAAATCAAAGAAACAGGAAAACATAAAGTGATGCATCTGTACACTGCAGACCGTCTGCCAAGCTGTGGACAATTTTGGTTGGTTAACAGCCAGTTGGACATCGTCTGCTGCTTCATAAAACTCTAAGCAGGCTTGCATGGTGTGAGGAAAACATGTAATGTACAATAAAATTGTTCAATACTGCAATAACTAAGTATTGTTGAATAGGAGGTTCAGTTTTGATTTTGACCATCACCAGGAACATCAGTAAGAATTAACACACCCAAGCAGGCACAGTTTAGTGAGTTCGTCTTCAGATTTATTTCAATTTAAAGTGGGAATTTGTTCAACAAAAGGGGAAAAACAAAAAACACAGGATGTTGACATCTGAAAGAAGAGAAATCAGAACCAGAAATTAGAATCAGAAATACTTCATCAATCCTCAAGGAGAAATTTGGTTGTTTCAGGAGCTCTTATACTCAGTATAGCAGTAGGAATATGAAACAAAGACATTAAAATAGATAAGAGCATTAAAAAATAAGTAAACAGGTTGCAACATGCAGAATCTTTAAGCTATATCAACTTCCTTATGAAGGAAAAATAAGTGAAAGTGAGACTAAGAACAAAGCCAAGGAACTTACTCTATTAACATGAACAATATTTATGATATATGTAAATAATGTTAGAACAAAGTAACCATAAGTCACTCCAAAGAGATTAAGAGAAACAAAGTGCTTGATATTAACTTCAAATGTACAGGATATTAACTAAAGAAACTCACCAGTGTTAAACTGCTGCCCCATAGGAAGGTCAGAAAAGAGTGAGTTAAAAAGGAGTGCAGATCTTAAATGAGCTGCACTCAGGTGAAATCAATTCAGGTATTTAGTGACAAGGTGCAGCCAAAACTAACCAATGTGAGGGAGGGGGAGGGAGAAATAAAAACCCAGGAAGTGCACCAGAAAGTGAAGAAGGGAAGAGGTAAAGAGTCAAAATAGTGATCTTTATAACAAGTGTTATGATGATTTCATAAAAGATATAGAGCACATATAGGTATGTTTGTGCCATTTGTATGTATTTTATGTTGTTTTATATCTCCCTAATTTAATTTGCCCTATTTTCTACCTATTTTTACACTTAAATGTATTCCTCCTGACTCTTTAATTTTATTCTAACTCTGTGTTGATTGTTTTTGCACGAGCTTACTAAGTCAAATTCTTTGTATGAGCAAATGTAATAAGCTTAAAGACAAATTCTGATTCTAGGTTAGAACGTAGTGTCCTATCCTAGATTTTATACAATACTTGAGCATGTTTATTACAATCTATAAAAAATCCAAGAAACTTTTTCACCACTATACTGGCTCAAATCATTTTAATGTTGCTTACATTCAGCTCATATGACTGCACCAAAAGGCGTAAAAGCAGAGCTGATACACCACCAAACCTTGCTAGACCACATTAAAAAAATGTTTGTAATTCATGACCATAAATTCAGGTTCAAATTTTGTAGTATGTCGACTGCAAAGGCTCATACTGCAATAACTTGTAATCCCCTAACAGGAAGTAAACCAAGATAAAAGACATTACAGCATTACAAGACATCACTGGTTCCCAAACTTTTCCCGCTAGGCCCCCTCAAAAGTATCCTTTATCAAAGAATAAAAGTTGTTTTTTTTTGCTTTACATGTGTTTCTTACTCGATTAGACTGCCTTGATGAAAGGAAGAGGTCAGTTTTAGTCAAGTGAAGACTCTATGCTCTTTACAAAAATATCAGTATTGGCAAAAATGAGTTTGGAAATATCAGAATATTGGCATAAATTCTACATAATGCTTCCCTTCTTGTTTCCCTTTCTTGTGTCAGACATTTTGAAGCTTCCAGAGAAAAAAAAATCCGAACTTAGTACATTTTTTTTAAAGAAGTTATGAGGAAAAAAAGCTGGCCTTGTTTTGTTCAAAGATTGAGTTTCAGATTGAAATTGTCAAGAGCTGCCACGAGTCCTTCCAATCCATTGCTCCCCGAGCTATGACCTGAGTTATTAAATGTTCTAGATAAATATACTGAGCTTGTAAAACCTGATTCGCGTCTCTCTTCTGATTGATTGATGAGAAAAAAACACCTGTTTTCTGAAATAGTGAGGCTTGAAAGTGTTCTTGTGTTAGGAAATCAGAATTGTAAAGGTTTCTTCACACAGTTAGAAAAGATAAAAAAGGATATAAAAGCTATAAAGTCAGACGAGAGGATAAAAACAACTGGAGACAATAAGAAACAGAAGCCACAAAACAGCTGTAAAATGAAATATAAGGGGACTGAAATTAAAGAATTAAAAGGGGAGAAGAAGCTAAAAATGTGATGAAATGGTAGAAGATATGAATGAATAAGCGATATGACCTAAAAATAAATCCCTGATTTTTTTTCCACAAAACTTGATTTATGATTTTAACAGATTTTTTCCCTGTCAACAAAACTCCTCCAGGGACAAAAAATGTACATGAATCAAGTTTTACCTTTATGTTATCAAAATATGTTCCTGAACTAAAAAGACTTTTCCTCTTGTAGTTAAAAAGCATGCTGTAATTTTGTCATAAAATGTTGATTATGTAGTTTGAACGTAGGAAGGCTTGTCTACATGAACACTGAAGGCTGAGCTATTTTCACATTATATTGGCATGGAAACATCTGATCAACATTTAATCTAATTCAAGAAACAGATAAAGGCCTTTAAATGTGCTTGTGCAAAAACTGGCAAGGCCTACCACCAGGAAAATTGTACATTTTCAATAATTATTTTCTCAAAAATTGCAACAACTTACAACTGCAGTAAGTTGAGAAAAAAAACCTTCATTTTTTATTTCTAAATCTTCTGCAGAAAGTAATTTGAATTGATAAATGTAATCAGTATATTGTCCAGCACTAGAACAGAGAGCATTAGGTAGAGAGAAAAATGGTTTGTCTTGATGTGTTTGTAATAATAAGGTGAAATATTAACACTTCCAACATGATGAATTTCCGCAGCTGTTTTCTGAGGAGAGATGGGGAACCAGCTGGCAGGCATCGCTCCATCTCAGATCCTCTCTGTGGACAGCTACTTCTCCGACATCCACGACCATGAGTACGACAAGAGCCTGGGCAGCACGCGCTTCTTCAAGGTGGCCCGAGCCAAACACAGGGAGGGCCTCGTGGTGGTCAAAGTGTTCGCCATCCAGGACCCGTCGCTGCCCCTGACCAGCTACAAACAGGAGCTGGAGGAGCTGAAAATCAGACTGTCCTCATGTCAGAACTGCCTGCCCTTCCAGAAAACCTCCCTGAACGAGAAGGCCGCCATCCTGTTCAGACAGTACGTCCGGGACAACCTCTACGACCGCATCAGCACCCGGCCTTTTCTCAACAACGTGGAGAAACGCTGGCTCGCCTTCCAGATCCTCAACGCAGTCGACCAGGCGCACAAAGCCGGTGTCCGCCACGGAGACATCAAGACAGAGAACGTAATGGTGACCAGCTGGAACTGGGTGCTGCTCACAGACTTCGCCAGCTTTAAGCCCACATACCTCCCAGAGGACAACCCTGCAGACTTTAACTACTTCTTCGACACGTCACGGAGAAGGACGTGCTACATCGCTCCAGAGAGGTTTGTGGACGGGAGCATGTTCACTACGGAGAGCGACCAGAACACGCCACTGGTGGATCTAACCAACAACAACCAGAGGAGCAGAGGGGAGCTCAAACAGGCCATGGACATCTTCTCTGCAGGTAAATTCAAGTCAAATTTCACGCTCAGATGGCCAAACAGTGGGATAACATCATCAACTAGACAGCACTCGGAGAGCACAAACCTCCTCCAAGGTAGCTCAGATATTGCTGCATAATATGATTCATGACTCTGAAATCCCACACCTAGCACTCAGAATCATGTTGATATCATTATTAGTAAGACAGTCATCAAGCAAAATCGATTGTTCGCTAATGGTGATTATCTGGATCACCACCAAAATCGAATCATTTCTAAGTTGGGCTATTACCCACTTCTCCTGAAAATTTCAGCAAAATCTGTCCAGTAGTTTTTGCGTAATCTTGCTAACAAACAAACAGACAAACACCGGCAAACACATAATCTCCTTGGCGGAGGTAAATGTATGTCATATTCTCCAAAACAGCTGGCTCGATGTGATGAGTGTAACTTTTAAGTGATTCAGTTGATAAAGTAGTTTTTTCAGAACAGCTTGTAGCAGTCACAGCAATATTTGCTCAAATGTTTTACAAAAACGAACTGCAGGAAAGGTCAAAAGGAACAAAACTGCAGGACGGCAAGGTCACCAAAATTTTGCTTCAAGATGTGAAGAGTTGACACTCTTGCAATATTTGAAAAAAGGAATTTAAAATGTAAACAATGGGAGTAAAAGATGTTGACTTCCACACTCAACCCAAAAAGCACATATGTTAAAGGGATCCGCCAACTTGTTTTTTCTTTTCTTGTCTTGCCTCACTCCTGAGGCCATGACAAGCAGATAGACTCCATTCTTTCGACTGTGCGTGCTGGAGAGTTTATCTGAGGATGGTAGGCAGAGGCAGGCTAACACTACCCATTGACTCCCAGTGTTTGAGCTAAGCTAATTAGTGGTGAGCCAGCTCTGCCCATCTCTTCCTTGTTACTGCACACACAGTCAAAAGAACGGTGTCTATCTGCTTGTCATGGACTCAGGAGTGAGGCAAGACAAGAAAAGAAAAAAAAATGTTGGCGTATCCCTTTAAATGGGCAGTATGAAAAAAAAAACCTGGATCTGAGTTTAGATTGCTGCGAAAATCTATTGACTTCTTCTTTGTGCCATGGCCAAATTTCCTGAAAATGTCATCAAAATGTGAAGAGAAAGTTTTTTAGGTATAAGCAAAAATGTTGAAAACTGCCCTGTTTCTCAGTGTTTACAGACATTAAAGAATATCCTGGATCTGTATTTGGATCACCACCAAAATCTGAACACTTCTTCCTTGTGCCAAAACCAACACTCACTCAAAATGTCATCAAAATCTGAAAAAAAACTTTTGAGATATCTTGTTCACAGAGGTAAAGAACATTTTGAACATTGCTTTCTTGGCCAGTATAAAAAAAGGACCTGATTGAATCTAAGCAGTTGGTTTAAGGACCTTGTTGGAGAAAATCACAGCGCAGTGTCTATTTCGCATGTCTTTGTTTTACCAGGCTGTGTGATCGCAGAGCTGTTCAAGGAGGGTGTCCCACTCTTCGACCTCTCTCAGCTGTTAGCATATCGTAAAGGGCACTTTCAGACCGAGCAGGTCCTCATGAAGATCGAAGACCGCAGCATTAGAGAGCTGGTGAGGATCCCCAATGTTTTCTTTTGGTCACAACAAACACTTCCTCCATTTATTCCTCCTGACCCTTATTTTTATTCTTATTCTGATTATGTGTTGATTGTTTTCGCACCAATTTACCAAGTCACATTGCTTGTATGTGCGAATGTGCTTGGAAATGAACACCAATTTTGTTTTCTGATAAACATGACTCTGTTGTTCTCGCAGGTGGCTCAGATGGTGCAGCGTGAGCCGGAGAAGCGCCTGACAGCCGAGGAGTATCTGAAGCAGCAGAGAGGGAAAGCCTTCCCCGACATCTTCTACACCTTCCTGCAGCCGTACATGGCTCAGTTTGCCAAAGAAACCTTTCAGTCTGCCGATGAGAGAGTCCTCGTCATCCGCAAAGACCTGGACAACATCCTGCACAACCTGAGAGGAGGTGAGGGGGATCTTAGCCCTGGTCTTATCTTCACTGTTCCACTTAATTCTGCGTTTACACCAAAAGTGATCTGAGCGTCCCCGTCGACCAGCTGCTATTCATTTTCAATGATCTCTGGCGTCGATAGGCGATCGGGCAATGGAGGAAAAACTGGTTACTGCTGTCTTTGGTTTCCCGGAGCTTTATGATGGATCTTTGTTCATCTGTAAGGATAATAAGAAAAAGTTTTATGCTTGGAAAAAGATTTCTGACTTTGTGGGGTATCTGATAAGTTACAGGCAACTGTTGGTACATGTAAACAAATGCAAACCATATGTAACCAGATATATAATCAGGGTTCCCACACGTCCTGGAAAGCCTGGAAAATGATTGACCAGTTTTGCAGTCATGGAAAGTGAGAAAAAAAGTAAATTTCCTGGAAAAGCTTGAATTGTCCTGGAAAATTACTCATCTTCCTTCTACCTTGTTAGTGAAAAAAAATCAAACATAGGAAATGAAGGGAAAATGTCGATAAAATAATGCAAGTTAAAGAATGAAATATAAAAATTCAAAACAATGGTGACGAAAAGAAATACTAAAAAATAAGTATAAACCATAAATTTATATTATTAAGACACTGCATAAAAGCCAGACTAAAAAGATAGCTAGCAGACAATGTTCAGACCTGACAGTTGGAAATATTTTATAAATATATTATTTTAACGGGTGAAAACGTCCTGGAAAAGTCCTGGAATATGATTTCTAGAAAAGAGTGGAAACCTTGAATATACATAAGCATATTTATAGGAAAACAAGAATGACTGTATGTGGTCATCCAGCTAATCTGCCTTGGTTGACACATCTGCACCGCAGCTTAAAAGACTCGCCACTTCAGTTGCTCACATCGCGTCGCCTGCTTGTGTTCTGTGTGTTTTCAGCTACCAGGCTGTGCGATGTGAGTGACCAGAGTATCCACAGGTGATTTTGTTGCTTTTGGTTTGATGGTAGGGTAAGCTATGATTATGACAAGGCTGGAAATGGTTCGTAGTCCCTCCTGGTGCTCCACATTCTTCAGTTTAATTCTCCTCTCTATCAAAGTATCACCCTACGAGCTTTATTCCCTCAGAAGCAGATGTGGACGTCGTACTTTCAATGTTTGAGGCTCCTTAGATGAAGAGTTTTTCTCCTCCCCTCAGGCTCCTCATCCCAGGACAGCAGCGATGGCGTGCTGAGCTCCCGTGAGGAGCAGGGCCTCATCGTGCTGGTGTCCGTCATCACCTCCTGCCTGCAGACCCTTCACTCCTGCGACTCCAAGCTCGCCGCCCTGGAGCTCATCCTGCACCTTGCTCCGCGGCTCGGCGTTGACATCCTGCTTGACCGCATCACGCCGTACCTGCTGCACTTCTGCAACGACCCCGTGCCCCGCGTGCGCGCTCAGGCCGTACGAACCCTGGCCAAAGTGCTGGCTCTTGTGAAGGAGGTGCCGAGGAACGACGTCAATATTTACCCAGAATACATCCTGCCGGGCATTGCACACCTCGCCCAGGATGACGCCACCATCGTCAGGCTGGCTTACGCAGGTCAGTGGATTTTTTTAGACTAATATGCCTAATAAAAGTGTATATTCAGTTCTTAAAGGTCCAACACCAACAAAATACATTTTTTTCTGATTTAAATATCTTTTCACAGGACCAGCATTTCCAGATCATTTTTCTGTTTTAAGAAAAGTAGAAAATTTCCATCCCTTTCAGCCACTTCACTGACTCTTGTCAAGAACCTGATACAACCCAACTATGAAATACTAAAATATCCCTTATCTTTTTTTTACATTAATATAGATGCTGAGGTCATGATTTGAAGAAATAAAAAAACAATTTTGTCTTAAGTTGATGATCTGTGCATCACCATAATGACAACAGGTTGAATTTTTCTACATTTGAAGTCAAAGACAGGAGGCAGCCCAGTTGAGAAAAGCTGCACAGGACAACAAAAATCAGTGTAATCATTTCAAGGGTTGTGAAGATAACAGAATTAAAGAATGTAGCACTTACATACCTCCAGACCCCTGATTCTACTCTTCCCAAACTTATGACAGTTATGGATAAATTTGGTCAGATGTCAGGCTATAAACTGAACATCACAAAAACACAGGTACTCTCCTTTAACTATATACCATCTAATTTAACTAGACAAAATTATAAATTGAAATGGAAAGCAAAATCCATAAAATATTTAGGAGTAATACTCACACAAGACATATATAATATATACAAAACTAACTACAAAATGTTAAATGACAAGTTACAAAAAGACTTTACAAAATGGTCGTCACTTTTCCTGGATTTTACCTCTAGAATAGAATCTGTGAAAATGAATGTTTTACCGAGGCTGTTGTACCTGTTCTCATCCCTCCAGTCAAAATCCCAGAATCCCAGTTTACGAACTGGGATAAACAGATCTCTCGGTTTATCTGGGCAGGAGCCAGGCCTAGGGTAAAATTTAAGACTCTTCAAATTGATAAAGAAAAAGAGGGTCTGGCGATACCAAATTTTAGAGAATATTATTATGCATCTCAGTTAAAATGGGTTGTCTACTGGTGCTCTAAAAAATACCAGGCCAGATGGAAATGTATTGAGCTGAATCTTGGACAAAAGCAACCCCAAATTAGACTTGGGGGGAAAGAAAGTCTAACCCTTCTGAGAGAGAACTCGATCATAGAGGGTACACTCAAAATCTGGGCAGAGATTCTTAAAAAATACAAACTAGAAGGAGATAGTGAACTTTTAGTTTGGCCTTCTCAATCCTCCAAGTTTAAACCTGGAGAGATGGACGAAACCTTTTTAAGATGGAGGGAAAGAGGAATAACTGCTGTATGTACACTCATAGAAGGGAAATCCTTTAAAACATTTGAAAAAATGAAAAAGGATTTTGGTCTAGAAAACAGGGACCTATATAGGTATCTCCAGTTAAGAAACTTTTTTGTGACTGAAATTAAAAATAATTTATCAGTAGAAGGCAATAAATTAACAGAAATATTGACTGGAGCCTATCAACGAACCCCTTCAAAGATTGTGTCTAAACTCTATAAAGCCCTACAAAATCAAAATGGTAGGAACTCTTTGTATGTAAAACAAAAATGGGAACTGGAAATGAATATCAAACTGTCAGAGAGTGATTGGCATCCAATGTGCAATACACAACATTCATCTACTGGCTCCAAAAGGTGGAGAGAATTCAGTTGGAAGAATTTAATTCGTTTCTTTATTTCACCTCACATTCTTCAAATTCAATCAGGTAATCAACAGACATGCTGGAGACAATGTGGTGAGATGAATGCCATTCACTCACATATCTTTTGGTCTTGTAAAAAAAAATTGTATCTTCTGGGACAGTGTTACTCAGATTCTTGAAAAGATTTTACATTATAAGATACCCAAGGACCCACGAAAAATGTATCTTGGACTATTACCTGTGGATATAATTCAAAAGGAAGATGTCTATCTTTTCAAAGTTTTGACAATGGCATGCAAAAAAGCCATTACAAGGAACTGGGCGAAATGTGACCCTCCTCTACCACGACAGTGGTTGGATATAGTTGAGGAAATGAGCTCCATGGAAAAATTGACTCACTATCTAAGACTGAAGGCAGGACCTTATGATCAACGCTGGGAAAAATGGAATGAATACAAAAGACATGGCCTATCATGACCCCATCTAGCACAATTGTCATTGACTATTTCTGATCAATAACAACCCCACCATTATATTTCATTTATTTTATTTTATTTTATTCTTTCTTACTTTTTCAATACTACTCTGAGTTTGTATGTAGCTGTTCTGTTGAAATGGTGAATGAAAACTGAAAAATAAAAAGTTTAAATTAAAAAAAAAAAAAAAAAAAAAAAAAAAGAAGAATGTAGCACAGCTCTATAACAAAAACAAGCAACACTGATACTATTTTTAGCACCACTGCAAAAACAATTGAAGTCCAAGGCCACAGGATAGTGGGCATTTTCTTTTTCAATAACCAAAATTAGAAGCCATACTCCTGCACTCCTACACTGTCTGAATATAGAACATTTTCATAAAGTTTAGACTGCATGCAGAAGTAAGTCTGCAATATTTGATTTCTTTTATGCATGTGACTTTAGAATAAGATCAATTTTTAATAAAAATTTTAGTACTTTTAATACTTTTGATTATTAGAATAACTCAAGAGTGTATGCAGGTTTAAAGCTTTTGATATCAAAGAGTGTGGAAATATTGAAGCTTTAAATTATTTTATTTATATACCATGTTATCATTTTACACATAGCCTGTTGTTTCTTTGAAGAAGAAAAAAATTACACAGATTTGTTCTCCTGGCGATTACTTAATACTGTTTTTTTGTTCAGCTAAGGGAAAAAAAATACTCAAAAGTATATTTATTTTTAATTCTACAAATATCCTCTCAACAGATTTCAACAAACACAATCTTTCCTGTGTGCAGTCAGTCTTTTCATCAATCTTTATTTGTATAGCGCCAATTCATAACAAATGTTATCTCAAGACACTTTACAATAGAGCAGGCTGAAGACAAACTCTTCATGTTATAGATACACATATATGCATATATACAAATATATATAATAAATATATTTTTACATACTCTTACAGCCATCCAGAGATGTAGCCATCCAGGCAGAGACAAAGGGACTAAAATAAGAATTTATGATAGAGAGTTAGAGACAAACCCATGGATTCCCAGATCATAAATCTGTCCTCATCACATTTGTCTCTGCTAAATATAGATTCAATCAGTCAATCTTTATTTGTAAAGCACCATATTTTTCTTTGTTGAATATAGATTTTTTAAATGTATTTTCAATGCATTTTCAAGAGGGTCCTCATATCTAAATGGCTATATAAAGGTCCTTAGTTGACTCTATGATTATATATCCATTAACCTCTGACTTCCAAACCAAGAAATACATTTACAACAAATTGTTTGTTAGTAAAGTTGTGTTCCTTTATATTCATTTAGCAACATTTCAGCTTTTGTTTTTCAGATTATCCAACTGGGAGGCAGATATGCAGGTCAACCAGCTGGTTGGTTTGCCCATTAAGGGTTATACTGGGCATAAATGGATTTCTTTTATTTCTGCAACAAAATTTTTGTTTTTTTTGTATGAAAATGTCACAGAGAGCAAAATTAAGATATGTAGTGGTTGACCCTGTTTTCTGAGGAGCCATAGATACATTTTTAATCGTCAAATGTACTTCCTTCAACTAAATTATGATTGTTAGAGGATCAAAAATATTTGAAAAGATTTTTTCTTATTCCAATGTTTGCTTTTACTGCTAGATTTCTGAGGGGCTATGCAGCAACGATTCACCTACGATTTTTTCTAGTTTTCAAACAATTTTATTCATGTACTGCAGCGCCACCCAGCGTATATATATATTGGTGTTACAGACACTATACAGAGAGTTGAATAAGGAAAAACAGACAAAGATGGGCTTTCAGAGTTTGAAATACAATGGTGGCAGAAAGTCAACCGCACAATGCCAGTCAAAGGGTTAATCACGGTCATTGTTTTGTTGTCCAGAGAACATAGCTCACCTTGCAGAGAGCGCACTGCGTTTCCTGGAGCTCGTGCAGGAGAACAACGTGAACACGGAGCAGGACCTGAGTGGAGAGGACACGGAAGAAATGCTCCACCCCAACGAAAACTACGACTCAGGTACGCTATCACGCTCAAATACCCCTGTGTCAGATGTTTCAGTGACACAGCCTGTTTCCCTATTTTAAGAATTCATTTGTACCTGCAGAGATGAAAAAAGTTTGTGGGTCAAAGTTTTTCGGGAATTTCCAGGAGGAGTTTTTCATATATTTTGCCAATCCTCTTTCGAGAATTTCCCATTAAATTCTGATCCCCATTTTTCTTTTCTATACTTAGTTGAGTGTTTATTCGTCATCAGTTTTTGATATAAAGCAGATATGATTAAATTTTTGTTCCATGGAGGAGTTTATCATAATTTGAACAAACCATTACTGATGATATTTTTGATTATTATTAAGAATAATAGAGATGCTCTGTTACGTGGAGAAGACATGAGTATGGGCTCTTTCAATAGGATAATAATCTCTGTGTGTGTTTCCATCCAGAGCTGCAGGCTCTCCACGAGATGGTGCAGCAGAAGGTGGTGACGCTGCTCAGCGACTCAGAGAACATCGTCAAACAGTCGCTGATGGAAAACGGCATTACGCGACTCTGCGTCTTCTTCGGCCGGCAGAAAGCCAACGACGTGCTGCTCTCACATATGATCACCTTCCTCAACGACAAGAACGACTGGCACCTGAGAGGAGCCTTCTTCGACAGCATCGTGGGTAAGAAGCTGTCCAAAGTCAGCTGAAGTCAACGGGGATGGCTGACTTTGGACAGAAGTGGACGTGGGTTTGGTAGAAAGATGAAAAATGTTTTGAGATTGATTGTGTTGTTGTGCCTTGTTGCCGCATCGAAGGCGTGGCGGCGTACGTGGGCTGGCAGAGCTCCTCCATCTTGAAGCCGCTCCTCCAGCAGGGTCTGAGTGACACAGAGGAGTTCGTCATCTACAAAGCTCTTAACTCCCTGACCTGCATGTGCCAGCTGGGTCTATTGCAGAAACCTCATATCTACGAGTTTGTCAGCGACATTGGTAAGAAACGGGCTGCACAATATGTCCGTCGAGATCTGCATCAGATGTGATTGTGCTTTGTTTCCCTCCTGGCTTGCCGTAGCACCCTTCCTATGTCACCCCAACCTGTGGATCCGTTATGGAGCGGTGGGCTTCATCACCGTCATCGCACAACACCTCAACGTGGCAGACGTCTACTGCAAACTGATGCCCCATCTCAACCCGTTCATCACCCAGTCCATCATCCAGGTAGGTCTTCACCAGCACATTCATTCATTCTTTCGTTCTTTTTTTCTTTCTTTTGTTCTGTCTTCACAGTTGTAGAAACACACTGCACATAAAAACATATTTAAAAAAGCGTGTGTGGGAGTGGTAGAAGCCTTCAAATGGCTTATATAAACCATTAGAGGTAGATACTGAACCAACAAAATAAAAATCAACATCAGATATAAAGACCAAAAGTTTCATACAAATTTCATCATCATCATAATCTTTATAGTCACATTTCTTAACAATAACCCCCCTCTTTCCCCTCAGATCGATAAGGAGCTCGTCCTCCTCAGCGTGCTGAAGGAGCCCGTCAGCCGCTCCATCTTCGACTACGCCCTGCGCTCCAAAGACATCGCCAGCCTCTTCCGCCACCTGCTGCTCAGACAGAAGAAGCGTGCGGGGTCAATCCCAGAATGCCCCACTCCGGACGACCCCGCCATCGCTCAGCTGCTCAAGAAGCTGCTGTCACAGGTTGGCCTTTTAACGCTTTTGTTTTTTTTTTTAATTAGTTAAATTTCAAACATATTTTTGCAGTTTAGAGACAGAGTTATTTTTCATTCAGTCATGGAAACTTCTGGTTGAGCGCATGACTAAAGTCTGTGTTTATTTTTAAACTTCAGCACTTTTTTGATTCAGTCCTGAGGCCAATGAGTGTCGCCACCTCGATCACAGAGTATATTGATATGTTAGGGCGTTGAAATTGGTTATGGATCCTTTTTTTAAATTTTATTTTTATTTATTTGTGAAATAGTAGCGTTAATAGTGATACAGGAAAGACAACAGAAAGAGGAAAATAAAATAAAATAGTAATTTGTAGTTGCAGACAGACAAATTATACATGTACAAACAAGGTTTCAGTAGTTTGTGGTTGATGTGAGGTACAACTGGGGAGGTAGATTTACTTATCGGATATCAAGAAAGGGAGAGCAAAAGACAAAAAAGAGATAATAAAGAAGCAGCAACAACCAATATTGTATATATGTAAGTGTAGTATTTTAAAAAGCATGAACAAGAATTTTAATTACATGTTCTTTATAATATTATGAAGAGAGGTAATGGATTGTTCTGTTTATTTTTTTCCTTTGTGATATGGTTGGATTTTTTTTTTAATTTGAGGATATTGTTGTCGTGAATCCTCTTGGCAAGACAGTAGATAATGGTGGAGAAAATATTTTTTAAAAAAGAAGAAAAAAAACATATTGACATATACACACATTTAAATATATGTATACATACATACACACATTTTCATACAAATATACGTTTACACATTGGTTATGAATCCTAAAGCTTGATGATAAATGATGATGATACATTTCAAAATTTCAGTATTAAAACCTGGACCAATTGAAAGATTTCTCTTATTGAGCTCTAAAATCTCTGTATTCTCTGCTCCTCTTGTCACCATCTCCTCTTAGATATAATAGGGCAACAATAGGTGGAATAACTTCATACATTTTTTTAACAAAAAAAAGTGAAATATATAATTTAAACACTTTCCCACAGAAAATTTTGGGTCATTTTCAGGTCACACTGCCATGTCATGTTAAATTGTTCCATGTTAACATTTTTGACCAATGATTGACCTGCAGATATTTTTAAACACATCAACTCCTCTGGAAATTGCTCCCACATTTACAAACAGACACAAATCTGTACAACAGATAATTATCAGTGTTAGAAAGTAATCATTGGTTTTGTTTTTACAGAGATTAATTGGTACCAAAGAAAACATGTGATTATAATGAAGATCAGAGAAAATGTGGGAGCATTTAGAGTGGAGCTGTGCTGATGATGGATCTCTTCTGCTTTAGAAAAACAACCCAAATAACACGCTCCCTCTGTCAACTGCAGATTAAGTTTCACTTGGAGTAAAGCCTGCTTCCTATAGAGCCATATGGGGATTTAACAAACAATAAACCTTTTTCAGTTTGGCTCATCCAGAGCAGAAAAATCCAAATGAAAAAGAGGATCAGAATGTGACAGAGAGATTTCTACATCTTCTAAAAAGATGTTTTGGTAATTATCTCTCTGTATCACATCACACAGAATGAACTGTCAAAAAACAATGCTTAGATATTTTTCCAATACCATACTTTTTAAGTGGTACAATACTAAAAAAAATTTCATTCAGTGGTCTTGAAAATATCGAAGCTCACAGAACAGATCTAGAATCAGATTTTTCAAACCAGGACTGCAGAGATTTTATTCACATAAAAGAACAGAATCACTTAAAGGTCACAAGTCTTGGTTTGTTTTAACATTTACATCATATCTTGTGTGTCTATGAAGCAAGGGTTTGATCTAAGTTGAACAGATGTCTCTGTAGAGGATCAGGTCAGCTCTTTTTACCTCCCCTTTGGAAACAATCTGATCTGAGGGGCAGGGCTACAGGAGGCTGTGATAATGAGCTCTGTGCTGATTGGCTGCCTAATCGATGTCTGATAAGAGGGGGAGAAAGAGGACGCTCAAAACAGTCATGCAGTTACCTGTGACGAGGAGAAAACACACATGTAGGTGGAGGCTGTACAGTTATGACATCATAAATTGCAGGAAGTAAAAACAGAGTGTTCTCAGGGTCATTTTCTTCAAAGAGGGAGAGCACATTTCTGTGTATATTCTGCCTCACAAGCCCCTTCTGACAACTTAAGAAGCAAATAAAGTTGATTTCGCAGGACATGAGACTTTTGTTTGGATGCCCAAACTTTTTTCAGCCAATATTAAAGGAATATGAACATTATGATACATCCCAAATTTAAGATACTGAAGTTAGTAAAAGCAATGAGAGCCGAAACATGTCACACATGAGATCAGACTGTGACTGTCAGCAGCAGCGCAGAGACTGATGCAGGAAGGAAAAATCAGTCTTTCCTCAGTTAAACATGACTCCCCGACTAAAAAATATCAACCGCTGTCCATCAGTTTACCCTCTGTGCTCTGCAACTGCCTGAAAGAAAACTAACAATCCTATAAGGACAGTTAGTCAAACAAGCAGGGGAGAACCTAACCTATCTGGTTGGGGTGGCCGAGCCCCTGACTAAAGACCAAAAAATATACAAATTTGGGTTGAATGCCTGCATACAGCCTACACTGCTTACACCCAGGTCAATATTCCTTGCAGAAAATAGCTATTTTTGTTATGAAAACAAACAAACATTTTATTACAGAATCAGGGTTTATGTTTTTGTTTTCTTAAGGTTATTTAAAAAACCAGAAGAAGTTGCAAACTGATGCACTGCAGTAATATTTAAAAAAAGAAAAAAAAAGCATTAAAACACCACTTTTGCTGCACCTTTTTTTAAAAACAGCAACAACAGCATCAGGCATTTTATTTCCACTATAAATACAAAAAAGTCCCATGAAATCCTGAAAGGTCATTTAATTGAATAAAACACTCAAATTTGCAACTTTTGCTGCCTATTTTTTTTTTTTTTTGCAAAACCTGCTGCAAATTCAGGTGTTTTTTTGCTGCAACAATCACAATAATTTGCCAGTTTTAGCCAAGTGTAATACAAAAATAAGACAACGTTTAATAATTTTACAGCTGAAGTGCTATTATATGCTCAGTTACCTTTCTTGGATCTGCATTTATTTGTTCTGCAGGTTGTCAATGAAAAAATAAATAAATAATAATTTTATTTTTATTTTTTTGCCATGGTATCAAAACAGGTCTGAATATCCGAATCTTTACTGGTTTAGTTTCAAAGTTTATGATTCTGGTTTGTAATGAACTTGAAGTAGAATAAGGTGCCCGTGTTGGAAATCAATAAATACTGCAATCATTACTTGAAGAAAAAATTGGTTCCTGATTCTACTCAAGAGACAAACTTTAAAAAAATAAAGCATCTCATCCTGATTCCTACTTCCCTCCTCTCTTTTGGTCTCACTGTAAAACTGATCGATCTGTAATCAGCAGCGTCAGCGTATCAGATGTAAACTCTGTCGTCGTCCGTGTAGGGGATGACCGAGGCCGAGGAGGACAAACTTCTCGCCCTCAAAGACTTCATGCTGAAATCAAACAAAGCCAAAGCCAACATGGGCGAGCAGAGTCACCTGGGGGAGGCGGCCCAAACCGGAGTCATCGACCTCGCCACGCTGGGCATCATGGGACGCCAGGTGGACCTCGTCAAACCGAAAACCGAGGTCGAGGACAAGAGAGGTGATCAACTGTGTACTGTAGTATTTAAGATGATTTAAAGTTTGTGCTAAATGGTGTTAAGTAGAGGCAGACAGACTCACCAACTAATTCATTTATTCATTTATTCGGAAATTCACAGCAAATAATGCAGATAGATAATCAACCAATTACATGGCAGCAATTCAGTGTTTTAAGGCATGTAGACGTGGTCAAGGCGACTGGCTGAAGTATAACTCAAGCAGAAAAACTGAGAAGAACAGGGAATTAAATGACTGCAGTCTACATGTAAACTGAAATTTGAACAACCATTTTTTTTTTTCATTTTTTATATCAAAAATCTTAATTTTCTTACATTTTATATTTCTGGCTTTATCCTGTCCAGTTGGGTTAGTTTCCTTTATAAATGTCCTGCTGACAAATTTGCATTTTTAAGTTTTTATTCACCAAACTCTAAACCAGAGGAGATAATCCTAAACTCTCTTTCATGTGACCCCTAAAGTCAACCACAACAAAATCTGATTTTTAAGTCTCGTGGTTTAGCTGCTAATGCCTGGGTCGAACTCTTTAGGATCTTTATTGCTGAATCCTCGTGCTGGGGATTATTTACTGGTTGGTCGAGCTAATTGAGATCCTGAAAGTTACAAAAATCCAGCACAGCTCAAAAAATCAACAATGAATTTGGAGTTTTGTTTCTTTTCTGTCAATAGTTCAGTCTTTTTCTATTTAGTTTTTATTATAACATTTTCTTTCCTCTATTTTGTTTATCTCTACTTGTACTTTCTTAACTTTGTTCTCTTTCTCTTATTCCTACTTTTTTGTCTTGCTTTTTCAACTACTGATCATTTCAAACACTTTCTATGATGGGGTTTACTCGAAGGACTGGCTCAGGCAACCGTATTTATTTATTTACTTTTTGTTTAAAGATGATTTGAAGGCTTTTTCTGCCTTTTCAGATAGTTTAGGGACGTGGACAGAGTAGCACAAAACACTAAGCTATTGCTCATCCAAGCCTGCTGCACTTTAAAAACTGATTTGGTGAATTCATTTTGGGATTAAGGTTTTTCCTCTCTGTGTTGTTGCTGGATCTATTTTCTGTTGATTAAAACCAGTCGTAGCATTTTGCCCTTCAGCAACCAGGGATGGGAATCTAAAACCAATTCTAGTTGAGAGTCTATCTATCTTTCAATAAAGTCTATCTATCTATCTATCTATCTATCTATCTATCTAAAAAGTCTATCTATCTATCGATCAGTAAAGTCTATCTATCTATCTATCTATCTATCTATCTATCTTTCTATCTAAAAAGTCTATCTATCTATCTGTCTATCTATCTATCTATCTTTCTATCTATCTATCTATCTAAAAAGTTCTTAAAGAATTTCAGGGACTGTTAGCACAGCACAAGTGAAAGGATTAGATTTTGGTGACTTTTGTCCATTTGTTTGTCGAGCCGTCTGTCTGTGAGCAATAGAACTCATAAAAGCTTGTACGTGCACCCAAAACAATTAAATGGGTACAGAATTTAACTTCTGGGTGAAATTCCCATTTAATGAAAGTAACGAAAAGTGATAGAAAACAAGTTTACCATTGTTATTGAAGACAAAATATTGAAAATGCTTGTGTTCCAGTAAAAAATTGTTCTTTATGTGTTGGGGTTTGCCTGTAATATTTGTTCATTATAAATCAGAAATTAACCATTTAAGGCTGCCAAGTATTCGTATTAAGTTTGATTTGTCTGGTATTGAATGGAACCTAAACTCTTCTATCTAATAACTGACTCCATCTCATTTAAAGGCATCAATTTCTTTTCTTTTATTTAGATTCCCATTTCACAGCATAAAGAAATATCCCGTCCTTTATAAATAAACACTTTTTGCAGTGTAACAATAATTGGCTGTTTGAACCCATCCATCTGTGCAGCATGTGTTGTCTCTGTTCTTCTAAGGAACTGGCCTTTAATTGAGCTGTTATGTTAACTGTAGCATGAAGACGGCTGCACATCTTGATTTTATTTACCTGTGTTGTTTATTCTCCCGCAGCGAGGAAGCACACCAAGCAGGACTCCACCATGAACGAGGAGTGGAAGAGCATGTTTGGATCCCAGGAGCCGCCGTCCACTCAGCCCGCCACGGTACAAAACACCGCTAATGTGATGCTGCGTCTGTTTTTGTGTGGTCCAGATTTACTAGCTTTACTTCCACGAAGTATTTAGACCATAGGCACATTCACACAGACGGTTTAATCGCCCTGATGGTTATTTGAGTCGGTTCTTTGGGAAGTTCATCAAAGCTGTTTTGGTTGGGGCTCTAGTTTGTTCCAGATTCTTGTTAATTACTCTGCTTTTATCCACATGTAGAGTTTTTTTATGGCTTTCAAATAAACGAGACTGTCTCTGCATCCTCAAAAAGTCCAAAACAGTCTTTAATTAGCTCTGCATATTTTAAACAACTATTTATTTACCAAAGTGCGGCACAGTGACTAAGCAGCAACCCATCATCACCAAACTCAACAGTGATTTTACACTGGATCAGCAGATAAACTCTGTTGTAAGGTCAAGTTTTTATCACCTGAAGCTTTTATCCAAGACTAAAAGATTATGAGTGACTGATTCACGCTTTTATTTCTAAATGTTTGGACTACTATAATGCTCTTTACATCGGAGTAAATCAGGCCTCCATCACATGTCTACAGTTGGTCCAAAAAATCTGCTGTCAGTCTTTTAACAGGTACTGGAGTATAGGTACATATCACCCCCATCCTGTCCTCTCTCCATTGGCTCATTAGAGGATCCATTTTAAGTTTTAATCCTTACTTTTAAAAAAACCTTTGAACAGGTCAGCATATGCCTACACCACCTCTCTGTGGTTCTTATGGTGTTTGGGTTTATTGAGCTGTTTGTGCTTGTTTAAAGGTTCTTTATTCAAATTGTGTATTATTTTGATTTTTTACTCGTGCTTTGTCTTCAGTTTGCCCCTGTCTGTTTGTCAAAGCACTTTGTAAGCGTATATTCTTAGAAGTGCTGTACAAATAAAGTTATTATGAAAATGAATTTATTATTTCAATAGAAAAAAATCATAGAATTCTGGTTTAATATCTTCTAAGACTGAAAACACCAAACTCTGGGGACTAACAAAAAGTTGTAAATTTAAATTTGAGGAGCCTGAACCAGAACAGCTTGAATTTTCTTCCAGATGACTGGAACAGAAAACTAGAAAGCACTCAGAGAGCACAAACCTCTGCAAAGGTGGCTAACATATTGCTGTTACATCTATATGCAATAGTTCCATGACAAAGTTACCATCATAACATGATTCATGATCCTGAAAACCCACACCTAGCACTCAGAATCATGTTGAAATCATTATTAGTTAGACATTACTGAGCAAAAACAATTATTCAGTGATGGTTATTTGAATCGCCACAAAAATAATTTTTTAGTTCAGCCATCACCAACATCTCCTGAAATTTCAACAAAACCCGTCCAGTTTTTTTTAGCGTAATCTTGCTAACAAACAAACAAACAAACAAACATATGCTGGAAAAAACACAACCTCCTTGGCGGAGGAAAAAATGATCACTTATATTGTTGTCTTAATGTGAGGTCTTACATTCCCATAAATGTCCTGACAAATCGGTACAGGTCTTCAGGAGGTAACCTAAACCTAAAACGTGTATGTAGCTCTAAGTAGTACTTTAGGTTGATGGACACAGTCTGACCCTTCACCTCTGACCTTTGTTCGAAGTCTTTATTCCTGGCCCACGTTGATATTGTTGTGTCTGACAGACACACCTGAATTCCAACCCCTGACTAACATAACAAGCTGTTGTGTCCGCAGACCGCAGACGGGCCGGCGAGTCAGATCAGGAAGAGCACCGTGGCTCCGGCGGTGCCCGTGCTGCAGTCTGTGGCGAGCGGCCCCGCCTACCAGCGCCGCATCAACACCTGTAAGGCGGAGCTTCAGCAGCTGGTGCAGCAGAAGAGGGAACAGTGCAGCGCGGAGCGGATGGCCAAACAGATGATGGAGAGCGCCGAGTGGGAGAGCAGACCCCCTCCTCCAGGTAACACAAAGACCACACACTCACTATAACATATAGTGTCATGGTGCAGATTTGAGACTCAGCATTATTTGGTGTCAGCCACGGTACCATTTCCAAACTTAGCACCAAGTTCTGTGAGACTGGTGAGGGCGTCCCAGGAAGATAACACCGCAAGAAGACCGGTTCCTCATCCTCGCTTCGCTGAGGAACTATAGGCTTTCTTTCAGGGAAGAGGGGATTTGGTACTATTTTTTGGGTGCTTCCCACACATGTAGCTGTGTTGCTAATTTCAGGAATGAACAATCCTGAAGCTGTGCCTCGTCGTAAAGATGGCTAATCAGGCTTTCCCTTTTTTTTGACTCAGCCATATTGTCAGTCCATCTGAGATGCTCTGTTGGAGCTCCTGCCACTTCAGTCTCTTTCCCACGTAATGACTGGTGTGTGGATGACGAAAAATCCAGTGCAATAATCAGTGCGATAATTTCTCTGTACTATAATTCAATGCAAAAATCCAGTTGGGTTCTTATTCTTAGCCCTCCATAACTTTTCTTCTGTTTTCTCTGTTTACTGTTTGTTTTCATACCATCTGTTTTTATCCTTTTTGTTTTTAAACACATTTTATTTTAAGTACCTGTGCCTTATGTGTTGTTATCTGAGCCATTTGCAACAAAATTTTGTTCACGAGTGTACCTGTGATGTATATTTGGAATGACAATAAAGAATAGAGAGGGAGAAATATAGATGTGACAGACTTTGTTGTCTTGTGCATAGAAGTACTCTTATCATGAGGAAAGGATGTGTAAAACACCAAAGGACATGTAAGCAAGAACAGCATAATATGACCTCTTCTGTGTAGAATAAGCATAAATGATGCTAAATCTGCAAGCCTGTAATAGCAGTTTTATTACGTAGTTGCATAAAGCTAACAAACTTAGATGTACTACTTTTCAGTCCATCTCTCAGAATCTTCTGAGCTGTGTGTCTGACTTTGGAATGTACACCCTGAGCTGTGACCCAAACAAACTGAAGACTGTGCGGAAAACGGACTCATGAATCTGCATTTGTGTTTCAGGGTGGCACCCCAAAGGTCTGCTGGTCGCTCACCTCCATGAACACAAAGCTGCTGTGAACAGAATCAGAGTCTCAGACGAACACTCCATCTTCGCCACGGCGTCCAACGACGGCACGGTCAAAGTGTGGGACAGTCAGAAGATGGAAGGGAAGACCACTACCACCAGGTCGGACTGAAGAACCCGAAATACACCACCGTGTTTTTAGTTTACTGTACATTTAATTTCCGTTTATAAAGGACGGATGTGTCCTCTTTGTCCTCCTGTAGATCCGTGCTCACCTACTCTCGTATTGGCGGTAACGTGAAGACGCTGACCTTCTGTCAGGGCTCTCATTATCTGGCGGTGGCCTCTGATAACGGGTCCATCCAGCTGCTCGCCATCGAGGCAAATAAACCGCCAAAGTCTCCCAAAGTGCAGCCCTTCCAGACCAGGTCAGTGAAATAATGATCCCAGCATTATCATTTGGGCTTGACTGTAGTTATCAGTCTTTGTTTCCACCTACAGCTCGGTGACTTTGTTCTGATTCAGTTAAAAAAACTAACACTAAGTTTGCTGGTTTCTTTCGGATCGTTTTGTCACAGCTGTATGTTGAAGCAGGCTAGATCACACAAAAAGGCAGAGCCGTCCTAACTTCGTTAAGTCATGGGATTATTAGGAGAGAGGTCCTGGTTGGACTCAAACCCTTCAAGCCTCTGACTTCTTCAAATTTTATCACTCAAGGTTTTCTTGAAATTTTCTGGGATTTTTCCCAGACTGATGTGAAGAAGAAGTGGTCAATCGAACACAGTTGTAGATATTGGAATTTTTTTACAGGATTTGTTAATGTTGTGTTGTTACCTCCGCCATGGAGCTCATGTTTTTGCTGGCGTATTTTTGTCTGTTTGTTAGCAACTTTATGAAAAAAATACAAAATGGATTTACATGAAATTTGACCAGAGGTGTGGTTTGCTCCACGGAAGAAGCCATTAAATTTTGGTGGTGATACGTATATTTATCTAGATGCAAAAAAAATTTCCAAAAATCCCATTAGTTAATATTGGGCGGAATTTAGAAAAATCATATCTCTGCCATTTTGTAACGGATTCACTTCCAATTTCACAGGATAATATGGGGTCCATGTGTCTATCATCAGGGTAAATTTCATCTGGATTCGATCCAGATTGACGTCACAAAAAAACATTGACCTTTATAATGGGAAATCCCATTGATGACATTCAATAATTCAGATACAATCAAAATATTAAGTGATGTTCCCAAAACTTGTTGTGTTCATACAGGATAACAACCTCCATGTATGTGCTGGGTTTGGTCTGGATCCTGGTACAATTCTGGATCTGGTGATCCAGAATTGTATCTTTTACAGGGGTTGTGGAAAAACTTCTGCTAGAACTGAGCTCCTTGGCGGGGGTCTGCGCTCTCTGAGTGCTTTTGTAGTTTATTTATGTTTTTCACAACATCCCAGCTTCAGTGGAATTGGGGTTTGAAATGTAATCCACAGGTTAGAACCTTCTACTAAAGACGAACTTCTCTTGTCCTCTGCCTCAGGTCTCTGGACCTTCAGGAGGACGGCTGTGCGGTTGACATCCACCACTTTAACTCTGGCGCTCAGTCTGTACTGGCGTACGCCACGGTGAATGGATCCCTGGTGGGCTGGGACCTTCGCTCCAACACCAACGCCTGGACGCTTCGCCACGACCTTCGCCTCGGACTCATCACCTCCTTCACTGTGGACATGCACCAGTGCTGGCTCTGCTTAGGTTTGTGTTGGTTTGTGTGTTTGTTTGTTTGTTTGTGCTCATCGTCTCAGCCCTTTAATTGTTTCTGGAGGATGACCATGTCCGCCTGTCCTCTTGAGTCACTTCACTCCTCTTTCTCTTTTCCCTCCTCAGGTACGAGCAGTGGCACCATGGCATGCTGGGACATGCGGTTCCAGCTCCCCATCTCAAACCACTCCCACCCGGCCCGAGCACGAATCAGACGACTGCTGATGCACCCGCTGTACCAATCATCAGTGATCGCAGGTCAGAGGGTCAAACTATGTCCGTCTGTCTGTCTGTCAGTGTTACATGATTTAACTGTCTGTGGCTCTCTGTCTTCACTGCAGCCGTCCAGGGTAATAACGAGGTGTCCATGTGGGACATGGAGACGGGCGACCGTAAGTTCACCCTGTGGGCGAGCTCCGCACCCCCGCTCTCTGAGATGCAGGTACGACCAGATAAGTCCTGATGCTTCTTTCAGACTCACAGCTGGAGAAACAGATCATTGTTACAAGTGATGTAGATGTTTCTCTTCTTCTTCTCTGACTAACCTGATGGTTTTATGTCTATGGTTTTTGTGAATTTCAGTTCAGATTTATTGTTCAGAATTTTATTCTCTGTTAATCGATTTTCTTTCCATTATCCTATTTCAGTAGATTTTTTTACGCATTTGGTGTTTGGCTATCTCATTTTACCAAATTATTATTTAAAACTTTATTTTATTTATTTTCCTATCGTATTTTTTTTAAATCTAATTTCTTATCTTGATTTTTATTGTCATTTTAGTCTTAGCCCCTGTGTTTCCTCATTTTTAATTCAAGAGAGTGTTTCCTCAGTCCTCTTATTCTGATTTCTGTTGAAATTTCTTCTTAATGTCTTTGTGTGTGTGTGTAAGTGAGTGTGTGTGCTGGATGTGGACTATTAGGGTAGGTGGGGTTTTGTATTTTCATTGTATTCAATTTTTTACTTTTTATTTATTTTATTTATTTTGATTGATTGATTGATGAAATGCTGATCAGAGAAGAACATAAGAACATCCACCAACATGCACAAAAACCGATCAGAGGGTCTCATGTTCATGAAGATTTTTAGCCTGATGTCAAACTTTGTTTTTCACATCAGGCTGGTAAACATAAAGAAGTCAAACCTTTATTAAAGTTTATTTTTCTGTTGCAGCCGTCTCCTCACAGTGTTCATGGGATCTACTGCAGCCCTGCTGATGGGAACCCTCTGCTGCTGACAGCAGGATCCGACATGAGGATCAGGTCTGAAGCACTCAAACACAAACAACATTAACCTGAACCAGAGGGTCAGGTTAATGTTGTCATTAACCTGACCCTAGATTGGGAACCAAGGATTTAAACACTGTACACAACCTCTACAGAACTTTAGCACCATTAGTCTTATTATGACACTTTCTGAAGTCTAAACTAAGTTCAGTTTGCGGTTCTGTCTTCGTTCTAACCGGGGACCAAAAGACTGGGCGTCTGCATCGACTCAGATGAGCTGAGAATAAAGATGGATGGCTGTTGATACAGCCATCTGTAGAGACAGAGGTCTATTCATGCTCACACTCATACCTAAGGACAGTTAAGAGTCACCAGGTAACCTAATGAGCATGTTTTTGGTCTGTGGGAGGAAGATAACCTAGGCATGCACAGGAAGAACATGCAAACTCCACACAGAAAGGCCTTTACTGACACAGGGGCCGAACCAGCAACCTTCTTGTTTGCTTTAAATATGTATTTAAAGAAACTCAAACTTCAGAAATCTGTTGCACTGATCTAAACTTCATCGTCACTCGTCTACAGATTGACATTTTTAGCCTCTTTGTTCTCTCCCTGACTGAAGCCTGACCTCGGAGATGAAAAGTCTTCTCTGAATCAGCAAACATCAGAACTTTCTGTGCAACAGCTGACGATAAAATCCGCTCAGTGTTTGAGTCTGAAGTTCAGATCTTTAATTTAGATTTAAAAGGATCCACAGAAGTCTGGAGCTCTTTAGTCCAGCAGATTCTCAGGAACTCATCTGGAAGACATCCTGGTGCTCTGAGTCCAGACTGAGCGTCGGAGAGTTCAGTCATCGTGTGAAGACAGAGAGAGAGCTGAATCTGTGATTTGGATAAAATACACAAAAACACAAAAGTTCAAGTCTCTCCTGTCTGATAATCAGAGTCATTGAAATGATCTAGAGGAGGATAAAAGGATGTTTATGTCATGGTCCAGACCATCTGGGGTTAACTGAAGACAAACATCTGCCCCTCAGAGAAACTCTGCCCACAGACACAAACACATGTGGTGACACTTCAGAGGAAACAGACGATGAGTGAGCCTCTTAAATATCTGCCTGAACATGGTTTTGGAGATAAAGTGTTTCTGAGGCTTGTTTTGCTTTCAGGTTCTGGGACTTGGCGTATCCAGAGCGGTCGTACATCGTGGCGGGCGGAGCCAACGACTCGCTGCACTGTCCATCTGTCCTGTACAGCAGGAAGATCATCGAGGGGACAGAAGTCGTACAGGTCAGTGCACAAACACCCCGTCTTATTTCCCATCATGCCTCTGTGTCACCTCCTAGCTGACATGGTTTAGTTTATACATCAAAGGCCACTTCATTAGGTACACCATGCTAGTTCAGGGTTGGACATAAATTTGATTTCTGTGATATCAATGATAGTTCAGCTCTACTGATACTCAAATCTGGAGAACTTGTACTCAATTTTGGTCAAATAGTGCGAGAGTAGGCTTATTTAGTGAAGCAAATTGTCTACATGTAGACAATTTTTGTTACTAATAGACTTAAAAAATGTTACAAGTAAAAACTCAAGGCTTTACTAGTATTACTAGTAACACAAAGTTGTCTAAAAGTAGGTGATTTTGCTTTACTAGTGAGGTCTAATTGCACACTAGTGCATCAAAAACCTTTACTAGCAAAACATTTTTTGTTTACTAGTACTAATAGTAAATTCAAAATATCTCACTAGTAGTACTAGTAGACTGTAATCTAATAGTAGTACTAGTAAACTCAAAAGATTCACTATCAGTACTAGTAGACCTAATGCAATGTAAGTAGGAGGGATTCTAACCAAATCCAGCACCCTGATTGGTTGTAATATTTTCAACATGGTATTTTAACCAAGAGACCTGCATCTCACTGGATATTATCTCTTTTTTGGACCATACTAGAGATGGTTGTGTGTGAAAATTTCAGGAATACTCAGACGAATCCGTCCGACCATCAACAATGAGCATTAAAAGTTTCTTAAATCACCTTCCTTCTCCAGTCTGATGCTCAGTTTGAACTTCAGCAGGTCGTCTTGACTGTGTCCACATGCCTAAATGCATTGAGTTGCTGCCTTGTGATTGGCTGATTAGCTATTTGTGATAGTGAGTAGTTGCCTAATAAAGAGTGAGTGTATAGGACAAAGTATGGTAAAGTCTAATTTATCTAATCTGATGCAGGAGATCCACAGCAAACAGAAGAGCGGCGTGGTGGAGGACTCGCCCCGCCGCGGCCCAGAATCCCTCCCTGTGGGACACCATGACATCATCACGGACATCGCCACCTTCCAGACCACGCAGGGCTTCATCGTCACATCATCCAGAGACGGCATCGTCAAAGTGTGGAAGTGAGAGCGAGGAGGAGGAGGAGGAGGAAGAGGATGAGGGGCATCAGACGCTCTCCTGTTCATGGAGCGGCGCTTTTTTTGTCACAATCACGGATGTTCACGTTCTTCTGGTTAAAGAAGAACACGGGGTTATGTCATATAAGGAGATCGACTCCATCTCTACGTTACATATAATTAAAGGGATATGCGAACATTTTTTTCCTGATGTGTCTCACCTCACTCCTGCCGGTAATTTGTATTTAAGAATGGCTCACAAACGAACGGCTCACTCTCAACTTTGAATCGGTTCGCAACATTCACTCAAAAGAGCTGTTCAAAAGAGTCGAATCGTTCATGAACATCACATCTCTAGATCAAACCACGGAGGAAGTAGGTCAACAAAACAAAGCCTCTGTTTAGGAGTAGAAGAAGATAATATGACTGGAGTAGAAGATAACGTAACATAAAGGGGTAAAAAATGAGTCACAACAAGCACACAGGACTGTTTAGAGCTGCTGAAGAGCTTATCTGATGACTGTAGGCAGAGGCAGGCTAATGCTACCCATTGACTCCCAGTGTTTGATCTAAGCTAACTAGCAGTGGGTGAGCTCTGCCCGTATCTTCCTTGTTACTGCACACAGTCTAAAGAATGGTGTCTATCTGCTTGTCGTGGACTCAGGAGTGACGCAGGACACGAAAACAAAATAAATGTTGGTGTATCCCTTTAAGAGAGCGTCTGAATGTTTAGACTTGGATCATTTTGGTCAGTTTTTGGGGGCTAAATCCACAGTTTTACTCTGGTTTGACTTTAGGACCCACTACCACGTGTTTCACCACAAACTGTAAGAAAATGTGACTGAACAAACAGCCCTTCAAAACAGGGACACTCAGGCCAAGTCCACTGACCAATCACAACAGCAGAGTCCAAGTGTCACATGTCGACGTGTCCTTGGGCAAAACACTTAACCCTGAGCTGCTCCCACTGCTGCACCAGTGATGTGTAAATGGTTATGAAAGAGCTTCGGGATGCGTCAGCTGATACTGATGGACTCAGACCATCTCTACAAGAGGAGAGAAAGTGTTGATCACTCACCATCAGCTTTAAATATTCAAATAAAACCAAAAAATGAGTCAGTATTTACGTAAAAAAACAGCCTGATGTCTGAGAGTTAAAATACAGAAATCAGTAATAGAGCATTGACCTGGATCCACAGCTAATATTTTATTTTATTTTTTAAAATTCCAAACAATTTAATCATAAATAAAAATCCTGTTACTTTTTAAAGGTTGTTCACTCTTCCTGTAAAACTGTTGATCACCACATGGACTACTGATGCCTTCAGCCTCTTCCTCTCTGTACATAGGTTATTTTAAATCTAATTAATATAAAGTTTGATTTCTAACCTGTAAATTACGAAATGATCTGTTGAATCATGTGACATGTGATTTTATGTTTGTCCTTCACTTCAATAAACTCTGCAGCAGAGACTGCAAACTGAACTAAAGCCTCCAGCTTCACGTGATTAGACACTGTACATATGTTGAGAAATTCAACAACAGTCTCATATTTATACCTGGAGATTGCACGATTTCATGTTTTTGACTTACTGTAAAAACACCCTAATCAATAATTCCTGGCTATGGGTGGTATATTTGGCTTCTACTCATCCAACACTACACCTGTACTTGATATCAAACATTTTTCAATGTTTCAACATTCATATCAACAAACAACTAAACAACAAAAATGACCACACTTATAGAAACCAAGCTGAGGGCAGACGCTGACAGGTCAGGAAGTGCTCAAACTCCTTTGTGGCATCAGGCGAGACTTTGGCTTGGCCCTGAATGTGTCCCTAGCCAGGCCTCAGTGCGGTCATTTTGACCAAGAAAAGGGATGAGATTTAATAAATCCTGGAATTTAGCCTGGTGTGGAGCAGGCTAGCTCCACAGAATAAATCTCCATGGTAACACATCAAAACATGTCCCACTTCCCCCATCCCACTTTTGTGCAACCACATCATGGATTAGTTGATCCAGGATAACCAAGATATCCCGGCTTAATCCCTTATCTTGGTTTTGTGCAACAGGCCCCAAGTTACGAGCCCTTGTGCATCCTGCCAACATCCAGACATCTTCTGGTTGAGACCACGATGACGTTGGTAGAATTGTGCTCATGAGTGCATGTTTAGTCATCACATTCAACAAGACCCACCTTCATTATTTAAACATTTGTGATCATTTATTGCAAGCATTTTAGATAAAATTATGATTTTTTATGATTTATAGGAGTTATCCACAGAATATATATAAAATGTACATCCTATATTAGTTCAAATAAAAGTCAAAGAGTCACATGATGTTTCTTTATTGAATAAGGATAATTCAGATCAGGTATACCATCAGCTCCTCTAAAACTGAAGTCACACAGTGCTCAACAAGACAGAAAGCACAGAATCAAAGCATATTATAAAACACAAGAATAAATGCACAAGGGTCAAAGGTCTGTATATAATCCACCCCACGTCTGCACACTGAAATAAATGCAAGACAAATCCAAACACAACAGATGAACAGACAGATGAATGATGCAGCAGCCTCTCTGCAGGCCTGTAAACAGCACAAACATCATAATGGGACAAAATAATTTAAAATTAAACACATTTGTCTGTCATTGCAGGACATACTTAATTTAAATTTACAGCATGCATAACTAAAACAATTTAAGACATATTAGCCACTGTCTCCATGGCAGATGGCAGTCTTGTCCCAGTATATGTGTAAAGGCACTCTGGGGGTCTGTGTCCTCAGGCAGGTCACATCGTGGAGGACAGCACAGGCCACAGGGATGTACATGCCCTGTCTGGACTGACCCTCAGGTGGTGGAGACAATGAAAGCGTGCCTTTAGGAGGTCAAAGGTCATTTCTATTCAGGCCCTTGTCCTGTCATGGGCATGGTTGTATGGCTGCTGTGTTCCCAGAGGGTCTGTAAACTGTGTGAGGAGAAAAGGCTGCCAGGCATACGCTCTGTCCCCCAGCAACACACCTGAGAATTCACCTGTGAAAACAAAATATCATCATCATAACCTCAGAAACAGAGACATTCTTGACACAGCCATGATGTTAAAGTGGTTATCAATAGAGGCTGTGGGGCTCACCTTGTGATAGGTGCTGGTAGACTGCAGAGGTCAATTTGCCACAACACTGTTGATCAGGCAGTCTGCAGACCACCTGAAACTATAAGATGTAGACTATTAAATCAATCAATGCACATCATAAGCAATACACAGTGTTCATTAACTGACAATATCAAAAAGTCACGTTCACCTGAACTTTAATGCTGTGAAAGGATTTCCTATTCACAGAATCACCTTCAATGGCACCTGCTGCCATGTCAGCTTTGGCCTTATGACCTATCAGCATACACATGCATGCAGAGCCGTCTGGCTCTTTGGGCAATACAGGCAATTATATATTAGGCCTCCAGGGGGGCGCCACAAAATCAGAGAAAAAATTCACCATCAATATAATTATATTAAAACTAGTTTGACTCTTAAAATAGAAAAGCTCACAGTGATTCAAATGTTAACGTACAGTTATGGCATAGTGTAAATGTAGCTTATGTATAGAGTTATTGTGTGCTAACTGTGTGGTTATTTAAATTGTTTGATGTTGATTTTTGTACTGATCATTTATTACAATTATTATTTGTTCACAAATTTAAAGGGTTTTCATTTTGTGGTAAGGGTATTTATATTGTATTTCAGAATGTTTTGTATGTAGGCTTTATGTAATTTGTTGAGCATGCAAATTTGGTGACACCTTTTCTTATACATTACAGACAATGGTAAAAACAAAACTATTTGATTTCTTATGTAGGCCTAAGCATATGTAAATCTCAGACGGAGGGGGGCACCATATAAAATCTGTTTAAGGAATTGCGTGTGCGCACTGATCCAGGATTGGTTATACCTGGCTTGATGAATCCGTGTGCTCTCGTCCTCGCTTGGTCTTCTGTGCTGCCAATTAGGCCTGAACCATCTTGTTTTGGATTTGATGAACCAGGCTTCGTCAGCTATCCTGGATGTCTGAATCCTACTTTCGTGCAACAGGACCCTGGTCTTCTCCCAATACCAGTAAGTCCTGACCAAGTGCCTGCTTCTGTAATGTGTGCCAAAAACCTCAACCTGTTCAGAAAAGTGGACTGCTTGGTATTTGCTGTAACAGACCCTGAACTCACCCTGTCACACTAACATAGATCAGCTCCATGGACATTGCCTTGTTAAATCTTTAGCCTAGTTTGGCTGTGTTTTCTGCATTTACACTGACAACATACATGTAACCCACCATTGATCTGATACTTCCCTACTCATGTCTTACAAAACACACACCAATCTGACCACATGAACACTCTACAATATCAAAAACATCAATTAACAGAAATGACCACACTTCAAACTGCTTAGTGACGTCAGCCGAGACTTTGGCTTGGCCCTGAGCGTGTCCCTAGCCAGGCCTCAGTGTAGCCACTTTGGCCCTGACTAAACATGCACTCCTGAATGCAATTCTACCAACATCATCATGGTCTCAAGCAGAAGATGTTTGGATGTTGGCGGGATGTACAAGGGCTCTTAAACTGGTCCTCTACCAATACCAGCAGTTATCAAGTACTGCTTCTAACATGTGTGTCAAACTCCTCAACCTGTTCAGAAAAGGGGGCTGTATGATATTTGCTGTTAAAGACCCTGAACTACAGTCAAACAACTAACAACATAGTCCCTTGTCACTCCTAAAACCTGTGTGCTGTGTCACACCAACATAGATCAGCTACATGGACACTACCTTGTTTAATCTTTAGCTAATTTTTGCTCTTTTCTGCATCTAAACTAACATGCCTGTAACCCACCATTAAACTGGTACTTCCCTAAGTAAATAGAAACAGACAGACAGACACACAAACATTCCGTTTAACTTCAACAAGAAATCAGCGTGAGGCAAGCCAACAAGTAGACGACAGCACTCTTCACTTTAGCAGCGTGGGACAGTCACTGAATCCCACACAGACTAACACAAGCGTGACGTAAAAGCTAAGGAAACAGGCATGAAGTTAATTCAGCAAATAGATATTCACTCAAGATTTACGATGTCACCTTCACAGTTTTGATTTACTCATCTAAAGCTACAACGACCCAACATGTTGATGCTAACGCTGGTGCCAAGCTAGCAGGCTAACGCTAGCTGAGCACGCTTTCTGTCCTTAACTCTTTGTTTTCAGATACTGACCGAGATACAGCACGGTGCGGATGAAGCCCCATCGGATGACAAGCTGTCCAAACTAGAACCGCTGCTGGAGGCGCTCTTTGGTCTCTTTGCTCAGTTTAGCCATGTTTTATCCCGACAAGCGTGGCTCGAAATTCGAAATGTCGCTGCCGCCAAAGACGAGGCAGGAGGAGGAAGTGACGTATAAACAGATAGGGTTTCCGGTTTAGTCCGCCACCCTGTGGTCGGATGATAAACTGCGTCAGAGGGATTATCGGTTTACGTCACCATAATGCTGAGAATACACGAAATTTACGTGCGGCAAATTTGACCATAGAGACCGGAGATACGGCTGGCTCGACCGCAGTAGGGATGACTACTTCGGCATAACCACAGTGAACAACACCGGCGCAGGAAGGCGATGTATGCAGGCTGCTGATGCGCTTCTTCTTCAGGGGAGGCTCAGGCAGGCTGTATGCAGGCTACCTTACGCAGCTGCTGCCCCTCTGTTGGAGTCTGGTACTGCGCGTTATTTCCGAGAGGTTTTGGGTGCGTCCGAGAAATCCTTCCTAAGTCCTTTCCTATCCACTTTACCTTAACCCCGATGGAAAACGTCACAGGGTCAAGGAAAGGAGGGACTAAGAGGAAAGGAAAGGAGAACTGCGGTAAAAGCTGAATTCGACTGCACTTACACTTTCGTGTCATATTTACTCGACGACGATTTCTTGTGACGTAGGTAAACCATGACGAACTACAATGTTCAGAAAATGAACTACAAGAAGTGTCCTTGTCATCTGCTTTACCTCACAGCATTGTTTTGTGTCGTTTGACCTGTTAACATTAACAACCCATAATCAGAGGATTTACCTGTGACAGGTGTTTTGTCCTTTGGTCATGCAGTGTGTCTTTTCTGCTCACAGCTGTGAGGTTAGGTGAGAGCATTTATAAATGTTGACATCTTTTACAGGGCACTGAAAACCTGAGGTCTGATAATACATGTTTCAGAAGCACTGTTCTCCCTGTTTCATTCACTTATATTATTGTGAACATAATTCAATTTGTCATTATATTTGAAGTATAGTAAAATACCTCATTTGTCCTTTTACTGATTGTTTTTTAATAAACGTTATTACAGACCCCATTGTTCTGTCTTATTATTGACATGATTTACGTCTTAAATTAAGATAGATGAAAATGTGGTGATTAATATATAATATTAATATAGGAAACAAGTACCACAGTTGAATGTTTAATATTCATCTACATTGTAGGCAGTTATGGAGAAAAAGAAATGCTTTAAAGTAAGTGCTTTATAAATTATAACATGTAATTGTTTATCGGTCCACCAATTTAAAAATGATTAAAAAGGAAATGAACTAACGTTTATATTTTTGAAAGCACTGACTTTGAAGCATATCTTTTTCTCTATACCTGCCAAAAACATTCACACAGTATTATGTTTATATCTTCAAAGTCCCACTTTTGGACAATTCGGACAGCACTTATCATGGCCGACGCTGAAATGCTCCCGGGTCTTTTCTTCAGTAAGGAAGGTTCCTTACGAAAAAAGGATTATTCTAGGGACGCACCCTTTTTCCCCCCTCAGAAGTACAATTTAGATTCGGGGCTTTTCAGAAAACATCCGGGACTTGAGCCCAGGTAGCCACCCCTCAACCCCGCCCCTGTTCTGGACACGTCACACTGATGTGAGGGAACTGAGAGTCTAAATCAGGGAGCACCAACCTTCCAAAAGATAGAGAAGATTATGGAGGGCTTGATTTAATGTTAATATAAATATTATAGTTTACCTTAAAATTTTAAAATACATGTACTCTGCATGTTTACCATTTACCCTTAATAATTTCCAACAATAATTATTACTACAAATTATGTAATAATATGAGAACAATATACCTACATGCATCTTCAGTTATTTATTTCTCTGTTAAACTTCACTGCTTTGTTTAACAGTCACAGTTTTGTGATTTTTTTTTTACAAGTGAAAATGTAAAGGCCCTGGTGTGGCATCAGCATCAATGTAACCTTTGACCTCATGCAGGTCAATTGTTATTTTTGTATTTATTGGCAAAACATGACATTGAAATTAAAAACATGGCTCTTTATTTCAAGCTCTGTGGTGGCAGCGTGTTGTTTTTAAATGTCCCTGAGGGCTACCAGGCGCTCACCGGCACCTTGTTGGGCACCCCTGGTCAAGAAAGTGGACTGGACTTTATTCTGTTCCTTAAATCTCTAAGAAACAGCTGGATGGACACTCTATGTTGCATTTTTGCAATTTTGGTCAACTAGTGCATGAGTACACTTAACTAGAGAAGCAAAATCATCTACTAGTAGACAATTTTGTGTTACTACTAAGGTCTTCTCGCGCATCACAGGCCAAAAACTGTTACTAGTAAAATAAAAAAAATAAAAAAATAGTTTCCTAGTACTATTGACAAAATCAAAATATCTCACTACTAGTACTAGTAGACCTAATGCAAATGAAGTAGGAGGGATTATAACCAAATCCAGCTTCCTGATTGGTTGCAGAGCTCCTCTTATGCATCACTGAAGTCATTTGTCAAAGTAGAAATAAAAGTGTCCGTAAAATAAACTTTAATGACCTGTTATTCCTCTAAAAGTCAAGAATAAACTGTCAAACATTTTGGGATTAATGATAAAACTACAGTGGCCTTCTTGGTTATTAAAGTTTCCCACCCCTATTTTACACGGTCAGAATCCTGAATATTCCAGCTCTCAGGTGATGTTTGGGACGTGATTTATTTCTGTTCAGTCAAGCCAAAACAGAAAATATGACATTTAGTGTTGTTTTAGTATGTATTTATTAGTTTATTCTGTTCAAAATATGGTAGTTATGGAGATCTCCTTATTAGCTGGTTGTGCATCAGAGACACCAGTGGTTAGTTTGTTTTGTTTTATTTAATTAATGAAAGTCAGTTTAACTGATATTTGTTAAAGAAATCTGAAAATTAACTATGTGCATGAATGGGGCAGTTTTCTTTCATTTAATTCTTTCAATCCTTTATGAATGGCATACACCACTGTAGAATATAGATTAAGATTATTTAAGTTTAATTTGGCTCAATTTTGGATTAAATGTAATATTTAAAATACTGCGAAATTTAATCAAAAATATTACCTAACAAATGAAAAATCAATTTATTTCATAGGCTGAGTATTTTAATGTTTATTATCACTGCCAAGGAGGTTAGGTTTTTGCCTGTGTTTGTTTGTTAGCAAGTTTACATAAAAACCATTAGCAACCACTGTTTTTGCTCAACAACTGTCTAATAATGATATCAACATGATTCTGAGTGCTAGGTGTGGGTTTTGAGGGTCATGATTCATATTATGATGGTTACTTTACCATGGAACTATTGCTTATAGATGTAACAGCAATATGTGAGCTACCTTGGCGGATGTTTGTGCTCTCCAACAATGTTAACTTTGTTGACTAATTATTTTCATCATAGTTTTAATCAACAACCTTTTTCCCCTGACGAAAACTAGACAGTAACTAATAAAAACAAGTGCACATGGACGAAAACTCAAACTAAATTAACTGACATTTTCATCAACAAATAAAAACTAGACTAAAAGATTTGACGGAGACTTAATCCAGTCAGACCTAATTTGGTCATGTAGAAAGTAGGGACAAGTTAGGAATATATCCAATCACAGCTACTTTGGTTGTGTGGAAAGGTTGGATGAGTTAAGAGGGACATCCAATCACAGCTGCCTTAGCTTGGTGGTGGTGGGATAAGTTGTGGAGCGATCCAATCAGAGCTCCTCTCTTTATGAATTGATATATTCATGTAGAGCAGGTTCACTGTTTGTTGTCAGTTCTGGTATTGTAACTGAGATGCTCTGCCAGGTAGCCTAAATAAAGGTGACTGCATTTCACACAAAAGTTCAATTTGTTTCTGTTCATTTATACATTCAGACTTTACTAGCATTCAATAAAGGGTTATTAGATGTTTGATTTTATCCAAGTGTAAAACATGACTTCAGAAATTCAAGGAAACCCTTTACACTTCATACTTTAGTCGACTAAATTTACAGTAGATTTCATCGACTAAAATGTGAAATTTCATCAACTAAAACTAGACTAAAATAAACAAATTAAGATGACTAAATTATGACTAAAACTAAACAATATTTTCGGCAAAGGACTAAACTAAATTAAAAGTGCTGTCAAAATTAACACTGAATGGAACAAATGTAACGTTCAAAATAAAAAAAATCTTGTTCGATTCTATTCAAAGCCTCTTCAAGCTGTTATCTTAATCTTTGTGATGGGGATTGAGGAGTTCTTATTAAAAACAGATAAAGATTCCTGTTTGTGTTGCAGAGCTGCTGAACAGGTGTGATTCTTGTTTCCATGCTGATTATAAACTGCACAAACATGATGTTGAGTCTGTTTAGGCTGCAGATACAACAGTCTGTAACACACACACATACACAGACTGTTTCCACAGTCAAGAGTGAGAGCTGATGCTTTATTTCCTGTTTATGTGGTCAAAGGGTGGACCTTAGTCTGGTCAGGAGCTTTTTTTGTTTCATAATCTGTCTGTTTTCAAAACCGCCTCCTAAATGACTTAATTACCCAGCCAGTGGCCATATTTTTATTGATATTTCTTTATATTTTTATTTATATCTATTTCATTTAAATTAAAAAGTGCTGTCAGAATAAACACTGCGCTCCGAGTGCTTTCTAGTTTTTCTTTCCCATGAAGTTTGTGAAATTGTCAGTTGTGTATTTTTGTTCAGGTTTTCTTTTGAGGAAAAATAAATGAAAAGAAAAAACTTCAAGACACAAAGAAGTGAATTGTCCTGTGACCTCTGGTGTGACCTCCAGCCTTTCAAGGTCAGGCAGGCCTGCAGGTGACATCTAAAGAACATGACATGGTACAGCAGAGACCCACCAGCAGGACGTCCCAACGGTGCGGAGGTAAAACACAGGGATTACACAGGTTTGTTAAATTCTTCTTTATTACCTGTTTTTTACATGAAGCACCATTTTTCAGAACAAACCACATGTTGATTCATGACTCACAGACGGACAGACAGACGGTCACACAGACCCAAACATTTAGACCAAACAGTCGCATCTTCGACCTTTTTAGGCTCAAACAGATCCTGGACTCGTCCTGACGGGCGTTTGTGTTCACGGGACGCTAAGCAGACTTCACATTAACCCTTCGAACACCGGCACCCTCACACAGACTGCAGGTCCAGATCAGGCTGATCCTTCAGACGGTCTGAAGGTCATTTCAGAGCTCAGGTCTTGAAGTTAAAAACACAAGGGGACTGAAGATTTATGAAGGATTCAGAGTTCACAGCAAATATTTCATGAATTTAGGTGATTTGGTGATTTTAAAGAGCCAAAATCTTACTGTCACAGATCTCTGTGATCACACAAAGTTCAGAAAATGAAGTTTATGAAGCTTTTTTGATCATTTTTTTCAGTCCATAGTGGAACCATTTATGGAAAAAAGGAGTAGCAATGAATGCCACAACATGTACTACCTAGAAATCAAATACTTTGATGCTTTTTTAAACCAAAAGTGGTCCATTTTTTTATTTTAATGATCAACACTACATCTAGCGCAGTAGAAAAGTATAAAAATGAAGAATCAGTCATTTTAATTTGCTCACTAACAAAGAACTGAAATCCTACAAAACTTATCGTACAACTCAATGATGGCGAGTCTGAGGTTTTCTGAAATTTTTGGTCATTAAAAATACCAGAGCGGTGCAGGGATGAACCCTGAAGTTAGCATCAGGCTGTTCCCTCGACTAAAAGCCTATGGGATTGTTCTAAACGTTCCCGCATCATAATTGATTGAAAAAGCTCTGTGGTAAATAAAAATTAATGAAACACTATTATGTTTATCATGATTATCTTCACAAGCAAACTGAACCTTCATGATTTTTTAAGATGAAATGTAATTGGTGTACCACAGGGCTCAGTCCTGGGACCACTTTAATTTACTCTGTATCCGTCAGAATGTTCCTGATGCTAACTTTCATTTATAAGCCAATGATTCTGTTATTTATGTCTTGGCTCTCTCACAGGATCAAGCCCTTTGTCTGCTGCAGGAGGCCTTTGACAATCTGAGGGAGATGAAGTTGGTTTTGAATTCTGAAAAAAACAAAACTGATGATGCTCAGGAACTCAAAAAAAGAGGTCAAATCCGCCTTCTACTGTCATGTGATTGAGTATCTTCTTATAAACACCTGATGATGATTCAACGTCTTTTAAGCTTCATATTGAGCAACTTGTGAAGAAGCTAAGGCTGTGGCTTTTACTTCAGAAATAAGACTTTTTTGCTGCAAAAAAGCAAAAGTCTAAACGATCTTGACTCTGGTTTTAAAGGGATATGCCAACATTTTTGTTGTTTTGAGTCCATGACAAGCAGATAGACTCCATTCTTTCAACTGTGCGTGCAGTAACAAGGAAGAGACAGGCAGAGCTCGCCCACCGCTAGTTAGCTTAGCTCAACACTGGGAGTCAATGGGTAGTGCTAGCCTACCTCTGCCTACAGTCATCAGACAAATTCTTCAGCAACTCTAAATGGTCCAGTGTGCTTGTTGTAACTAATTTTTTTACTGCGTTGTTACGTTATCTATTTTTAGACTAAGATTAGCACTTACTGTATCTGCTTCTTCTTTCCTCAGCTGTTTACTAACATGCATGCGCCATGCGGTTTAGTCCTGCATGTATTTCTTTCGAAAATTACATTAAGTGATGGACTCAGGAGTGAGGCAAGACACAAAAACAAAAAACATGTTGGCCTATCCCTTTAAAAACACAATAATTACTTAAAAATTCAGAAGCATGGCGATGGCGTTCAGATATGTATGCATGGTTATCATGGACTTTATTTCAGATATTTATCCAAAAAGCTGCAGTACGATCCTAAAGGCTTTGACGTGGAAACTGTTGGTGCTAAAAGCTAACTCACTTCTGGTTTAAGACTCATTCCTGCATCGCTCTATGTATGAACCTGGGAGTCATAAAATGAGCTGGAAGGTTCAAAACTCTTTGAAAAGAAACTTGTCATGCCTGCTGTAGTTTTTGTGGAGTACCAAGAACTCCTGGGTGTCCCTGGACCTTACTGTGAGCACAGGAACTGTTTGTGGTTCCTACAGGATGGTTTTTCTGCCGGCGTTCCTTTAGGAGCGCCAAACCTTCGTGTGGTCTGTTTCTGAATCCTTCAAACATTCATTTGGAGTCTGAGTGAAAACACTGGAGCATAATCCCCCAGACTCATTAAAGTAGCACCTGATCTCATGGAGTGTGGAGTGTTTGGTGACGTTTGTAAAGATGGAGTGCGTTGGGGGGGGCAGAAACATACACCTTGAAGAAAACAAAACCCTCCTCTGAGGCTCTGAAGGATCCGGATCAGCTGGACTCCCTGAAGGCGTCTAAGCAGAAACTGTAAATCAGTCCAGCCGTCCGTGGGCAGACGCCGTTGTCGATAAAGCTTTGGAGTTTTTTTTTCTTAAAGCTGCACGTGTTTCTGCTGAGTCATGTTTTGCTGTGTTTTTTTTTTTGTCCTCGTCCTCACCGGCTCTTCTGCAGACACAGGTTCTCGCACTCCTCCTGCGTCTCGAAGCGGTTCCCGTTGCCGCCGCAGCCGCCGTACCAGAAGCGCGAGCACTCGTTCTGCTCGGTGTCGAAGAACCACATCATGGTGTAGTTCTGACAGCCGCCCTGGTCCTGGGGCTGGAAGCACGAGTCTGATGGGACAGGAGAGAGATGACAGACCTCAGCACTCGTTATAAAGGTCAGAATTCTCCCTCTGCTTCCTTGATCCTCCCTGTTTCACCTTCAGGAGTTTGTGCCTCTAAAACGGCCAGATGAGTGCTGATAAAAATCTGAAAATGAGATTTTTCTCGAAGTTTATTCAGTTATTATCTCCACAAAGGAGGTTATGCTTTTGCCTGCATATGTTTGTTTATTTGTTTGTTTGTTAGCAAGATTACAGAAAACTGGATGGATTTATATGAAAATTTTGCCAGAGGTGTGGTTTGATCCAAGGATTTAAAGGAGTTTTATTTGTCATTCCAGTCTGCAGTTACATGAGAAAAGAAAGAAACTAGTAACTGAGGTCCCGGTATTAACCATAAAGAAATATAAAAGAAAATAAATAGGCCTTAAAATTACAGAATAAGGATATTTACAACACTACCATTAGAAAAATCTAACTAAAAATAATAAGGATAATATTTACAGCATTAACCTGAAAATAGAATCTAAATAAAAGTCACAATAATATTTACAACGCTAACATAATCTAAGGCTAGTAAAATCTAACTAAAGTAATAAGGATAATATTTACAGCATTAACCTTAAAATCGAATATCAATAATAGTCGTAACAATATTTACAACACTAACATAATCTGAGGCTAGCAGAATCTTACAGCATTAACCTAAAATAAAACCTAAATAAAAATAATGATGCTTGGTACAACACTAACCTAATCTAAACACAGTACACACAGAAGTACATTAAATTTTGGTAGTGATACGGATATTTGTCTGGATGCAAAAAAAATCCCAAAAGTTCCCATAAGTTAACACTGGGCTAAATAAAAAAAAAAAAACACACATCCTTTCCATTTTTTAATGGATTCGCTTCCAATTTCTCAGGATAATAAAGGGTCCATGTCTCTGTCCTCAAGTAGTACCATCTGCTTGTCATAGACTCGGGACTGAGGTAAGACATTAAAATAAAAAAAAAAAGAGTGGAGTCTTCCTTTAAGGTGAGGTTTGCAAATAAGCCCACACTCACCTGCACATGTAATTTAGTCTTATTCACTGTTTTCTGTGACTTCTCTTTTAACTATGTGCAAATATATAAATACATAAATTAAATTAGAGGCAGAAGGCCAATAAAAATCGAACCATAAAAAATTGGATCTTGAGATGGTAAGGCAACTTTATTACACATGAAGGTGGAGGCTGTATCGCTATGACATCATAAACCCCAGGAAGTATCAAACAGAGTGTTTAAAGGGGCAGATTTACATTTGATCTGCAGGAAATAGAACAGTTGAACTGAAATTACAGTAAAAACTTTAACCATTTTGAGTTTCTGTTGTTTTTACCTTTTGAGCCGAAGCTGACGAGCTCTGGTTTGGGCAGGATGTTTGGATCTGTGGGAGAGGACGCAGTTAAAGAGCTGATGCTGGTGTCTGGTCATGAAGAAACAGAACAAACTGAAGGTTTAACACGTTAGCAGGTCAAAGGTCAATGCTGTTTGTGCCGCCTGAGGTTTAACACTCACATAAACTTAACAACTACCCCAGCCTGCCTGCAGACCTGAGGGCAGCAAAGTGTCAGCTTTTTTAAGAGCAAACTCAAGACCGAGCTTTTTAATCTCACTTTTGTATCATTTTTCTCATTTTTACATTTTAGCATGTTTTACTGAATCATATATTTAAGCTTTGTTTGTTAAATCATTCTTACCAGTCTTTTATTATTTATCTCATCTACTTATTTTTTAAATTCTACTATTACCTATATTCTGTTTATTTGTTTCACATTTATCCCCAGTGATTTCTGATTTTAAACTCATGATGGCATTTCCACAGTTCCTCGCTCACACACACACAGTTCTGTCAAATAAAGGTTTTTGATATATATATATATATATATATATATATATATATATATATATATATATATATACATATATATAGATATAGATAGATAGGTATAGATACATACACACACACACATATATAAATATATATATATAAATACATATATGTGCGGGTGTGCATATTTATATGTATATATATATATATATGCATTTGTATTTTCATTGTATTCAATTTTCTACTTTTTATTTATTAATCTTATTGTATTTTCTTTTCTTCTTATGTAAAGCACTTAGCTCTACAAGACTTTGTATGAAAAGTGTTATACAAATAAAGTTTGACTGATTTACTGATATATTTTTCTTTTTATTTATTTATTGTCATTATTATTTTTTGCTTAATTTGAGTTTGTTTGTTCTTAATTTTCTCTGTTAATGTCTCATAAATGGCTCATGTCTCAGTGACTGTAAAGTGACTCCTGAAGTGTTGAAACGTGTTGATAATTTGTGAGGTTTGATGGTTTAAGACTCCTTTAAAAGGCTTCGCTCAGAAAGAGTAAAGAATCAGAGGCTGATTGAGTCTCTGTCCTGTGAAGGCATTTTAATGCCGATGATGACAAAGACAAACACACACATCCCTGTTAGGCGTCCACACTCAGACATTCAGAGCTGCTCTCAGGTTGGAGTCCGGGGCACATTCAGGACTTACTATGGATGCCACATGTCCGGAAACATTCATTTTCCGTGTTAAAGTGGTTGGCGTTGCCGCCACAACCGCCAAACCAGAACGGCGAGCATGCACCGATGTCTGTGTCAAAGAACCAGGCTTGGACATAGTCGCCACACTGGATACCAGAATCAGGCCGCAGCAGACACTGGGCTGAAAGCAAAACACACGTTTACTGCAGGACGGAGACGAAACACGATCACTGAGAGGAGGAGCATGCAGTCTGAAGAGGAAACAAACCGCAGATTAATCATTCAGGAAAAATGACATGAGGTTTAGTTCATGAGTGTGTAAGTGTGAATGAGAGTGAAAGATCAGAGATGCAAACAAACAAAATATTACACATGCAGCAAGGACAAAACTCAGACTGTTAGATTCATGTTTGCCTCCAGTTTTACCTTTACCTAAAATCACAGCATTACTCCAGACACTGGTCATAAAAGAGTAAGCCTGATTAAATCCATTAATTCCATTTTTTTTAATGTCGAGGATTAAAAATAAAATCAAGTTTTTTCCACGACTTACTCTGCAGCTAATTGTTATTTTCTCAAAACTAAATCAATTTAAAAACACAGAGGCGTATAGCTGAATGGAGGAGGACAGTTAACTTAACTTACAAATGCTTGCTAAGCTCCCCTACCTTATTTCATGCATCACTTTTAAAGATCTACTGTCAGAAATACTCAAGGAAAGAAACTGCAACATCTTAAACCCTTTCATGCATGGTGTCCACTACAGTAGACAGATATTTAGAATAAATTTTACACTCTTTAGATTACAGTACCATGTCCAACTACCAGGTGGTAAATTCCCAAACCCTTGTCTTCAGTTTCATAAAAAAATATTATCTTTGCACATTTTTAACGTATTGAGATATTGCATCATAAATCCAAAACAGCTGACGAAGGGCAAATGGGGTATCATGCCTGTATTCAGATTTCACATAATTTTGTATTTTTTATTTTAAAATTTTGGGGCAATTTACAATTTAATAATATGATTACAGCAATAATACATATACTTCGGATTTTGCTTTTTTTCTTTTATTTACTTTTAATAAATGTTTGTCAAAGACATGCATTTGTGGATCTTTATTAAGTGATTGATTACATCTATCCACTACTACTGTAGTGGATGGATGTATAACTCCCACAGAATATAACATTGAAAAAAAAATTAACATGATTTTTAACTTGTTCTTAAGTAAAAACAAACATTTAAAAAAGCATTTCTTTGTGATTTAATAATTCATGCATGAAAGGGTTAATATTACAAAACTGCTGGACTGTAACTGTGAACGAAGCAGGTTCATTTTAGCTGAATGGAGACTTTGTACTCCTGATAAAAAACGAGAGGCTTCACCTTCGCAGTTGTAGCTCTTATCAGTCTGTGTGGTCCTGGTGTAACAATCCTTTCAGCCTCTAGGTGGCAGCAGCATGGCCGCCAGTTCGTATTGAAGCGCCTTTGGTGTTTTTATGATTTATTCTGATTCCTCTTGAGGCCACAGAGCTCTCATTAAACTGTCCACGTTCATTATTATAAATGTGTGATATGATTTATCTTTACGAGCTGATCAGCTGGGATTATGTCCTTGTGCGTTACCGTTCAGAGAGGGAGGAGACGCTCTCTGTCCGTCTCCTTGGACCAGCGCCTCGATGACGTCCAGCTGGCCTGTCAGCTGAGTTTTTCCTCTCTTGTGCTGCCGAAACTCCTCGACCACGCCTGAGAACACCGCCTGACCCTGACTGAACACACAACACAGACAAACGGACACTTCAGCACCTTCACAACGATATCTGCGTGCTTTTAAAAAACACTGGTCGATCTGCAGATTAATGTGGGACAATCATTTTTCTGTTTCAGATGTTTAATGCTGACATATGTCGTACCTGAGATTCTTCACTCAGGGCTAAAGTGACCTGTTGGACAAACTGTGACGTGTTTTTAAGATCAGGCAGGAGAAAATATATCGTCATTGTGGGAGAATTAAACCAAAAGAACTAATTAAAAAACACTGGCATCTGCCCTGATTTTTACAGTCGGTGCATCACTAATCCTGACATTTGACAACATGATGCCAAACCACCTTTGTTAAATAAGTCTAAAAATGTTGCCAGTGAATTACTGTATGCCGTTTAAATTCCACAAATGAACACATTGATAATCCAGTGGCTTTGTCTAATATATTATGTTTGCAATTTTTGGAGAAAAAAAAAATTGTGTGTCCATACAGGGGCTGACAACAAACTAATGAGCCTGCAAGGGCCGTTTAGCTGAACAAGTAGGGGCGAACCCGGTGGCCCAGCCCCTGACGAAAGAGGTGTTCATTTTGACAGCACTTTCTAATTTAGTTTAAGTCTTTTGCCTAAAATATATTTTAATTTTAGTCATAATTTAGTCATCTAAATTGTTTTAATTTTAGTCTAGTTTTAAGCTGATGAAATTTCACAACATTTTAGTCGATGAAATCTACTGTAAATTTAGTCGACTAAAATATGAAGTGTAAAGTGTAAGGCATTTTTATGTTTCCTTGAATTTCTGAAGTCATGTTTTACACTTGGATAAAATGAAACATCTAATAACCCTTTACTGAATGATAGTGAAGTTTGAATTTATAAATGAACAGAAACTAATTTAATTTTTGTGTGAAATGCAGTCACCTTTATTTAGGCTACCTGGGAGAGTAGGTATCTGATGACTGTAGGCAGGCTAACACTACCTGTTGACTCCCATTGTTTGAGCTAAGCTAATTAGCGGTGGGTGAGCTCTGCCCGTCTCTTCCTTGTTACTGCACGCACAGTCAAAAACTGGAGTCTATCTGCTTGTCATGGACTCAGGAGTGAAGAATGCTGGCATGTTCCTTTAAAGCACCATATTAACATCAATAATAATCATAACAGTATCCCGTTACTCTGCAGTGATTTACCTGTTAAATATCTGTCCTCCATCTTGTCCCTTCAGCTCCTCACATGTTGGTGCTAAAGCAGAAGGAGGATACGTGTTCACACCCTCTGAAATAAAAAAGACAGAGATATTCATGAGATTAGATCTTTAACTCACTCTGAGCTGAGAGAACACCTGCTCTAATGTTTACTATGTAATCTGTTTGTTCATTTCAGCTGTCAGAAGTGTGTGTGTGTACATGAAATTTAAATCATTGAGATTTATAGATTATATCATTTTTCCTTAGGATCCAAAAAGAAAAATTTCACCTGATTTGGTCCAAGTGGACTGAGAACATCAAACCAGTTAGATTGGATTTTAATTAACTCAACAATATGTTTGAAGTGAGGTTGACACAATTTACGGATTTGTACACTGGACACAATATGAAATGTAGATACGGTCATCAAAAAGTCCCCATGTGTAGGTAAGTTTCTGTTTGACCTTGTTTTATGTACGCATGTATGTGGAGTAGGAATATATGCAGATATACGTGTGTGTGTATATGTATAGGCAGTAGTTTGTTTTCCTTAGCATAGAACTCTGGTGAGTCATGGACTGAAGAGCTTCCTATGTTCGACTGTATATAGTTAACTATACCACATTGTTTAAAAATATATATATAAACATACTTTGGAAGGGCAACATTTGGATAACTGAAGAATGAAATGTCTCAAAAAGAGTGTTACAGCTGTAACTGCTGTAACTGTGCGACAATATTTTATCATGATTTTTTTTAATGCTCATTGGCTTGGTATTTTTCTTATTGTCACTTTGCTCTCTCTGTATATTGTTTTTTTAACCTGTACTTTTATCCTTTTGTCTTGTAAAGCATCTTTGAGTCTCTGAAAAGCACTGTATAAATAAAATGTATTATTATTATTATTAATATGTAAGAATGTATCTGCCAAAATTAAAAAAAAATAATATAAAAGAAGTGTGGGTGTGTGTGTTTCCTCACTGATGAGGGCGGAGATGAAGACCCTGAAGAAGCGCCGGGTGTAGGCCTGCTCCTCGGCGCTCATCCTGCTCACGTGGATCAGGTGTTGGTGAGCGGGGAACCCGGCCAGCTCCTCCACCTGCGCCCGGCTGTACCGCTCTCCCACCGTGACCACGAACAGCGCCACCCCCTCGCACTTGGCCTTCTGGGAGATGTAGCGCAGCCTGGCGCCGTCCTCGTAGGCCGACTGCGTGCCCACCACGGTCAGCACCACCCTCTTCCTGCGGGCGTTGGGGGCCTTCAGGAGCAGGTTGTTCAAGGCGAAGTCCAGCGTCTGGCCGAGCGCCGCCGAGCCGCCCTGCTGCTGCACCCTCTGCCGCAGGTGGGTCCTCATCATCTCCCGGCTCTGGTAGCTCTGCAGGCCGAACTCCTCCCTGATGGCTCCGGTGCTGCCCTGCTGGACTAAAGCCACTCGCGCCTGCGTGCCGGACCTGCTGGGCTGGGTGCTCACAGCCAGCTGCTCCACCACAGAGCCCAGCAGCTCCTGAGCCCCGGCGTACTCGTCGGCCTTCACCTCCCTGGAGCCGTCCAAAACCATCACCAGGTCCACGTCGGCCTCCTGAGGCCTGTCTGCCTGGATAGAGCACTCGGCTGAAGGACTGCAAGGGTCTGAGGACACAATGGAGAAACATGGTTTTCTAAAGATGCTCAGAAAGGATGACTGTAAATTCTCCATTATAGCATGCACTCGTTTATAACAGGCACCCCATATTTTTACGATTTTTGCCTGGAAAAACGATGTACTCAAATAGAAAACGCACCCACATTTTGCCCAAACATTACTCTCTCAGACAACTCAAAAATTACCTTAATACAAAGTTTTATTCAGTGAAATTTCAGTATTTTCACAACAAATACCGTACATAATTTTCCCTCTTAAACAGATGTAGAAACACCATTTGCTTCACGCATGCGCAACTACTCGATTTCTGCCCAAGAATGCTCAGTTGTAGAATACCGACCAATCAGAGAGCAGCTATCAACATGCCGATGTCTTGGACCAATCACAGCGCAGCTATTTTGCGTCCCCTTGCTCTCAAGATGGCAGCGCCCTGTGTTTGCATGTGTTTTCACAGAGAAAGAGAATATTTCTTTTGTATCAGATGTGTTGCAATCGCGATGTTGGCGAGACAAAATATGGTAAGTATTTTGCTTATACTAGTGTATAATGCCCCCCTGAAAAAGTAGAGCTTATTTAAAAGAAAAAAATGAGCGTTATAATTGAGAAATTACGGTATGCTGCCATTTTTGCAATCCTAGTTAGCATTTTATTAGCAACTGTCTTTTAAAAGATGCTCTTACACTTTAAAATTTCCAAGTAGGGCAATTCCAGATGCATTTTATCTTGTTGAAAAACACATTAAAATCTTGTATGCATATACTTAACCACAGACCTTATTTTAGGAATTCATTCAGAAAACCCACTTAAAAATCCCAGACTTTGAGACAAGAGAATCTGGCGTGCCAAAATGCTAACTTACTTTCACGTTTAACCCTTGGGTACCGTACTAAAAACACACCCTTTCATTCTGTTTTGGCTGTAAACAGCCACTAACGTTAGCTGCTTTAAAAACATAATTAATATTTTTTTGGTTTATTTTTTGCTCAAATCTCTTCATCAAGCTCAGTCCTGATCAAAACTAGTACTATTTTTTTTTAATGGATTTCGTCCCTTTAGATGCCAGTTTCATAGGTGATGTCATTGATTTGATGGAAAAAACACACAAAATTACAGATTTTTAATTTTAAAAAAATTATCAGAGGCTGGAGAGTTGTCACACAATCACACACAGGATGGCTTTTAATATCCAGTAGCGTGGTCACACTTTTACTTTATTTTATTGTAACGTATTTTTTTCTATTTTATTGCTTTTATTGTTTTTATTTCTTGTATTGCTTTTTATTGTTTTTATTTATTCCTTCTTATTTACTATCTATTGTAAAGAACTTTGGTTCCCTGAAAGGGTTGTTGTAGAGGGCTGTATAAATAAAGAACATTTACATTTACACTCTTGGATATGTCAAAGACTAGAAAAAAACACTGGCTTTGATGCATTATTAGTTTTTGCGCAGCATCAGATTTTAATTTTTACTCCCCATTGACTCCCATTATAACCATGTATTTTTTTTCCAACAAATCAGTGACATCATCTGTGAAATTGGCATTTAAAGGGATAAAATCATTTTTTAAAAATATTCAATATTTTTGATCAGGGCTGACCTTGATGAAGAGATTCGAGCAAAAAAAAATGAAAAAAATATTAATCTGATTTTTTTTAATTTTTATTTTATTTTGCAGCAGCCAAAGTTAGTGGCTGTAAACGCCCACAACAGGACGAAAGAGTTGTACAGTTTGGTTATAAGTCAAATAAGTAGTAAAAACAGCCACATAGAGACCCAGTGGTTAAGGTCTCATGACTATGAGAAGGTCAAAATATCAATACAGTAATCAAAGTTATCCTGGCATGTGCAGTACAATTATCGATATGCTGGCTCCTAGTATTGATATTGATCACTCATTTTTTCATACATGCAAGCACAAGTGACTCTAAATAAACACTTAATATCTCTTCAATTCTTTCTTTTGTTTTGAGTAAATAAATTCAAAGACCTGTTTAAGCACAACAAACAGAAAATCCAGAGTGCTAAAAACTTATCTCTGACAAATACATTACATTATTATTCATAATTACACCCTCGACATGGAGATAACTCTATTCTGAAGTTCACGGATGACTCCACCATCATCGGCCGGATTTCCAACAGTGATGAGACTTAAAATCTGGAAGAAATCAACCATCTTGACTGGTGCACAGAAAACAACTTACTGCTCAATGTCAGTAAAACCAAAGAGCTAATAGCTGATTTTAGGAAAAAAGAGGAAGACATACAATCCTGTCTACATCAGTGGAGCTGAGGTGGAGCAACTGAGCAGTTTAAGTTTCTGGGAGTAAATATAACACAAAACCTGTCCTGGCTAAAAAAGCTCAGAAACGATGTATTTCTTAAGAAACTTAAGAAAGCAAAATTCCCACGCCAAGCTCCATTCAGTTTTCACAAAGGAGTGATCTGAAGCATCCTGACTGGAAACAACACAAACTGGCATGTGAAGTGCACGGCCCAGGACAGGAGGACTCTGCAAAGAGTGTATGATGACAAATAAACTTCCTTGCATCCTTGAATGTAAAGTTAAAATCATGGCTCACCAAAACAGATGGCACAGTTCTTGACTTTCCTCAGATCAGCGTTCATGTCTCTCCCCAACACAGTGAAGACTGCATGTCTGGAATCATCCACCTGAGAGAGGAGCACCAGTGAATCACAGCTTTGAGCACAATGTCAGGGTGTTACAGAAATGTTCATAAGTAATGCAAAGCGTAATAGCTCATCAATTTCAAACAAATATTAGTCTTAATGTTACGTTAGCAAAGACTCATGGCTAATGCTGACTGTTAACCTTACCTTTGCTATCACTGAACTATGATTGAAATTACCCTCAATAACTCAGCTAGTAGGACATTGCAGGGCTTTGGCTTTCCTCCTGTCTTCTCTATTTATTCAGTCATCACGACAGCATATTGCAACTTGATGTATCTTGCGACAGCTTTTGTGTATGGACCACGAATTGATCACTTAGATATCTCATACTTCACTAGACAGAGTTTCATGCTGTAAGTTAATAAAGCTAAGTTACAGCATAGACATTGTCCTTGAAACATATGAATATGTTTTCCTAGTCAGGAGGATCACACAGGCTCACAAAATATTTCAGTAATTTACAAAATCACCTACTCTAGACTGAAAACAGATTTATTTAGGATGCCTTTTATTACCCAGTAGCGTGGTGACACTTTTACTTTATTTTACTGTGTTGTATTTTTTCTCTCTCTTTTCTATTTTATTGCTTTTAATGCTTTTATTGCTTTTAATTGTTTTTATTTATTGCTTTTTACTTACTACCTATTGTAAAGCACTTTGGTTCACCAATAAAAAAACATTTACATTTACTCTGATTTTATAAACAAGGACATTTAGTAATGTAACAGTGTCCAGAAATGTTTGCTAGTCAAGAAGGAAAGTACAAGAAAGTACAAGTCCACATTCTTCCTTTTCAGAGGAAATTTCAGCAATTTTAAAAACATTATTGCAATAATAATGCTCCTACACATGTGCATAGAATATGTGTCACATTTAAATATATCTATATCTATATATGAATGTAAAAAATAGGAAATATTGATAAGTAGTTACCAGAAATCACGGCTAAGCAGTTCTTTTAAATGATTCGCCAAGCTTTGTTTGGAACTTTATTTTTACTTATTGAACTATATTCATGTAGAGCAGGTTCACTGTTTGTTGTCAGTTCTGGTATTGTAACTGAGATGCTCTGCCAGGTAGCCTAAATAAAGGTGACTGCATTTCACACAAAAGTTCAATTTGTTTCTGTTCATTTATACATTCAGACTTTACTAGCATTCAATAAAGGGTTATTAGATGTTTGATTTTATCCAAGTGTAAAATATGACTTCAGAAATTCAAGGAAACATAAAAAATGCCTGACCCTTTATACTTCATATTTTAGTCGACTAAATTTACAGTAGATTTCATCGACTAAAACTAGACTAAAATGAAAACAATTTAGATGACTAAATTATGACTAAAACTAAAAAATATTTAAGACAAAAGACTATAAATAAAACTTAATTAAAAATGCTGTCAAAATTAACACTGGTTAAAACAAGAGAAAGAAAGAGACAAAGAGAGAAAAGAAAAAAAGCAGCTGTTAAAGCTTTTCAATTGTTATTATGAGCTAATATTGTTTAGGAACATTTGTTTTTTTATTTACAAAACAATAATTAGAAAAGGAGAAACTCGGACCACACATGTTCCACCTTTGTAGAAACAAGCCTTTTTAATTTAGCCCCTTGAAGAGCTGGATATTTTTCTCTACATAAAAGCTTTTGCGTAAAGTGAGACATTACTTCCTTTCTAAGTCCTTCTTTAAAAAACACATTAGTCATTAAAAAGCTTGTTATCAAATGTAATTTAGTATCTGTATTTATTTATTTTTTTGTAGTATTTTATCTTCATTTTCTGAATAACAAAGATACATCAAGTGAACAATCACAGTTGTGGTACACATACTCTCAATGAGACAATTAGACAAGCGAAACACACAAGGACAACGTAGACACTGTACCCATATACACACACACATGAAAATAAAATATAAATAAAAATAAATAACAAGCACGAGCCCCTTACTTCATTTTTCTATCTATATTTTAACATTTATTTTGAATTAAATTACATTTAATAAATTCCTCATAGGTATTTCCTGTGTATTTCAACTAAATCTTCCGCCATATTTTTCTCCTTTACTATCTGTATTTATAAATATATTTTCATTACAAACATTTTGAAGCTCTGGACCTTTGCTTAGGAACATCTTCTCAAGTTTAATTTTAATCAAAGACCCTGCTCCACGGTTTGTGCTGATAATACTCCTGATCTGTCGGGAGCTGTAGCCTCATTTTTCGGTCATTTCTCTTCCAGTAAGGACAAAATGTTGGCAGCTGTTGGAGGATGTGATGTTAACCAAAGAGGGAGATGAGGAGCAGAGGGATCTGGAATTTTTTCATTGTTGGTGGTGCGGCGAGCCGCTCTGATGTTGTTGCGTAAACAAACACAGGGGCTGTTTGTAGTGAAGGGGATTCTTGATAATCTGTCCTTTGTGTGTTTGTCAGATCTGTGTCTCCACCAGAGGAGCTGTGTAGACTCACTGTCATCTCACAGAGCTGAATCACACCTGGAATGAACCCAATCCAGAGATTGACCTGTTTTACTTTAGACGGGGAGAGTGAGCAGGCTGAGAGACTGTTAGTTTGGCCTGATTTCACACGAGAGGAGAGAGGGTTTGGAGCTTCGACATGCTTGAATTGAGTTTTGCTGATCCTTGAGGTGTCTGCTGAGGAGCTAAGGCTGTCAAACAAAAGCTAACACAAGCTGCTGAATGAAAAGCTGTTTGAGCATAAAACTGATATCAGTGATATCAACCACAGTTCAGCTCTACTAGTACTCAAATGTGGAGTACATGTACTCAATTTTGGTCACATAGTGCACGAGTAGACTTACCTGTAAAGCAAAAAGTGTCACTAGTACTACAAGTAGATTGTTTTGGGTTGACTAGTACTACACTTCAAAATGTTCACTAGTACTACTAGTAGGCCTGATATGTTAATAAGGGGGTGGGGAAAGGCAAATTCCAGCTTCCCATTGGCTTTTGAAAATATTACAACCAATAAGGGTGCTGGATTTGATCTACCAGTACTACCAGTGAATGTTTTGGCTTTACTAGTAGCACTAGTGGTCTAAAAACAGTCTACTAGTACTACTAGTGAGATATTTTGAGTTTACTAGTAGTACGAGTAAACAAACATTTTGTTTTATTAGTAAAGGTTTTTGGCGCACTACTGCTTGAGTAGACCAAACTAGTAAAGTATAGTTGCCTACTAGTCGACAATTTTGTGTTACTAGTAGTACTACTTGACTGTTTTTACTTAGGAATGCACGATATTATCGGTTTGTTGTCAGTATTGGCCAATATCAGCCTAAAAAGTTAAATATCGGTATCGGCCGATATTGTTATTTTTGCAGATATTTACAGCCGATATATCGGCCACACATATCGACCATATATCAGCTGGAATATCAGCAAATTACACGAATGTACAACATTGATGCACCTTCTCATCACTGCATGTGTACATTTAAAAATCAAGGGTTTTATTTTTGCAAGAGTTAAATGCTGTTTTTCTTGATTTACATCTGTTCCTCACAAAAATATATGGTAACACAGAAAGAAGAAGCAAAAATCCAATATCTTGCATCCCTATTTTTAGTCTACAAGTAGTACTAGTGACACTTTTTGCTTCACTAGTGAAGTCAACTCACATCCTAGTTGACCAAATTTGAGTACTTGTAGAGCTGAACTACGGTTGATATCACCGATATCAGATTTATGTCCAAACAGCTCTGCTGCAGATTCTGTTGTTTCTGCTGCAGGTAAGAAGAAAAAACATGATCAAGTATGAACCACTCATGGTTGCTACACACTCTTATAAAAGCTAATTTTAGACACTGAAAGACCCAAATAAAGAAAAATGTCACAAATGTTGCATTACATTGAAAATCTGCTTTGCTCTCATTCAAGACTACAGCTTCAAGTCCCCTTTTCTCAGGTGTTGAAGCTTTTTTGACGATCATTTAAGTTTCCACACTAATGGCTGTTGCACAGCTGAGATCTTTTTTTGTGAATGATTCACAAGTAATTTTGTTTTTTTCTAAATCTATTTCCAGTCAGTGCACTTACACAAGCAACCTAGTGCTGCCAAGCAAAAAAAACAGCCTTTAATTTTGGGCCATGGTCAATTTTTCTGAAGTTTTGAGTCCAGTAAGCTCACATCTGACCAATGAGAGCCCTCGTTGTTGGCATGTGCATCACAGTCAGATTAGACACTCAACCTGGAGCTACAGTTTGACTACAGTGTGTGAATACTCAAGCTTCTACTTCTGTGAACAGCTGGTCCTGTAGCTGCTGTGGATCAGTTTAACAAGTTTAAAGTTATTATAACTCTGGACTGGTCTTCTGCCAATCACAGGGCTGACATTGGGAGACAGGCAGGCATTCTCACACACAAACACATGAGTGCATTTTGGAGTCACCATTAAATCCAACAAGCACCTTTTTCTTAAGTCTGTTGGAGGAAACTGGAGTACTGGTAAAACAAACCCACATATGCACATGGAGAACATGGAGCCTTCTTCTTCCTTCTGATGGAAGCCAGAACTACCCGCTGCACCACCATGCAGCCCACTAACTTTTGCTGTTTTCATGTCACAGAAAAAGGCAACTGCAACCAAAATTAATAATCAAATCCAAAAATCCACCCACCTCCATGGCCCGGCTGATAGCTGGAGCGTTCCTCAGAGAGATGACGACCGGGACGATGTTGAGGCCACGGTACTCCATCATGGCCGTAACGATGTCGCTCGTATCCTGCGTCGGCCCTCCAGAGAAGAAGACGGCCACCTTCCTCATCATCATCCCCGCTCGGACTCGCTTGAAGATGTTCTGACCCACGAAGCGCATGGCGGCGCCCAGCTGGCGGCGGTTGGACGTCCTCTCCGGGGCGATGCTCTTTACGGCCTCGATCAGCTGTGACTTGCGGCGGTAGTCCTGGAAGCGGATCAGGTACTTGGTGTAGGTGCTGAATCCCACCACAGCAACGCGAGCGCCAGTGGGACAGTTGCTCTCGGCGATGGAGATGTCCTCCAGCAACGAGAGGAGGGCGGAGCGCTGACGCTCTAATGCTGTAGGGGTCACGTCCTCAGACATGTCCAGACCAAACACCAGCTCGGTGGGGTAGGCGGGACACTCTGACCGACCTAAAAACCAAAAAGGAAGACATAAAAAAAAATTCTATTATGTGTTTTAGCATCACGCTAACAAACTATTTGATCATTTTAAACACATGGATACAGCTTGCAGGTAAATTAATACTGATTTGTTGAAGGGCATATCCTATTGTTTTATGATCCTAAAACTGATTAAATAACAAGTGCTGACAGATCCTGTTTTGGTTTGCATTTTTCGTTTTACAGAGCTTTTGTGTGCAAGGTCTCAATGAGATGCAATGTGAAAAAGAAGCAACGGCTCATTTCACTTGTACCAGATACCGGACTTAAACCCAGGCCACCAGAAACACCTCTGATGAGTCATTTTTCTCGGTAAAATATCTTAAATATAAATGCTAAACTTTGTTAGCATGTATATAGAATTTTCCATAGTGTGTTAGCATCAAGCTAACAAACAATTTGATCACTGTAAACACATGGATGCAACTTGTAACTGAGCCAAATACAGCTTTGTTGAAGGGCATATCCCATTGTTTAATGACACTAATATTGTTGGGTGACATCATGTTTGTGAGTCTGGGTGGAGCTTGCATGTGAGCTAAATGGAGCTTTCGTGGAAGGGTATATCCCATCTTTTAGTGCAGCTAAATCTGAGGTCAAAGCTCTCTTAGGTGATAAATCATGTTTATTGCCTGGACATTTTGTTTTGATCTGATTCTAAATGTTCATTTTATTATACTCGGTCAATAACTGTCAGAGTACTCTGTAAACCAATGTTTTAAAAGGTGCTATAAATAAAGTTATTATCATAAATATTATATCACATGTCACTGATGTAGCATTTAGAGAAATTTGGGATTAAGCATCTTGCCAAGGACTCACTGACATTGGCTGCAGAAACAGGAATTGAACCCAACTCATCCGCAGATCCACAATCCCCACAGGCTGCAACCTTTGTTTCCAGCATTAACAAAATCAATTTACAGTGAAGTTTGGAGGCAGCTTTTCTAGCTTTGTGACCTCCTCTGTACTCACCTCACGGCTCAGAGTGTAAAAATGGAGATACATACCGATGGAGCATGCTGCGAGGAAGAAGAAAATGGAGTCAATCTGCAGCTTATTAAAGAATGCCAGTATCTTTAGTCAAAAATGTAAATGAGACTGAATGTATTAAAGTCTCACACACCACAGTTGTCTCTGATGTAGGTGATCAGCTGACACTCCTGGAAACAAAACATGACTTTATGTTGGGACACTGTCAACACTTAATGTTGATTTAGATAGACTTTAATGTGAGTTTTAAGGAAGTCTTACTGTGCCCATCTCTCCAGGAGGACCTTTAGGACCCTAAGAAGAGCAGAATAATAAGAATTATTTACATTTGTTATAAAAAACCTTCAATCAATTCAAACTCGTGTTATGCCAAGCCCACTAAAAAAAAGTTATATGAATTATTCAAGGAAAAATCCACCTAAAAACTAAATCTGCATGTCCACAACGGAGACCAGGAGAGAAAATGATTTGCTTGTTTTTAAAGTTAACCTCACTTCCACATAATGTGGGCTCTAAAGATCCATACAAATCATTTAAATGTCCCTGGCTTTATTTGTAAATGCATTTGCGCCTCCAAATCTGAGTCCATGGTCCTTGACCGGAAAAGAGTGGAGCGCCCCCTCTGGGTCTGGGATGAGATCCTGCCCCAAGTGGAGGAGTTCAAGTACCTCGGGGTCTAGTTTACGACACAGGTCCGTCGTGATCAAGAGGGAGCTGAGCCGAATGGCGATGCTTGATAATTAATTTGATCATCTTGGGCTCTCAGTATCAATTGTCTTGTGTTGTGGAAAGATTTAAGTCGATATAACTCCTGTGAAGATGTGTGTTTGGTCTTACATTGATTCATTCTGAGAATATCGAAACAAAGCATTCTTGTTTAAACTGCGTCTAGTTAAAGTCTTATTTTTAGCATCTTACTTTCTTATTCTTTTCTTATTTTTAGTAAATATATTAATGAACAACAGGAGGGTATAGGTAAAAGTGGCTGATTGTAAATTGTGTCTTCTTCTGCTCTGCTGTTTTATATTTCTTTTTTCAAATGAAAAACTGTTTTTTTTTTCTCGTACTGTGTTGCTGATTGATTAGTGATTATGTAATACAAAAATGGGGCAGGACAAGATAAGCTTAGCTTCTTCCTTCTCCATTTCGAATAGCAGTAATATTTAAAGAATTTCTGTAAAATATGTTTTCATTTTTTGTTGTTTTTGCTTGTTTGTTTTTAATTTCAATATTTTATGTTTGAAATAAAGATAATCCAAATCCAAATATTTAACCGCACAGCTTGTCTGTTTTCCCTATCTTTTTTCTTTTTTTATGCACACATACAAAACCACAGAAACAGATATATACAAAACATACTACTACTCCGAGTAATAAGTAAAACTGAAAGGAAAAGCAAGTAAACTAAGGAATAACAAAAAGACAATAGACAAATATGAAAAAAAGCAAAAAAAAAAAAAGCAAAAACACCAAGCAAGAGCGAAAGGGAAGAAGAGAAAAACAAGCAAACAAACAAACAAAAGGTAAGTAAAAATAGAAACAGACTAAGAGAAACAAACAGAGGGGGAAAAGAGAAGAAGAGAAAAACAAATAGATAATAAAAAGGAAAAAAATAGGTATCATGATCTGTTTGGGTTTGAGTTTAGAGTGGATAACAGGATGGCTTTGATGCTGAGTGGGGAAAGAAAAGGAGTACATGAAAGTTAATTTATGGGCAGTTATTGGTTTATTTGGATTGGTATGGCATCAGAGTCGGCGGGAGAATTGAGCTCAGAATAGTTGAATATGTGTTATTGAATTCTTCAGATTGGTTTGTTTGTATAGCTGATTATTTTTCAAATGATATCTGTTGTGATAAAAGGTCCAGCCATGGTGTGATGTTAACCTTCTTCCTATTTTTCCAGTTTTGGAGTTATTGTTTTCTTGGTGATAGTTAGAGCTACTAGCAGGGTGTTATGACTTGTTTTGAGTCTGTGTTGAGTGTTTGCAGATTTATGAGTAGGCATATGGAAGGGGAGCGTTCCCTGTCTTTTTTCGCTTCTTCTGTGTGACCGCTTTTTCGCGAGTGAGGGAAGGATGGAGCGGGCGGATCAGTGCAGCGTCGGCAGTTGATGCGGACCCTGCACAGGTCTGTCGTATTGAAGAGGGAACCGAGCCGAAAGGTGAAGCTCTCGATTTACCGTTCGATCTTCGTTCCTACCCTCACGTCTGGTAACAAGCTGTGGGTGGCAGGCCTGAAAGAACAAGATCGCGGGTACAAGCGGCCGAAATGAGTTTCCTCCACAGGGTGTCCGGGCTCTCCCTTAGAGATAGGGGGAGAAGCTCGATCATCCAGGAGGGGCTCGGACTAGAGCTGCTTCTCCTCCGCGTTGAGAGCCAGATGAGGTGGCTTGGGCATCTAATCAGGATGCCTCCTGGACGTCCCACCAGTAGGAGACCTCGGGGAAGACCCAGGACAGGCTGGAGGGACTATGTCTCTCAGCTGGCCTGGGAACGCCTCAGGAAATCTGGGCCTCTTTGCTTAGGCTGCTGCCCCTGCGACCCAACCACGGATAAGCTTAAGATGACGGACAGAAATTTGTTTAGAAAAGACGTACTTTCGGAGGCTTTATCTCAGTAACAGTGCATTTGTATGTTTGTGTGGAGCTGTGCTGCAGGTCTCACTCTGTGTCCTGCATAACCTGGATCTCCAGGAAGACCTGATTCTCCCGGCCGGCCTGAGTTCCCCTGAAACCAGCCAGAACAGAAAGAAAGTTATTAATGAAGTTATGAAGCAAAACTTAGTCATAAATCCTGAAAAATAAGGACGTTGACTCACCCCTCGACCTCTGTTTCCTTTGCGGCCCGGATATCCTTTAGATCCCTCCAGACCATGTTCACCCTGAAGACCAAAACATCCTCATCATATAAGGAACTCACAGCTGTATGTTTGGACCTCAAAATGCTTAATTCTTATCATGTTTTCTCATATTAGCCATGCCTTTACAAATATGCACTACTTTGGCTAGGAGCTCTTGGTGTTCACTGGTATGTGATTTTATTTAAAGATTAAAAATTCTTTGTTTCAGTCAAGTTCATTTTATCAAGGGGTATAAAAGTATCTTGAAAATGCTGCTTAATGATAGAAAGTTTTATTTTCATTTTTGATTTCTTACAACTTTTTACACCTCTAGAACAGTCTTTTTAATCGGATACAATACTGCTCAGTTTTGTTTTTCTTGTTTTTGTATTTGGAAATGTTTAGTATAGTAGTAGTTTATTTTGAGACATATAAAAAAAGTAAATGGAAAAATAATCTTACAATAGTTTACAAATGAAACAATAAAATACAAAACTGAAAAAAAAAAAAGAAAATGAAAACTATAATTTATGTATCTGAAAAGGAGTGGGAAGAAGTAATACCAATTTAATCACACCCTTTATCCATAAAATAGTTTGGCTTCCTTATCAATATAAATATGAACAATAATTGATTTTCATACATAAATACAGACACATTTACAGACAAATACAAATCCCTACTCATACATAAACTTAAAGTTACTCTCCTGAATGTAAAAAAATGTTAAATTGATTTTAAAATACATGAATCTGCAGGATTTCTAGTGTTTCAGGCTCCTCTGGGTGTGCTCTCTGCTTTAAAATCTGCTGCAGTCCACCTTAAATTTACCATAACAAGGGGAGCAGCAGAAGCAGGTTCAAAAAGCTGAACTACAATAAAATCCAGTCGTAAAATCTCCTGCTGCACCTGACCTTGGGGTTGCTCCTTAAGCAGACAGTAAATACTTTACAAACTTTCTCACACAGACCTCACACTCCCAAATACCTGAAAACAAATGTCATCTTTCCAGAGAAAAGTCTTTTTTCTGTAGCTGGAGCAGAACTCCGTCATTCTGTACTTTGGCATTTCTACAACAAAAAGTTCTCAATTTTGTTGCCAAGGTGAAAAATATTGTCCTTATTAAACGACAAGAACAATATTTCCCCTCCCAACATTTCAGTTCATTTGTTTTGGGAAAAAAAACGTCAACCCCTAAGATTAAACCTTGAAATGTTGAAGCTCTTCTGCTTTTGCTGACTTCTTCATTTTTTTACTTCATAAAATGTTTCAATAAAACTGTGAGAAAAAATAGAAACACAGACTCTTTGGAGAGTTTCATTATGTTTCAATTACATCTTGACTTACTGTTGTTCTCTTCATTGTACGGTTTCTGTTTTTTCAGAAAATTGTTAGAAATGTGCTTAATTATCCGACTGCTGCTGGATCTGAATTCTACTTTCTTAGATGACGATATCTGCAAGCATGAATTAGATTAGATTAGATATTAGATTAGATATTCCATTATTAGTCCCACAGGGGGAAATTCCAAAGTTACAGCAGCTGCAGGATACAAAGAATATAAGAAAGAAACTTACAAATGAAAAATAAATAAAAAATATATAGTATACAGTAAGTGGTATTTACAGTGGTTATGTACATGTTTGATATTTTACAGATGGAGATTTGATTTATTATAAATATAAATACGATGGTTATGTACATGTTTGATATTTTACAAATATTGCTATTATTATATAATATATTATTATTATATTATTTTATATTATTGTAAAAAGGGGCACATTTTGCCTTAACTTAGGTTTAAACTTTGATGACTGCTAAAGTATGATCACAATCACTAATGTTCAAAAAACCTTCTTGTTTTCACATACTGAGTCCCCTGATCCACCTGTATTCTCTCTCTCTGTCAGAGCTGCACTCACCGTTAGACCGGGATAACCAGGGAAACCAGAATCACCCTGTAGTGACAGAAAATTTAACGTCAAATTTTCTTGTAATACAAATAGCAGTTTTTACTTTGGTAATTTAGGATCGGATTTGGAAGTTGAATTTTATTTAAAACATGTATACAATGAAAGAAAAATAGAGAAATACCATTCATTTACAAAGAAAAAAAGACAATTTATACACATTCGAAAGGAGGAGGAAGAAATAAATACTTTTTGAATTCCCACCCCTTATTACTGTTTCTCATGGGTCGCATAAAAACATATTTTGCTTTAACATCCATGCAAATATATTACACATATGTATACTACAAAAGATATAATCCACATATATAATATGTTTATACACATGTTCACTACAAAATATATAATATATAATAAAAAATAAATGCATATAACATATACGTATCAATATAGACATAATATACATATACTATAAACATCTATACAAATAAAACTGCACACATACACATACATGTATATACATATTACATAAATATTCATATAAATATGGTATCTAGATCTTATATCTATACACTATATAATTTCTTTAAACTCCCTTTAATATGAAACTACACTCAAAGTATGAAAACATCTCATCTACCTTTGCCCCTTTGGGTCCTGGAGGTCCATAACCATCTCTGCCGTCCTGACCCTAAAACACACAGAAACACACATTAAAGACAGTTAATATCATATTATGCAAAAACTACAAACAAAGCAGAGACATGTCAGCTCCTTACTGGCATCCCTCTGTGTCCTTGTGATCCTGTTACTCCTTTGACACCCGGATCTCCTGGTTGGCCCTGTAACAGAAACATTAATTAGGTTCAAGTTTTCTTGATGTTTATGTTTATTGTTTATGTTTATTTAGTTTGCCCAATAAGTGATTACATAAAATCAAATTGGAAATGTTTAAAAAAGAAATGGAGAGGTCAAGGAGCCATTAGGCTAACGCAAGGGACCGCACCTTTCTATGAGAAGAAAAATAAAAATAAAGAACAATCAAGATTTCAGTGAGAACACAAAAATGCCAAAGAGGCACCAGTGGTTGAAACGTTAATTGGTGTCCCATATGCAGATGTTATTGACCTTCAAATGGGCTACCAAGGTGCAAGTCCAGCCCGTAGCTTCTCTCCTGAATGTCATTACCTCCGCTTTAATTGATTGATTGATTGATATCTTTATTCAATCATGTAAGTGACAACTTAAAAACAGTTGAAAATAAAAATAAGTGATAATTATAAAACATGAAAATAAAATAAGACAGTAATTTGAATCTGTATTTTTTAGGCCTCTCAGTTTACATGAGCAAAAGGAGTAGGGAGAGGTATAAACTTATCTAATCCTACCCCCTTAAATTTATCTATACTTCTAGACTGAAATCATGACACTGTCTTAAATTTACCAAAAACATTAATCAAATATACCTTCTTTACAAATGTTTTTTACCAAACCCTGCATGATTTTCCTCCAAATAGTAAGCAGGCACCTTGTGGTATTTATTCACCAATGTACCTCTAGAAAATAATTTCTTTGGGCCTCTTCTTAAACAGAATTATGCTCAAAATCTGCTTTAGTTCTGTACTCAATCTGTTCCACAGTTTAACTCCTCTAACAGCGATACAGAAACTTTCCAATGTTGTACACACACTTCTATCCTTTAGATCTGAATTTTCTCTTAAATTATAAGCCCCCTCTCTTTCATAAATCATTTTCTGAATGTTTTCCGAGGGCATATTATTCCTCGCTTTTCAAAGTAATCGAGCTGTTTTGTGCTCTGCCAGGTTGAAAAAATTCAGGGTTTTGGATTTAAAAAAGAAATCATTTGTGTGTACTTGAGATTCAACATTCTGAAGGAATCTGATTGCTCTTGTTTGCAGAATGAAAAGTGGCTGAAGTGAAGTTTTTTAAGTTAGATTAGATTAGACAGAACTTTATTAATCCCTTGGGAAAACTCCTTCAGAAAAATTAAGGTTCCAGTAGCATTGCATCGTACAGAAGTATAATATATAAATATATAATAGTATATATAAATATACATACATAAATCTAAATAATAAATAATAAAAAACAAAATAATAAAAAACAATAAAAATGAAATATAATATAGTGTAAATAAATATCAAAGTATTTATATATATATAATATAAAAAATAAAATAAAAAATAAATAAATAATTATAAGAGTGTTTCCCCATACCTTTGTACAGTAATCTAAATAAGTAAGAATTAATGGGTTATACAGAATGTGGAGTGATTTCTGGTCTCTCTCCCCATGGTCCAACTACAACCCCTCTAATAAAGTAATAAAGGCCCCAGAAACTGTTTCAAATGTTAAAACTAAGGGAAAAAATGAACACACATCAAAAATTCTTAATATTAAATTATAGTGAGTTGTTTTTTAGTCAATTATATGAATGATGATGGCAAAATGGGACCTAAAACAGCCTACATTGGATGAAATATTCTATCTTCAGAGCCTAACGGGTGTTTATTGTTCAAATAAAATAAGCTTTCAAGGGCTACAGATGGACCAGTAGCTCTGTCATGTCTGATGAGCGGAGCCTCGTCCTCTAAGCTAAGAACCTGAGATTAAGTCCAACCTGTGGCCTCTTTCCAGGATGTAATTCCCAGCCCTCTCCCTGATTTCCTGCTTCCCCCAACATCCTCTTATAACATCCCAAGCCCAAAATAATCTAAAGAAACGAGAGACCTTGGTAGCTGTACTTTAAGGAGGACTTTACACCTACTAGGAGTTAGAACTGGTGTTCATACTAGGCTACGCTTGAACTTCCAGCTGGTTCAACCAGTGTGCTGATCCATCCGTGATCCTGATAATAGTTTTATAAAAAGAGGAAGTGGTGTCACTCACCTTCTGTCCATTCCCTCCACGTCGTCCTACAGTACCCGGCCCTCCAGGCTGTCCCGATGCACCCTGCAGAGCACAACAACAGAGTCAGGGGAGAGCTTAAAATGTCCTACAAATGCAAAGATAAAAATAACAACACTTTGGGATGACAAAGCGGTTTGCGGCTGGAGGCTGCTTCTTAAAAATGAGAGTTTAACAAACTTCCTCTCTTTACAAACTCTTAAAAATAATCCAACACTTCAAAATCAGGACAGATGCCAATGTGATGTTTAAATAAAAACATTTTTCCAATGGCTGTACCACATACTGATGTTTTCTTCAACTGTCATTACTAATATGATCTTCATGACTGTTATTTCCCTGATGCAGACTTGAGACCAAAATCAATCTATACAATTAAAAAGAAAAATGACCTTTATCCACTGAATCACGACAGAAGGCTCCAAAGTATGGTTCCTGTTGTTTTCAAAAGTGCAGCTGTTGACAGTTAATCTCAATTCTCTATGAGAATTTGCAGCATTAATTTAGGCATGCAAATTAAAGCACGTAGAGCTGCTGCTGTGGAAAACAGAAACAGTCTCTCGCAGAGCGGCCGCGGCATGCAAGCTTTGACTCACAAATCTTTCTGTCTGGACTGGGCCCTCATCGAATGTTCACACTGATGTTGGCTCAGGTTTTCTCTCAAGAACTTGATTTATTTTTATTTTATCAAAAAAGCTGGGCAGAAATCGACATTCAAATTCAATAAATCATTTTTAAAGTAGACGAAGAGTGACAGAGGGTATGAAAAGAAAAGGCAGAGAAAGTTTTTGATAAATTTTTGAGACTGCTGGAAGTGACTGTTCAGCCAAAGAAGACAATCTTTCGCCAAATCTGCTGAATAGTGCCAGTGTTTGCAGACCAGTAAGTTAAGCAGGAGTTGCACAAGTACTGGTAATTAATATACTAGAATTTTAGTGTTTAGGTTTTAAATGGTGGGCTGAAAGGATTACGCCAACATTTTTGTTGTTTTCATGTCTTGCCTCACTCCCTAGTCCATGACAAGCAGAAAGACACCATTCTTTTGACTGTGCGTGCAGTAACAGGGAAGAGACAGGCAGAGCTTGCCCACTGCTAATTAGCTTAGCTCAAACACTGGGAGTCAATGGGTAGAGTTAGCCTGCCTCTGCCAACAGTAACCAGATACATTGTTCAGCAATTTTAAACGGTCCTGTGTGCTTGTTGTGACTGTTTTTTTACCGAGTTACGTTACATTATCTTCTACTATCATCGTATTATCTTCCTCTACTCCTAAACAGAGGCTTTGTTTTGTTGACGCACTTCTGCAGTGGTTTGTGCTAGAGATGTGATGTTTGTGAACGAGTTGAGTCTTTTGAACAGCTCTTGTAAGTGAAGGATGAGAACCGATTTTGCAGTTGTGAGTGACCTGTTCGTTTGTGAGCCATTCTCAAATTTGTAGGCAATTTGCATTTAATAAAAGCTCGCAAACAACTGCTCACTCACAACTGCAAAATCAGTTCTCATTGTTCACTTAAAAGAGCTGTTCAAAAGACTTGACTTGTTTGCGAATGTCACATCTCTAGCGCAAACCACTGCAGAAGTAGGTCAACAAACCAAAGCCTCTGTTTAGGAGTAAAAGAAGATAACACGATGATAGTAGAAGATAACGTTACATAAAGCAGTAAAAAAATGAGTCACAACAAGCACACTGGACTGTTTAGAGTTGCTGAAAAGTTTACCTGATGACTGTAGGCAGAGGCAGGCTAACACTACCCACTGACTCCCAGTGTTTGAGCTAAGCTAATTAGGGGCGCACACAGTTGAAAGAATGATGTCTATCTGCTTGTCATGGACTCAAGAGTGAGGTAAGACACAAAAACAAAAGAAATTTGGAGTACTACATTAAGAATAAACCCTGAATGCTCAGGTAATTAATGGTTTGTTCGACAGCAGCAGAATAATCACAAACAGACCGACAGCAGAGTTCAAACTGCCAACCAGCCTTGTTTCACTTACAAACACATAAACAGACGGAGAGAAGACATAACGACTTCAGGCCTGAGGAGCAACGTTTTTTTCCAGCATCACGATGCTTCTTTCACAATAAATTCTCACGAGTCATTGATTTTTAATGTGTTAGCCGAAGGGGAACAGCCTCATACTCATAAAACTCAATGAAGGATCCTCAGAGACGTTTGCTTCAAAACTTCAACATCTGCCGTTCAGCTGAGTGACACCAAATAACACGGTCATACTTCACACCTTAACACCCAGACATTGGCAAGGAAATGAAAGACCTTTGAAATACATGGGCTAATGAATAATTTTGTATGTATATATATATATATATATATATGTATAGACGTAGGGAGATGTGTGTGTATGTATATATACATTTATTAATAATCAATTTGATAACTTTGATAGAACAAGTAAGTTTGATGTTTTTTTCATTGAATGATTAAGTCTTGTTTTTCCAGACGATGATAAAAGTAGATTAAAAAACTAATTACTTAAACTAATGTCATAACAATGGACACTAGGAAGTGGTAATTTTCTGTAAAACAGAGGTGCAAATACACATTGTTTTCTAATTTCACTGCATTTATTTCATGATATATTTATGATATATTTTAGATCTATTTTCTCTCTAATTCAAAGGCTGTATGGCACTGCAGTTTTCTTTAAGATATACATTTATATCAGAATCAGAAATACTTTATTGATCTCCAAGTTTTTTCAGTTGCTCTTATACACAGTATAGCACTAAGAAAATATCAAATAAATAAATTAAAATAGATAAGAGCATAAAATTTAAATAAAATAGAATTAAGATAAAATAAAATGAAGTGAAAAATTAAGTAGGCAGGCTGCAACATGTAGAATCTTTAAACAATGTTAACTTCCTTTCGAGGGAAAATTAAGTCAATAAAGTAGAAATTAGACTATAAATAAGGCCAAGGAATTCACACTAGTAACATTAACAATATTTGCGATATGAATATAAATATGAATATAGATATGACAGCGCTGTTCGAACGGCAAAGTTTGACAGTAAGGTACAGTTTGACAGAAAGGATATTGCGCTGGGTATTACGTTTGCGTATTTACTTATTAACAAATATCAGAGGTGTAAAACAGAGAAAATGTTTACGCTACAGGACCTGATGGAGCAGCAATATAAGAGGGAGGAGTTATAAAGTCTGATGTCCATATCTTGTCTTTATTGAAAAAAGAAAAGCTTAATTACAGCTGTTTAAAGCACTGCATCCTTGTTTAGTGGTCCAGAGCGTGAGGATGTGGTCTCTTTTTAACCACTGATAAGTCTGCTTGGTGACACATTTCTATTTTCTCAAATTAGTATTTTGAAACAATTATCCCTGAGGAATAATTTGAGAATGATTCATTTATCGACCTCTGTGGAGGGCTCATAGATAGAGATAATCTGAGGGCGGGGCGGATCTAAAGAACATCTCTGTGACCTAAAACAACATCACAACAATCTCCAAGAAAATCAAACCGTGTGGATCTATTTCTGTCTTCTGCTGTCTGTTCTAACGAAAGAACGTCTTCTGATTGTTTTATTCAGCATCTTAAAGAAAGTAGAGCAGGGTCTGCGGGTGGTAACAGAAACCAGATGATTCTCAGGCTAAATTCTTCAGTGTTCAGGATTTATCACACATGACAATTAAAGCGTCAGAACAGAAAACCGCTAAATGAATCAACACTTCCCTTCAGCTGAGTCGACAGGATGAAGGGGAATCTGTTTGTAATCAGAGAAACACTGAGGCTCGATGTGAGAAATATGCATCAATAAGTACCTTTAAGAAGGGGAGCTCGATTAAGGCTGAAATCATAATCATGATTATTTTACTAGATATTGAGATCACGATTATGAAACACAATAGCTTGTCAATTTTAAAACACACACCACATGTTGAAATTGCATGTATATGCTTTTCATGCTTTCATGTTGTTCATTATTTTGACAAATAATACTTGTAAAAAATATAAAAAATAATAAAATATAAAATAATGCTGACAATAATGATGGTAGAAAAAGAAAAACAGTTGAACATCAAGTGGCACAGAAGTCTTTAATCTTGATTGCTCAGTTTTCATGATTGTGGAAGGCAGTAATTAAAATTTGATTAACTCTAGCTCTACTTTTTGGATTCATTTTTTTCTCTCAATTCTATTTTCATATCTAAAATCTAATGCATGTTTAATTTAGCATAAAAAGTCTGACATAATTTGTAAAATAACTCCTCATTCCTCTCTCTAAAACTATTGAGCCATTTACTTTACATTTTTCTAAAATTACATAAAGTGCTAATCTTAGTCTAAAAATAGATAACGTAACATAAGGTGGTTAAAAAAAAAAGAGTCACAGTAAGCACACAGGACCGTTTAGAGTTGCCGAAGAGTTTATCTGATGACTGTAAGCAGAGGCAGGCTAACAGTACCCATTAACTCCCAGTGTTTGAGCTAAGCTAGTTAGCGGTGAGCTAGTTTTAGCCGTCTCTTCCTTGTTACTGCATGCACAGTTGAAAGAATGGAGTCTATCTAAAATTCTAGTATATTAATTACCAGCACTTGTGCAACCTACTGGTCTGCAAACACTGGCACTGTTCAGCAGATTTGGCGAAAGATTGTCTTCTTTGGCTGAACAGTCACTTCCAGCAGTCTTTCTCTGCCTTTTCTTTTCATACGCTCCGTCACCCTCCATCTGCTTTAAAAATGATTTTATTGAATGTAAATGTTGATTTCTGCCCAGCTTTTAGAAAAAATTAAAAAATAAATGAGAAAACCTGAGCCAACATCTGTGTCCAAGTGAACATTCGATCAGGGCCAAGTCCAGACTGAAGATTCGAGATAAGTTGAAACTTGCACACAGCGGCCGATCTGCGAGAGACTGTTTGTGTTTTCCACAGCAGCAGCTCTATGTGCTTCAATTTGCATGCCTAAATTAATGCTGCAAATTCTCGTAGAGCAGGATGTGAATGAGGACAGTGACTGAGATTTACTCTCAACAGCTGCAATTCAGAAAACAACAGGATCCAGACTTTGGAGCCATCCGCGGTGTTTCAACGGAAAAATGTCATTTTGGGACCGGAGGTGTCCAATCCCGTCAGTTTCTGTCTGGAGCAGTTCTTTCTATTTAAAGGAGTTTTTGTGGCCTATAATAAGTTAAAAAACACTGTCAGCAGAGACTGAATATCACTGGGCTGGTGATATTGCTCAGGGTTCCCATTCTTTTCGAGAAATCATTTTCCAGGACTTTTCCACGTTTTCAATGAATTTATGCTTTAGACTTTTTCTTTATTTACTCTGATATTTTATAAATATATTTTGCTGATTACTGTTTAAGAAGCCTAAATTTTATTTTACCATTTTGTATTATTTCTTTTTGTCACCATTGTTTTGAGTTTTTATATTTTATTCCTTAACTTGTATTATTTTATCTACTCATATTTTATGGCTAAGTGTCCAGTAGTTACCAAGTACATGATTATTTAATTCCTATGTTTGATTTTTGTTCACTAACAAGGTAGAAGGAAGATAAATAATTTTCCAGGACAATTCAAGCTTTTCCAGGACATTTTACTTTTTTCCTCATCTTCCATATTCTTTCCATGACTGTAAAATCGGTCAATCATTTTCAAGGTTTTCCAGGACATGTGGGAACCCTGATTGCTGCTCTTTCTGTTGACTCTCTACAATATCAACAAAATTCCTCTCTGGACTTTAATATGCTGATGAAACACATCCTACATCCTTAAACCAGCTGTTGGTGTTACGACAAACTGAATTTCAGGTAACGCCATCAGCCGTCTTGATTCAAGCTGCAGTGGCTCAATGCAAACACCTACGCTCGTCCCCTGAAAAGATCTAAAATCATCTTGCTGCAATGCAGATCTTTGGCAGGGCCTGGACTTTGTTGAGGGATTTCAGGACTCGCACACAAATGATTAAATTCTCCCTGGTTGGTTGTTTATGTCACATCAAAGGAGGACAAGCCGTTTAAGAGACACAGCTGGAAATCAGCAAAATTTTGGATCATTTATGCAACTTCCTCCCCTAATGATGAAGTCAGTCCTGTCAGCCAGACTTTTGAAACATTTCTGAGGCGTAGCAGTGATAAAGACGAAGAGTTAATCAACTGATAATTCTTAGAATATCTGCTTTTAAGTTGCAAAGAGAAAACTGCAGGTGGAGGTGATAAAAAATACTGGTTGTTAAAGCAACAGTCAGAAATTTTAAAGTTTGTGTTGAATTTAGCAATCCCGGTGACCAAAATCAAACTTTTATTCTTAAACAGGATCCTGCTCAAGGTTCCCAAAGTGGGGGGTGGGATCACTCAGGGGGTTTCAGGACACGAAGCAGGATCAGAAGATGCATCCAAAAATAATATACTGATGTAATAGTCTGTAATAGTCTCGATAGGGCACATAATAACATCAGCATAGTTCCAGTCTGCTTCAAAACCTGATAAAAACTCTTGCCTGTGGGTAAAAGAAATCCCCTCTCTCTTTTACAAATTGGCAGGGAAGATGAATTTCAGGTCCTGATGTGGTCTGGAAAGATCTGAAGGCGCACCGACTTCGTAAAATAATATTTTAGCTGACGCTCTTTTCTGTCCTGGAAGATGAGTGCTGAAGAACTGACCTGAGGTCCAGGGAAGCCGGGGATTCCTATAGGTCCAGGCTGACCTCCGACTCCTCTTGGGCCCTGCAGAGAAAACACGAAGGACAAATTTTTGCCCAGATGGGTGAGGTGCTTTCTCCAAGAAGTCTCTGCTCATGGTGTCCTGCTCCCATCACTAACCTGAGGACCTGAAGCTCCAGGGCTGCCTGTAAGGCCTGGGTCTCCTGGTGGTCCAGTTGCACCCTACAAGAAAGTTTAGAAACAGTTATCGGTAAGAAAACCAGTTTGTGAAAGCACGGAGCAATGTCTGACTTTCCCTCCTACCTTCTCACCGGGAGGCCCTCTCCTTCCATTTGGACCCTGAGCAGAGAAAAGAAGAACAAAACATTTTTATTGTTACAGATGTTTTATGAGTCATCAGTGTTCATTTTGCTGACTAATTATTTTCGTCATAGTTTCCGTCAACAACCTTTTTTCCCCTGATGAAAACTAGACAGTAAAACTAAATCAACTGACATTTTCAGCAACAAATAAAAACTAGACTAAAATGTTTGACAAAGACTTAATCCAATCAGACCAAATTTGGTCATGTAGAAAGTAGGGACAAGTTAGGATTATATCCAATCACAGCTACTTTGGTTGTTTGGAAAGGTTGGATGAGTTAAGAGAGACATCCAATCACAGCTGCCTTAGCTTGGTGGTGGTGGGATAAGTTGTGGAGCGATCCAATCAGAGCTCCTCTCTTTATGAATTGATATATTCATGTAGAGCAGGTTCACTGTTTGTTGTCAGTTCTGGTATTGTAACTGAGATGCTCTGCCAGGTAGCCTAAATAAAGGTGACTGCATTTCACACAAAAGTTCAATTTGTTTCTGTTCATTTTTACATTCAAACTTTACTAACATTCAATAAAGGGTTATTAGATGTTTCATTTTAGCCAAGTGTAACACATGACTTCAGAAATTCAAGGAAACATAAAAAATACCTTACACTTTACACTTTATATTTTAGTCGACTAAATTTACAGTAGATTTCGTCAACTAAAACTAGACTAATATTAAAACAATTTAGATGACTAAATTATGACTAAAACTAAAAGGTATTTAAGGCAAAAGACTAAACCTAAATTAAAAAGTACTGTCAAGATTAACACTGTGAGTCCTGCATGAATCAGATGAGTATATTAAACCTTACTGTGCTCACTGAAGCTGAGTACACACTACCAAACCTTCACACTAACAGACTAGTTTAAGGAGATTTTTGTTTGAGGATCAGCCACTTAACTCGACCTGATGAGGGCTCACAGACTGCATGATTCGTCAAACCAACCAAAGCCAACACGATCAATCCCTCCTCCATTTTTATGGTTCGGATTAACTTTATCGCCACTCTCTCACTGTTCACTATCATTGTTTAGATATTCCCGATCCTTCCCTGAAACAATGGTAGGATGTCACACTGGTAGGTCTATTTGAGGGGGCCAGGGGGACAAGCCATTTCTTGCAGTTATTGGCGACATAAATACGGGTAAACAGTGCAGTCCTGCTGCTGCCTGTTTTTGTCTTGTGCATAGAAGTGCTCCATCACACAGAGGCCACATGTTAAACTTACAGAAGGGCACATAAAACTCTAAAAAGCAGATCATGGGCTCTCTTGGGCAAAACTTTTCCCCGCAGAGTGAGTAAAAAGAGCTCCTATTCACATAATGGAGCACTCGTACATCTGACAAGTTTAATCTTTACTAGGGGTGTAATGATCCATCGATCTGGATCGATACATCGATTGGTTAAGCAATGATCCAATTAAATCGATGCAAACTCAAAACATCGATCAACATCGTCATCTTCAACGTCTTTATTTTGAAATTCTGACCGGATATCCGTTCACCACTTCCACCCAATAGCGCCTCTTTCTGAAGTTTCAACTTTACAGGGCTCTCAAGTCTCACGCATTCAGCGTATGAGACGTGCACCATTTCGCTCTCTCACACACCACACCCGGTATTTCTCCTGCTTCAAAATGTACTGTGTAGCGCCCACCGAGTAACATCGCTATATGCTAACGTGTAGCAACACGCTGTTAGCATCACAGAGCTAAACGGGAGCTTGACATGTCAGCCAATCAGAAAATAGCACTGCTGTATCCGGGTAAGATACGGTCGATCTGACAGCAGAGGATGCCTACTGCACACACACGACGGGAGTAATCACACGAGTACAGTAAGTTATCTCATCATTTGACTTTGTAGCGCACTGATTAATGAAATTACTTATTGTATGAAAGGACAACAGTGAGAGCTTATTCTTATTCTTCCTCCACATCTACCATTAAACAGTGAAGCAAAGTCTAAAAACACCTGACTACTAATTAACCTAATTTTAATTTTAAACACGATTAGATCATACAGATGGTTATAATCCTCTATAAACTATCATACCCAAAGGTCAGCACATCTTTTCACATTTCAGGAATAAAACTGTCAAAACTTAGAAATTGCTTTTTATTTCTTTCTTGCTTTAGGTGAAATGTAGCTGATTGTGTTCAATGAGTACATAATATCGTCTTAAATCGATCGAAGGCCCCTGAATCGTATCGAATCGAAATCGAATCGTGGCAGACTTTGTGACATTGGCGAATACCATATTGTTGTCCAAAGAATCGATATTGTATCGTCATGAAACTGGTGATTTACACCCCTAATCTTTACTTGTCGTATTTGAATTATTTTATCATCGTTTTGTCATTTATAAGTAAAATCTTTGTCCTGATTCCAGGAAAATTTGCACTTGATTTGCACATCAGTTCTAAATGCTTCGATCACCTTCAGCTCTCATCAGACTGTGAAAAATATCAATGTAATTAAAGAAGATCACACAAAGGCTGTCCTATCACACAGGTCAGCTGGATGAGCTAAAGAGTAGTGCTCAAATGTGTCTAAAATTCTGCACAGAAACAGCCTGATTCGTGAGCATAAAGGGATAGAGTTAGATTCATACAGCATCAACTTGCAGAAGTATCAAACTCAGACAAAATATAAGTTAAAAGTAAATTTTATACTATTATTCTCAGCTGGAGAGGGTCTAGAAACCTAACAAAGAGCTGATCAAACTGCACTGCACACAGCTAACTGATAAATCTCTGCTCTAAGGCTCAAGTCCAGGTTCAAACTGCACATGTTGCTGATACACAGTTGACCTTTCTCCAAGCAGAAGGACAGATGTGTCATAATAAAGTAAAAAAATTTCCCCTCTGCTTCAATGTGAGAGCTCTGCTTGGTGCAGATATCTACCCTCCAAAATCTGACACACAACAAGAGCAAACTAAACAGCATCACTACTTTGCGGTCCAGCTAAAGTCTGAATATCAGATGTATCATTTGATTAGAGCTTGAATGAGGCAGAGACTTAGACGATGTGTGGACAATTATGGAGATATGAGTGCATCAGAATCCAAAGATAATTCTTGCTGTTGATATTAGTAGAAGAGAAAGGTTAAAAAAAAATCTCACCCTGTTTCCGATGATTCCACTCTCACCTGGTCGTCCATCCCGTCCCGGTGGTCCCTGTTGGTTAAGGTGCATTAGGTGCAAGTCAGTAATGAGTTTTTCGGGGGTAAAAAGAAGTATGACTTGATTCTTAAAACCTCAAGATGTGCCAAACTGAGACTATAAAAAGGGCAGGTTGTTCTTGAGAACATTTTCTCATAAGTACATTATACCCAATAGATCAGCATGCAGAGATATCAAGAGTCCATTAGTAAGAGTGTTTCTAAATAGACAGAAGGAAAGACGGACAGATGGATAAAGTACACAGATGAGCATCTCTATGGGTAGATAGATGGACTGATACATGCTTAAATTAGGGATGCACAGTATTTATCGGACTGATATAATATCGGCCGATTTGGGGGAAAATTACGTAATTTTTTATCAACCTGATACGTACATTTTATCCGATAATAAGATCCGATAAATTAATGAAATTGTTTGCAGGCCACGTAGCCCTAAAACAAGCCATGTCGCGCTGGTTACGTCATCTATCGCGCCTTACTAGAAGGACCCAAGCCTGACCCCGTCTCTGCCAGACCAAAAGTGACGTTGTGTTAAAACTTGAAGAGGACTTCAAGTTTTAACACAACAGATCTTATAGCTCGCCTGAAAAGTCGTCATCGTGGCAAAGCGGTATTGAAAGAATACGAAGCAGCCGCGGTAGCAGCTAAGGCTAAAACAACAACACAGAGCGTGGATGTCCCCATTCAGCAGGTGTTTGAAAACTTCTAAAAACTTTTTAAGAGACAGTGAAAAGGCTAAAGCCATTAACGACAAAGTGGTGGAGTTCATAGTGCTTGACGACCAGCCCTTTTCTGTCATTGAGAGTCCGGGTTTTCGCAAGTTAATAGCACATTTGGAGCCACGCTACACCCTCCCAAACCGTCACTTCTTCTTGGATGTGTCCATCGCTGCCTTCTTCGGTATTGTGCCACACACATCCATAACTTGATAACATAACACAAAACAAGAATGAACTACACGTAAGTTTTACCACGGACATAAGGACATCTGACGTCAGTCCGGTCAGCAAGCTTAGCTTAGAGGCTCAGTGGTTGGATCAAGATTTTAACATGCAAAAAGATTATATTAAATATAAAAAATATGAACTTATCGGTCATCAGTATCGGCCATGAGAAGCAGGAAATTATTGGTTATCGATATCAGTTAAAATTTTTCATATGGTGCATCACTAGTTTAAATGTATGTACAGGTGGATAAAGAGGCAGATAACTTGTAACATGAGTGGTTGGATAAATGATTGGATGGAAAATGAATGGACAGATAGCCAAACTGTTGGATGAATGGATGGATTGACATAAAAATAGATGTACAAATAGCCAAATGGATTGATGGATATTTGCATGAAAGGAAAAACAGATGGACGGATAAATGAATGGATGGATGAGTCAATCGATGGAAAGGTAGCCAGACAAACAGATAGCCAAATACATGAATTATGGATAAATAGATGGATGGATGGATGTTTAAATGTATGTATAGTTGGATAGAGGGGCAGATAGCTAGTAACATGAATGGTTGGATGAATGGATGGATGGAAAGATGAATACATAGATCACCAAACTGCTGGATGGATTGATGGATAGAGAAAGAGATGGATGAACAAATAACCAAATGTATGGATACTTGTATAGATCTACAGAAGGAAAAATAGATGGATGGATAAATAGATAGTTAGATGGATGAATGAATTAATCTATGCATGAATGAATTTACGAGTCGATGGATGGATGGATGAATGGAGTGATAGATGAAAAGGCAGCCAGAAAGATAGATAGATAGATAGATAGATAGATAGATAGATAGATAGATAGATAGATAGATAATAGATAGATAGATAGGATGGATAAATGGATGGATAAATTAAAGAGATGGATGGATGGATGGAAAGATGTACGGATGAATGAATGTAGGATAATTTGAAGGATTAGTGGGTGGATGAATGGCTGAATGTATAATCAATATACAGAATGAATGAATGAAATATATTCCGTTTAACCACTTGTTGACCCATAAAATAAATAATTCTTAATTTTTCAGAATTTGCTCTTACAGCTCACTGATTCAACCCCCGCTCACTCTTCCCAAACACCAGTCTCCAAACATTTGCCACACGTTGAATTTTTACAGTAACAGGACTTTTCCTGTCTGATAATCTCATCCCTTCTTTAAATCCGTCTGTTCTGCGAAGTTTCTTACCGGCGGACCAGCGTTCCCGGGGTCTCCTTTGGCTCCTGGAACATTGTTATCAGCTCCCGTCTCACCCTGTCAGAGGAAACATGAAGAAAGCTTTAAGAGATAAACTCCACGTCGTGTTTAGTTTACTGTAAAGTGGAGCCTCCAGCTGTGCTGCAGCTGTGTTTGGATTCACTGGTAATGGATTTACAGGCGGTGAAAACGTCACTAATGATCTTTGTGATGAGACCACAGCGATGTAGAGGGGACTGGAAATCTAAAGGATGTCAGACATGAAAGAGGAATTTACAGGTTAATTTTCCTTTGATATTAAAACAAATCCTCGTCTGTTAATGTCTGTTTTACGAGGTAATTCTTGAGTTAATGTGTTTTTATTAGAAAAAAGGCTCAAATATCAATGAAAAGTGCATCGATTAGTGAGGTGTTTTTTGCATTTTTGCTTGATGTTACATCACCAAAAGGATCACATTCTCTGACTCTAACCATAATAAATGCACAGTAGTAGTTTTTCTGAGAGCCTGAGCACTGGTTTTGTGTAATATTCATATTATTTTAACATACTTACTTTTCAGTTTACTTGTTGTTAAGATGGGTCAATATTCTGTTTGTGTTTGTTTCTTAAATTCCAGTATGAAAGGACATTTAGTTCATTTTTCCCCAACATGGAAGAGAAAATGCGTTGGTTCGTCCATTTACTGTATCTCCTCACTGTGTTATTAAACACTGGCTGTCTCGCTGCTAAAGCAAAGTCGAGTTAGATGATGAACGTATCCTGTTTCATACAAATTCTTCACATTTAAAGTCTTGTTGTTTTAATTTGTCAGAAGGCTTTAAGACAATAATAATGATAATAATAATAATAAAAAATAAAAATAATAATAATAACTGTAAAGCCCCTTTAAAAACAGGTGTTTACAAAGTGATTTAACAGACAAAGCACAGGCAGAAAAAGGCAGAACTCTGGAGACAATAAATCAACAATCAGGTCAAACAGAGACAAAAAGAGTCAAAGGAAAGGCACAGAGGTTCATGTTAATTAAAGCAACAAAAGGAAAGAAAATGGTAAACTGGTGAGCTGGAAACAGCTGAAGTAATTCAGGAATATACTAAATTAGTACAGCTTATTATGTCAACAGGTACACATGAAGAACATTAGTAAAGAAGGTATTTTGTTTCATATATAATGATAAGGAGACGATAAGACAATAAATAGATGATAGATTTATAGTTACATAGATAAATTAATGACAGTTGGTAGCTGATGACATAACATCAGGAAGATGGAAAAGAAGAGGGTAGATAGAGGACGGATAAAGGAGAAAAAATAAATAAATACTTAAAATAAAGTAAAATAAAAACAATAATAATAAAAAAGGGAGTATATTAAGACATGAAAGTAATTGTAAAATAAGTATGTAGATAAAAATAGAATAAAATAACCAACTAACAAGGTTGATAAACAAGTATGAAAGCAATAAAAAAGCATCATGTAAAAGCAGTTCTAAAAAGTGAGTTTTGAGAAGTGATTTAAAAGATGAAACAGCCTGACAGAATACAGGGATGTTTACAGCAGCAGCAACAAAGACACGGCTTGTCTCTGACTCTGGTCAGAGCTCTAACGCCCAGAGAACTTTACTGACAGTGATTTATTAAAAAATCTTCCTCTGGGCTTTTGAACTTACACATCGTGACTTACACAGGCATCTGTCTCTGCTCTCATGCAAACGTGGAGGAAATACCTCAGGATTGTGTGAGAACAGGCTTGGTAGTGTAATAACTTGTGTAAATATAATAATAATTGAGTGTCGCTGACCTTATTCTTGTATACAGTCCATTTCTCCGATTTATCCTCCTTTCTGATAAAGGTATGATGTTCGGTTGGAGCACTAATATTAAAAAAACATTTGCACTGCAGTTTTCACAGCGTGGTCTTCTGGCATCTGTTGGTGCTTATCCAATAATGGGACAGGCAAGTTGATTGACTCCATAAGTGTCACTTACAGGTTCAGAGTTAGGAGTTAAAGATCATACAGTGACACTTGTAGATCTAAATTAACTGAAATAAAGAAACACAATCTGTACACTTGTTTTTGACACCAATGCCTTTTCAGCTGAGAGTATATTATCAGGGATTTGACTCCCTCCAGAGTAAACTTAACTCTGCACTTGTAGAAATATTGCCAATACTAAAGTTTGACTCTTCTCAGTGTAGGTTTATGGTTCAGGGTTCCCACTCTTTTCGAGAAATCATTTTCCAGGACTTTCCAGGAGGTTTTCAACCCTACTTAAATTTTTTTTATTTCTAACCCTCGGGCATGAACATCATCTGCTGGCTATCTTATTAGTCTGACTGTCACCATTGTTTTGAGTTTTTATATTCAATTCCTTAACTTGCACTATTTTATCTACTCATATTTTTTGGCTAAGTGTGCATTAGTTACCAATTTCCTATGTTTGATTTTTGTTTTCTAACAAGGTAGAAGGAAGATAAATAATTTTCCAGGACAATTCAACCTTATCCAGGACATTTTACTTTTTCCTCATTTCCATTTTTCATGACTGTAATATTGGTCAGTCATTTCCAGGTCTTCCAGGTTTTCCAGGACGTGTGGAAACCCTGTGGTTTTTGCGGGTTTTGTTTCAACGGAGTTAAAACAAAACAGAGAGAAAACTGTTTCAACTCACCGGATCTCCTCTCAGTCCTCGGGGTCCTCTCAGCCCCACCTCCCCTCTGATACCTGGGATACCCTGAGGATGAAAGGCCGACCTGTCAATCAACTAGCCAGGGGTCGGAGGTCAAAGCCTCTGAGCTTCAATAAACCAGCCTCCAATGGCTGAAGTGAGAGATAAATGTGCATTCCACTACAAAGAGAAACAATGATTTTAACAATCGAGCTTTGAGTAAAGTGTGAATCAACCATGTGACTACATGTAAGTGATGGAATTAACCTCTAAGTTATTTAGAGAGTTGTTTAAATACTTAGATGCTTTTTTCTGCGTGGTAAAGAAAACCTAAATGTTATGTTACCGGGTTTCCGGGGTGTCCTCTCTCCCCTCGAGCTCCGTCGAGTCCCGTCACTCCCTGAAAACAAAGAATCAGAAAATCCCTCCAATCAGATGCTTCCTGAACACACCCACTCATTTCCTCCATTGAGAAGACTAAGAACAGAGATAAACTCTGAATATAAACACCATCCAGAGGCATCGCTTCATCTCTTCAGCTAAAGTTAAGTAGGTCAGATTATTTCAGAGGATCTTCAGGACACTAAAATACTTTTCTGCTGAGACTTCAGGCCAGAAACTAAACAGATGATTAAAAGACAGATAAGATGTTTTTTTATGGTGGACATTCATGTTTATCCTAAGCTGCAGTTCCAAGAATCCTTTTAGAGAGTTAACTTGTTTCATAATGTTTCCATGAAGTCTGGATTTGTTTACACTTTTAATACTTGGCTATATTTCTCTGAAGATATGACATTTAACAGCTCCTGTTTGCAGCAAAAATTTGGTTGTATACACAACTGCCTCAGACTGATGTAACATTTGATGTTTTACGAGCAGGTTTTGTTGCAAATGTTTCTATGATTTATAGAGATTATTAAAGTTTATCTTCAGTGCATAAAAACAGTGAATGAAAGTTAGTATTTCTAAAATGTTAGACTTTTAGAGCCTGATTTGTATGTCGTTATCTGACCAGCAAAAGAAACTCGTTGAGAAATTAAAACTCATTCACACTTACACTCACACCAAAGAGGAAATTTGGAGTCAGCAATCAACCTAATCAGCATGTTTTTGGTCTTTGGTCTGGGAGGAAGCTGGAGTGCCTGGAGAGAACCCATGAATGCACAGTGAGGTTTGTGCACTAACAGCTGCCACCTTCACTATGATAGCAGGATTAAAACACTTCAATGACAGTGGACGAGACCTGGTGTTATTGTTTCACAGGTGACCGTGTTGACTGGTGACCAGTGTTGGGAAAGTTACTTTGAAAAAGCAGTGTTTGCTCTTTACTTCTTAAAAAAAGTAATCTGTTACTTTACTTAGTTACCCTCGATGGAAAGTAACTTTTTACGTTACTCGACTTTGGGCAGAATCCCATGCCTGTTCCTAAGTGTGTAGGCCTACATAAAAGTTCTTCTACAGAGGACATAACAGGTATTTTTTGTGCTCTTTCTTTCACAAAATCATGTCACATACTGTGTGGAATGAGAGCTCCTGTCCAGTGTTTCCAGATTTTTCTTCTGAAATAACCAGGTCGATAAAAAAAAACAAGCACAAAACAAGCAACTTCCTGTTATTTCTTTTTCTAATGTGATATATTCCTTTTTTTTTTAAGAGAAATCTAAATCAATCATAAAGCGTGTTTTAATTTTCATCTACATTACATTTCAAATTAACAGTGCCGAGCAAAAAGAAGCCCCAAAGTCGCTTATAATAAGCAAACCTGGCAACTACGGCTCTGGCGCATGCTCCTTGTGTGGGAGTGTGTTTGGGGGCAGGTAACCAGGAAACGAGGAAGTAGAAAGGACAAACTACCAACCGCACTCGTGTTTTGCTTTATTGCGGGGAACTGGGAGATAAATAAAGAGCCTCAATAAACAAGCAACAAGCGGCCCGCAACTCATGAGATTTGCAAGAGACTTTAGAGAAAAGCAGGCCCAAAGACGCTTATAATGACCAAATTAAAACAGGAACTACGTTTTCTTCCTGTATGTCACTTTATCTTTTACCCAAAAAAAGTAGTTACGTTATACACAATCCTGACCCATGGCTGCTTGCTCTGTGGTCGCAAACATGAGGTGAATTAAAAAAAAATAATAATAATCAAGGTGAGTATTAAGAGCATATAACAGGTTTCAAGGGTGCAGGAAATACCAAAAAGAGATAAATGGTAAAAAAAAATCCATGGACACCCACTAAAGGTCAACCTTCATCAAAGTTTTCATTGTCTTTATATCTGGCAAATTTCACCAAGCAGATCAACACACAAATACTGAATTAAAAATATAAGTTGTTTACTATCTCTAAGTTCAAATAGACCCACAATTTCAAAAATAAAGTTGAGAAAAGGCAAAATAGCAAGAACAAGCCTAAAAAAAGGAACGTGTTAATTCCATTATAATGCTGAAAAATAAGCCAAAACTGAATTTGTACCGTTTCAACTTTATCTTTCACATTTCTGCTTAATTTTTCTTTTGGCATTTTGACTTTATCATGTCATTTGACTCTTTTTAGTTAATGCGATGCTTCCTCAAAGTGCATAATGAAAATACCTCCTTCTCCTGCATGGTTACAAAAGAATAAAGAGCCCCCGTGTTGTTTACTCGAGGCCCTCAAATGACTAAAATCACCCCTGCTTCTCCACTTGTTGGTGGCTTAACTTTGAACTCTACAGCAAAAAAATGATACTGTCCTGTATTATCATCATTATCTAAGGTGTCTCGTACCTGTTCTCCGTTGACTCCGTCCAGCCCGTCCTCTCCATGGTCGCCCTGCAGAGTTTGAGGAGAATCTCTTATCACTGCAGGTTCTGTTTCTCTGACTCTGTCTGGGCTCTAATGTTTATCTAAACATTCCACAGAACACACAGAACATCTCATGATTTCCTCTTTTAGTGACTTCAGGACATTCCAGACGCTCGGACTCACTCACCCTGTCTCCTCGGATCCCTCTGTAGCCCTGCAGAAACCAGAGACAACAAAGAAATGTTCTCAGAGAATCTGAACAATGATTTAAAAAACTGAAGTGAGTGAGGATTTAGGATTATTTTAACCTTCATTCCTCTGAGACCGGAGCAGCCCTGGACGCCCTGAGGTCCACTCGGTCCAGGACGGCCTCTCCCGCCCTGAAAGGCATAAAAACAGTGAGTGGAGAGCCGGAGATGCTACAGCTTTGACGAAGAAACATATGAACAGGTTTTCCTCTGAGCCTCCTCGTTTGTGAAGTGCTGGTCCAAGTGTTTCATGGTTAAAACCAGGTGGCGCCTTTTTTTTGGCCAGGCAGTGTATATTGGCTGAAGTCTCGGCTGAACGTACCATGCTTCACCGCACTATCACTGAATGTCTAAACTGAAGATTAAAAAGCATCATTTTAAAGAACCAAATATTGTTTTTGTTTTTTAACATTAGTTTCTAACACAAATAAACCGCAACAGTTTCAGGAACAGTTTTTTATGGTTGAGATTGTGCACTTTTGACCAGAAAATATGTGTTATGGTATTAATATCAGTCACAGTGAGCTCACAAATATCGGTAAAAATCAAATATTTTACATTTCTTTCTTTTTTTTTTTTGTGTCCATTATGTTTATTGGATTTTCTTAGTTTATACATGAAACAGCAATGAATCAATAAGGCAACAATTATACACAACAACATACAAATAACAACAAAGACCAAACCTAAACAAACAACAAGAACAACAACAAGCAGCTCAAGTGGGATCAACTATCAACGTAGGTCCAGGCAAAGACCATAATATGCTTATAGTAGGACAAAATACAGGCTCAAGAAACTCCCTTAACAATAATGGCAGAGAGGTCAGGTCCAATGTAATCTAAATAAGGCTGCCAGATTTTGTAAAACTGATCTTTCTTTGCATGTAGTATGCATGTAAGGTATTCAAGGGGAAATATTGTACATTTCTAATAAATACTCGTGACTTTTATGTATGTATGTATGTAACAAACATACTTGTGGAAAGTAATGTTAACTTGTTGCTGTTTCTATGGCGTGTTATACTTGAGCAGAGAAAGTGACTCACTGGATGCAAAATATCACAATTACCTGGAGCATTTCCTGCTTCAGTTGTGATCCAAGTTGCCTGGTAATACTGTTATTATTATTATTACTACTGCTGCTGCTTACACTACTACATCAGTGTAATGAGTGAAATCGTCACCGTTTGTGTCGACTGCATAGTATCAAGTGCCAAATGCAATAAAACACAGTGATTCAAAGTTAAGGACTTTGCAATAGCAGTTAGATACCAGCAAGCCCTGGTAGGCCCCTGACCCACATAATTAGCGCCTGGTCAAGATAAAAATGATGCTTCAAATTGCTTTTAAATCTTAATATGAGAGCAGAGAGCACAGGGAAGGAGTGTAAATTATACTTTACACTTGTTGCCAAATCCATTCGTTTATGTTTATCAGTCAAGCAAAAACCTGACACACCAGACAGACTGTTCAACATATTTCACAGATCAGTATGGAAAACAGCTCATGGAAAGTGTTTGGAAAGGGCAGAGCCTTTCAAAAGCGTATCCAGCAGGTGATTGGACGATCGTCCTGTCAATCAAATTCATTACAGGCCAATCAGATAATGTCGTAAACGGGTGCTAATGCTGCGGTGTAAAATACAAAACATGAGCCACTTCTTAGAAGAAAATCACCAAAACATGTTGGACGTGGATCAAAAATATCCATTCTCTTGAGAAATGCTTTCAGTGTTATTTGTTTTGTATTTATAAAATAATTTTAAATTTTAATTTATTTCAAACATTTATATAAATAAATGAAAACAGAAATACCATTCACATACAAAGAAAAAAAGAAATGAAGTATTTATACACGTTCAAAAAGGAGTAGGAGTAAATGCTTTTTGAATTCCCACCCCTTATTACTGTTTCTAATGGGTCGTATAAAAATATATTCTGGTTTAACATCCATGCAAATATATTGTACATATGTACACTACAAAACATATAATCCATATATATATGTTTATAAACATAGACACTACAAAATATATAATATAAAATAGAAAAAAAAAACGCAGCCCCGATTTGATAAACTCACCTCCCCCTGCTTTAAGGGACTTTGATTGGGCCGTCCCACTTTGGGCCGAGCGCAATCATTGTAGATTGGAGCTTGTCAGTACAGATCTGCCTGATTACAGACAATGAATCAGGCTGATCCAGCTGCACTGCAAGGTTTTGAAAATGAGCCCCAGGCTTCATTTGGTCCTTGGGCTATGATTTGGACACCATTGGCTTAAGGGTTGATTGGTAGTAAGCCGAGACCACTTCTTCCCAGCACACTTAGGGGCGTTTTTTTGTACCAAAGAAAGAGCTTGATAGCCGTTTTCTCGAACATTGTGTTAAAAAAGAACAATAAAATGAAGAAGCACTTACAGCCGTGCCCTCCTCTCCTGGAAACCCTGGGTGACCTTTTTGTCCAGGTATTCCCTGAAATAAAAAAGGTTTAATAACAGTTAAAATCATATATTTAAATACACAATTGAAAAGAATAGAAAAGAATAGAATAAACTTTTATTCATCCCACAAGGGGAAATTTACAGTGTTACAGCAGCAAAGGGGACAGCAATGATAAATAAAAAAATAGACTAAGTATAAAAAACAGTATGTGCATTATTATAAATATAAAGACTAGAGTATAAAACAAAAACTACACTATAAGAATTATAAGTAATTGCACATGGGAATATTGCATGTTGTTGGAGGATGCTGCCTCTGTGTCGTTGCCTGAATACAGAAATAGACTAAAGAATTTTTTAACGACCTCACCATGAACAGTCGGAGTATCCTTGTCCCTATTAAAATGTGATTTATTTATCATTCCTAAGCATCTTACTTGTTCTATTCTGTTATTTTTCCCCCTTTGTTTCTTTGTATGAAATCAATGCTCTTTATATCTGATGTTTGATTTTTATTTTTGGTGCTTCAGTTTTTACGTCTCATGGTTTACACAGGTCACTTGCAGGCTTCTACCACTCCCACACACATGCTTTTTTAAATATGTTCTTATGTGCATTTTGCTTCTTTAACTGTGCAAAATAATAAATAAAATAACAAAATAAAACTTGAATGCAGAGATTTTATGTATTTAAATATATTTCATGGTTTAACTAACGCAGCCGTCATTCCTCTGAGGCCTTACAGAAGGATTTTCTCCATGCTCTGGCCTGTGTAACTAAATACTCCGAACATTGACCTTGGAATGCATGAAAAATGGACTGAGAGTGATCTCACCCTCCTCCTCCTCGACCAATCAGAAGCCTGTATGCTCGGCGGATGAGATCAGTGCGTGTGTCTGCTTGTACTCAGCTCGGTCCAGCTCACTTATTGCCTCTGACACTTTCGTCTAAACGTTCCTGACATCATGTTTAAAGTTTAAAGGTGTGTGTTCCCCTCACCTTTGGCCCCGGGGACCCTCGAGAGCCTCGGATGCCTTCGTGTCCCGAACACTTGCACATGACGTTGCAGCACTCTCTATCAGACACCGTGTCCTGGAGAGGAGAGGAAAAGAGCGAATTAAGCGATTAAGAGAAATTGCTTACTTTTAGAGCACTTTCTATTAATCCATAAACATTTCAGACTTTTTTCAGACACAGTGAAGGCATTTGCACAACAGGCACAAATAATTCACATATAACTAGAAAAGCACTCAGAGAGCGCAGACCTCCGCCAAGGTGATCCGGATCAGTCCCAAAATTTAATCAGTTCTTCCATATCCCATTTCCAACAATTCCTGAAAATTTCATCCAAATCCTTTCAGAACTTTTCAAGTTATTTTGAACGCAAACAGACAAACAGACAGACAGACAGATAAACGCCGGCAAAAACGTAACCTCCTTGGCGAAGGTAATTATTTTTTTTGGACCATTAGCCAGTTAATGTAAGCTTAGATGCAGAGCCAGCTGGCCTATTAACCAATATAGGCAAACACCAAGGGTGCAATGGCCTCCAGGGGGCACCACAAAATCGGGAAAATTCACATTCAATATAACTGCCGCTATATTATATATAAATACATATATATTGACTGTACTTTTGTTGTACATAGTTTTGCATAAAGCTTTTGTTAATAGTTATTTTATTTAGTTTTTGCATAGTTATTACAAAGTATAAATGTAACTAATGTATAGAGTCATTGTGTGCAAACTGCGTGGTTATTTAAACTGTTTGATGTTGATTGTATTTATAATTTATTTCTATTATTATCCATTCACTTTATTACAGGATTTTTATTTTGTCTTCAGGGTATTTATATTGTATTTCAGATATTTGGGATTTATTTGTAATTTGTTAAGCATGTACTATGGGTAAAATGTTATCTTATAAATTAAAGACAATGGAAAAAAACAATGCTATTCTATTTCTTTTGTAAGTAAATGATGGATGAAGGGGGGCACCATATAGAATCTCACCTAGGGCACCACATTGGGTAGGGCCGGCTCTGCTTCCAAGTGAGGCTAAATTTGATTTTTTTTTGGGTCAATGGCCATCATAATTGAGTTCATATGCACCTATCGGTGGCAGAGTTTGTAAAAAAAAATCTCCTTCACTTGTTCTTCTTACAAGCAATATATGAACAGTAGAGGTGGATAGAGCTTTCAGTGAGTCTCTACCTGCCTTCTTTGTTATTGTTTTGATTTAGGGTCCCCTGGTGCAAAGAAAACAGCATCAAACATCACTGTAAGCAGAGAGCATCTAATACTGAAGTAATTATAAGCAGATATTTTGGAACACTGAGTCAGTTTTATTGTGTTTTTTGCCTTGTGTTTTTTTTAAAGGTTTTGTAGGCGTTGATAGGCGTCCTGTTACAATGATGATGCTTTAGTCTGTGTTCAATTGTTCAAACTTCAACATGATGTGAACTTTTAAAGGATTTAATAGCCTTTTCTCTCTTCACAAACATGTTTTGGTTAAAAACAAAGAGCTGGGACAAACATAAAACCTTTAAAATCAACTGTAATCTGTTTTGCCTTTCTTTGCCAGTGGTGATTCCTTGGCATTGTGAGTGATTAGCATATTTTCTAACAACCAACACTTGCCCGAGGCTGCCCGATAGTTTCCATTCCTGCCCACTGACATGCCAGAACAGGAAAACATCTTCTGAGCAAATGAGTCTCTGATCCTCATCCCACTAAAAGCTCTCATCTAGTGAATAACTCTGATAAATCCTCTTTAATGTGGACCAGGCAAAAAGATATACTCAGCATTTTAATGACATAAACTCTCAGGCTCATTATGGGCCCCTGATGTGTTTCCATGTCAGATTACAGAACTGAAAACACTCACGGGGTAACATCTTTAGTCAATCGTATTAGAATAGTCACCAATAAAAAGCATGGCCATTTTCAAACCGCCATTTTTTGTATACTTTAAAATCAACAGTATATAAAAAATACCTGATTGTCATAAACAGCATATTACTAGTACACCTACTAGACAATTTTGTGTTAGTAGTAGTTCTCGTAGACTTAAACAATGTTACTGGTAAAAACTCAAAGCTTTACTAGTAGTACTAGTAACACAAAATTATCTACTAGTAGACGATTTTGCTTCACTAGTAACGTCTACATGCGCAATAGTGAACCAAAAACCTTTACTCATAAAACAAAATTTATGTTAACTCAAAATATCAAACTAATAGTACTAGTACGCTGTTTTTAGTCTACTGGTAGTACTAGGAAAGCCAAAAGATTCACTAGTACTACTAGAAGACCTAATGCAAATGAGGTAGGAGGAATTATAACCAAACCCAGCACCCTGATTGGTTGTAATATTTTTGAAAGCCAATGGGAAGCCTGAACTTGCTTTCCCCTGCCCCCTTATTACCATACAAGGCTTACTATAGTAGTACAAGTGAACATTTATAAGTCTACTAGTAGTACTAGTGACACTTTTTGTTTCACCTGCACTAGTTGACCAAAATTGAGTACATGTACTCCAAATTTGAGTACTAGTAAAGCTGAACTACGGCTGATATCACTGATATCAATTTGATGCCCAAAGGGCATAGTCTAAACTTTTGTCAGTATTCCAGACAATCTGAATAAAAAAACAGAGACATAAAAAAACTTACAATCTGTTTGAGGATGGTGCTGCCCACGCTTGGCATGCCAATGGTCAGAGGAAGTTTGTATCCGAATCCTCGTCCAAACTCGACCATCTGCAGTTGGGCTGAATCACGCACGCCCTCCAGAGCGACGACCAACAGAGCACTTACTCCTGTAGGATTATTTCAAAGGAATGAGAGAGTTAGTGTGGTTTCTTTGCAGTAGCTGCAACCTTCCATAAATAAATTTAGGAATCATATACTAATCAACAATAAGAGTGAATTTTGTCTCTGTCTTTTTATGTTGAGTCTCAGTATTTACCAGACATCCTCAGCAGGTCAGACTCTTGTTCCAGCTTTATCACGTCTTCATCGAGTCCATCAGAGAAAATCACCACCACCTGAGGAGCCGGAAGGACATATATTTTCACAATATTCATCAAATCTATCTTGAAATTATTGATAGTAAAGAATTTCTGTCTTTCCAAAATCTCTGTCTTCTTTTCAGCTCATTCTGCCATGAGCAGCCATCTTTGTGATGCTATCTATCTATCTATCTATCTTTTCGTCTATCTACCTATCTATCGATCAATCTATCTATCTATCGATCAATCTAGCTATCTATCTATCCATCTATTTATCTATCTTTTTGTCTATCGATCAATCTATCTATCTTTTCATCTACCGATCTATCTATCTATTTATCTATCTATCTATCTTTTCGTCTATCTATCAATCTATCGATTGATCAAGCTATCTATCTATCTATCTATCCATCTATTTATCTATCTTTTTGTCTATCGATCAGTCTACTAACCTTTTCATCTATGGATCTATCTATCTATCTATCTTTTCATCTACCAATCTATATCTTTTCGTCTATCAATCTATCTATCTATCTATCTATCTATCTATCTATCGATCCATCTATCGATCCATCTATCGTTCCATCTATCGATCCATAGATCGATAGATGGATCTATCTTTTCGTCGATGTATCTATCTCTTCGTCTATCTATCTATCAATGTATCTATCTATCTATCTATCTATCTATCTATCTATCCATCTTTTTATCTCTCTTTTGTCTATCGATCAATCTATCTATCTTTTGGTCTATCTATCTATCTATCAATCCATCTATCGATGTATCTATCTTTTTCGTCTATATATCTATTGATCTATTGATCCATCTATCCATCTATCCATCTATCTATCTATCTATCTATCTATCTAAATATCATCCCTACACCCACCTTGGCTCCAGCTCTGGACTTCGTGCTCATCTTCTCTCTAAACGATCTGAGCATGGCTGTGTTGAAGTACGTTGGCTCCACAGACAAGGCTTTGACCTTGTCCACCACCTCTGCGCTGTACGCCTCAAAGCTCGTGTCGTACAGAAGGCTACCTTGTCCGTCCACAATGTGGTAGGCAATGTTGGGCGTCACTGGACCGGGGCTGACGCAGCACAGGCCGTGGACGGTGGAGACGTAGTGGGCGATTTCAGGCAGGTAGGTCTGAAGTTTGGTTTGTCCGCTGAACAGGAGCTCACCTGGAGCACGGTCTTGTCTGGAAATATCGAATCCCATGGCTATGTCAATGCTGCAGCCTGTGGCGAGGAAAAAGAATATATTTTAAAACTGAAAAATCATAGAAGCAGAGTAAAAGGATGGAAAATAAGGTTGATTTGCAAAGAACAAATGGTTTGGAGCAGCTTGTTTGTTGAAAAAAACAGCAATGAACACACAATAATAAAGCATGCATAACAGGTAACAAAAAGAATTTCTAAAACTAGCACTGACAATCTAAAGGATCATTCACAATAAAAAGATTAAAGGTAGAGATGGGTGAGCTTGCATGGAAATTTCAGGAACATTTATATCTTTTAAGGAAGTCATTTTTGGACATAGACTTCCACAATTATGTTAATAAACTTTCAGAGATATTGAGACACCTTTATAATTATTTTAAACTTCATTGTAAGTTTGTGATAGGGACGCAAGGTATTGGACTTTTACGGATATCTGATATGCTGATATTTCCAAAGCCATCATCACCATGACTGATATTTTATGTCAAAAGCACAAAGCCTTGACTTTATTAAAATTGAAACTGAAATTACATTGAAATTAAAAGTGAACATAGCCTCAGAGATGTTGCTGTTAAACTCTAGGATTGTGGTTAGTATCGTTTTCGAAGACATTCTCTTATCAAAACAAGGATGCATAGGAAGCTAACATTAGCTTATTCATGTTACATTTTTTCTGTTTGGTGCTGCACAATGTGGCCTTTAACAACATTAATCCACTATTTGATCCTCTGGGCTTTATCTCTGAGTATAACTCTGGCTTTCTCCACGTTGGTTAGTGCATCCAATCAAAAAATAAAAGTATTTCTTTCAGAGACTAAGAATTAACCTGATTTAAAGGGAAAGTGTTTCTTGGGCTCAAATGGAGCATTTTATTAGAGTTTGGTGTCACATAAAAACTACAATTTGAGCTTTATGCCAAGGAATATTTATTAATAATTCCTTGGTGACATTTCAATCAATCAATAAATCAATCAGTCTTTATTTGTACAGCGCCAGTTTGTAAGAAGTGTTATCTCAATACACTTTACAATAGAGCAGGCTGAAGACATACTCTTCATTTATATATATATATATATATATATATGTCCTCTTCAGATTTGTCTCTGCTGAATATAGATTCAATTAAATCTTTATTGATATAGAGCCATATTTGTTGAATATAAATTTATTAAAGGTAAGCCCCTTGAGATGTGGCATCTCATTTTCAAGAGGGACCTCAAGTCTATGTTGTTGTAAAGATAGTTACTATGGATGAATAATCAATACAACCATGGATAGAGAGATCAGTCTAATGTTAACATTAATATCTATAATGAATACAAACTGGAGAGGACTGGTGTTGATTAATATAGCAGCATCTAGCTGAACTGTCATTAAATTGCTTTTAACTGGTCTAAAAGTATGAATTTCTGTTAAATGATGTCATTTCTGTTGATGGTTGTAGCAGGATAGAGCACATGGAGCGGAGCAGGTGCACAGCAGCAGGTCATCCATGACTGTTTGTCATAGTCATACTAATATGTGTGCTGTTTGCAGGAAGTACCATGTCATTTCCTTGACTAAAAGCAAATGTAAAGGACATAGAGAAACTTTAAATGGACTAAATAGTCACAGTGGAAAGAAGCAGTGCCATGAAACGAATACTGTAACTATGGAACAGAAAGATTAAGTAAGAAACACTTGGTATCACTGCTAGCACACAAAAAAAGAACATTTTGTTTGGAGGCCTTGGATGAAATAAACTTTAGTACTCACCCTTAAAGTCTTCAATTATTTTGGATTGGCAGATGGTGTCGACGACCTTCTGTTTGATGTTTTCTAAGCTTCCAAAGTTCTGCACGGTAAACAGCCTCTGCGGTGTGCCGGTGATCTGTAGCAGCTCCAGGTCGTGGACATCACCGATGCCGATGGCAAACATCTCAATCCCCAGAGCTCGCAGGCGGTCTGCTGCGTCCTCCACATCGTCGTGTGATTCTCCATCTGTGATCAGCACCAGATTCTGTGAGATACTCTCGGATCTGCGGCTGCCCTGCGCCGCCTCGAAGTGCGCTCTGAGGGCATCCAGAGCGCGGCCGATGTTGGTGTTTCCACCGAACTGCTGCATGTTCAGGATGTGTTTGGTCACGGCCTCGGCGGAGTCCAGCTTGTTCAGGTAAAACTCGTTCTTGAACTCGTCGCTGAACTGGGCACATCCCACGCGCACCAAGTCCTTGCTGACTTTGAAGCTGTTGATCACCTGGGTGGTGAAATTCTTCATGATGCTGTAGTCGTCAGGGTGGATGCTGCTGGACTGATCGATAAGGAAGACCAGGTCAGCCTGTTGTTTTACACAAACTGTAAAAAAGATAGACAACATTTAAGATGTGACTAGGAATGGGACCACAAAAACAATTCCAGTCGAGAATCGATAACAAATCCCCCAAGGAATCAATATCATTAGTCTATTTGCTTATCAATTCCTTTGACTGTGTTCTGCATACTTTGCAAATCAAGGAGGTCACAAACAACTTTAGGGGGGAATTTCAGTTTAATTTATTCCAACTGGTGTTACTTTTTAACGTGTGACCATGTTGACTGGTGTTTGAAGCCATTCTCCGGACAATGCTTCTTTTTTGGGACAGGGGCTTTGTGGAGGAAAAGTCAAACACTGTTAAGAATCTTACAGTGGCATACAGGTGAGCCAAAGTAATTTTTTGAGTAGTTTTAACCTGTGGGTGGGTTGATTACGAGGCTTTCGGTGGCACCATGTTCTGTCACTATCTCTTTACAGTCTTTGGTCTCCACTAATCATATCTTGTTTAGTTTTTGTTGAGAGCCCCCTGGTGGTGTCTTTTACATACTGTGCTTTGAAACAGAACTGTTAAACGCCATTTTATTGATGAAATTCTCTCTGCTCTTGCCTCTTACCTGGTTTGGTGTAGCTGCAGAGTTCCTCGGTGATGTTTTTGTAGAGACCTTCCAAAGCTTCAAAGTTGTCCACATAGAAAACTCTGGACGCGTCGTGTCCAGCCATGATCTCAAGCTGCGTCCTGTTGGCACCCTCCACGCCGATACTGAATACCTTGATCCCGTTGTCCCGCAGAGCCACGGATGGAGCGACCAGATTGTTACGATCTGTGGCGTCCCCATCTGTGATCACCACCAGAACCTGAGGCACCTGGAGATTCGCCCGACCGCCGTGTTCAGCCTTAAAATACTCCAGAGCGTACGCCAGAGCCTTGCCAGTAAACGTGTCTCCGTACGGAGATTTCAGCGCCGCTATGGCTTTGAGAATGTCACGTTTGGACTCGTACTCCCCCAGGGTGAAAACAGAGTTGGGGTCGGTGGAGTACAGGATGACTCCGAAGTGGGTAAGGTCTTTACCCACGGTGGTCTGGTTCACCATGGACTCCATGAACTTCTGCATGCTTCGAAATTTGCTCAGTGTGATGCTCGTGGAGCCGTCCACGAGGAAGATGATGTCTGCCCTGTCTGTCTTCTTACATTCTGATTGGAAATTAGAGAACAAACAAGTTAAAGGGAGGGACTATAGGAACATCTCTAAGAAAATCAAGATGCTGATGGTCTCTCCTGCTTCTCGGGTTGGCAAAAAACAACCAGGAGGTAAGTAACAGAGTCAAAGTAAAGAAAAAATAGTGAGATTATCACATTTAACTGCTCCATTATTCATGTTTCACTTCTGGATGTGTGCAAGTCTCATTCTGCTCTCACTTATGAAAGCAGTTGGGGCATAAAATTGATATCGGTGATATCAACCATAGTTCAACTCTAGTACTACTCAAATTTGGTCAACTAATGTACGAGTAGACTTTATTAGTGAAGCAAAAAGTGTCACAAGTACTACTAGTAGACTTAAGAATGTTCACTACTACTACTAGTAAACCTTGTATGCAAATAAGTGGGCGGGGCAAATCAAATTCAGGGTTCCCATTGGCTTTCGAAAATAATACAACCAATCAGGGTGCTGGATTTGGTTATAATCCCTCCTACTTCATTTGCATTAGGTCTACTAGTAGTAGTAGTAGTGAATGTTTAGGCTTTCTTAGTACTACTAGTACAAGATGTGTCAAAAATGTTCCAGGACTGGTGTCACAAAAGATTTATTTAGAATCCCAAACTACAAACTACAAGTTTTCCCCTTCGAAGTAATCCCCCTGGAGTCTAATGCACTTTCCCATCCTTCTCTGTCACGCTTTCATGCACTCCTGGAGGATTCTTGCGGGATCCTCCGCAGCGCCGTCGTCACGGCCTTTATGATGTCGTCCACGTCTTCAAAAGGGGTCACCTTGATGACCCCCTTGAGCTTGGGGAAGAGGAAAAAATCACAGGGAGCCAGGTCAGGTGAGTAGGGAGGTTGCTCCAGCACGGCGATGTTCTTCTCGGCCAGGAACTGTCGTACGCTCAGAGCATTGTGAGCAGGCACGTTGTCATGGTGAAGCAGCCACGGCTTGTCCTGCCACGACTCCTGCCTCCTCTCGCACACTGAACGAAGCAAACGCCACAGTATCTCTTCATAGACATGCTGGGATTACTCTGAAGGGGAAACTCTTAGTTTGAAGTTTGGGTTTGAAATAAATCTTTTGTGACACCAGTCCTGGAACTTTTCTGACACACCTCGTAGACTAAAAACTGTCTACCAATACTACTAGTGAGATATTTTGAGTTTACAAGTAGCACTAGTAAACAAAAATTTTGTTTTAGCAGTAAAGAATTTTGGTGCACTCGTACGAAAGTAGACCTTCCTAGTAAAGCAAAATCTACTAGTGGACAATTTGGTGGTACTAGTACTACTAGCATCACTAGTAAAAAATTTAAAGATTCACTAGTAGTACTAGTAGACTGTTTTATGTCTACTAGTACTAAGATTATAGCCAAAAGATTCACTAGTAGTTCTAGTAGATCTAATGCAAATGTAGTAGGAGGAATTATAACCAAATCCAGCCCCCTGATTGACTGCAGTATTTTCGAAAACCAATGGGAAGCCTGAATTTGCTTTTTCCTGACCCCTCATTAGCATATAAGGCTTACTAGCAGTACAGGGTTCCCACTCTTTTCTAGACACACACACACACACACACACACACACACACACTTTGCAGTGTCCTTTTCTGCATTTACATTTGCCTTACATTTTGTCTAATATTGGTGTGGCCAGTTCTCAGGTTAATCTAGCCTTCTAAGGAACAAGATAAAAGCTTGATGACCAGTATCTCGAGCTATCTCCACTGTATCATATTTAACTTATAATTTATTTATTTCTATCTTTCGGGCACGAACATTGTCTGCTAACTATCTTTTTAAGTTTGGCTTTTATGTAGTGTCTTACTTTTGTATATATGGTTTATACTTATTTATACTTATTTTTCATCTTTATTTACTATGGTTTTTAAAAAACATATTTTGTCCATGTACTATTTAAGTAGCCTACATTTTATTTTGCTATTTTTCGTTATTTCTTTTTGTCACCATTGTTTCGAGTTTTCATATTTTATTCCGTAACTTGCATTATTTTATCTACTCATATTTTACAGCTAAGTGACCATTTTTTCCACATTTCCTATGTTTGATTTTCGTTCACTACCAAGGCAGAAGGAAGATAAATAATTTTCCAGGACAATTCAAGCTTGTCCAGGACCTTTTACTTTTTTTCCTCATCTTCCATATTTTTTCCATGACTGGAAAATTGGTCAAGCAATTTCCAGGTTTTCCAGGACATGTGGGAACCCTGTAGTATTAGTGAACATTTTTCAATCTACTAGTAGTATTAGTGACATTTTTTGCTTCACTACTAAAGTCACTACTCATGCACTAGTTGGCCACAATTAAGTACATGTTCTTCAAATTTGAGAACCAGCAGAGCTGAACTACAGTTGATATCACTGATAAACAGATACTCACCTCTCTCTGGCTCACACAGCTCCAAAGCCACCTGGCTCTCCAGGTCCTTCAGGGCATCAAAGTCCCTCTCGACGTACACCCTGTCTGGTGACCCGCTGATCTCCAGCAGCTGGGTGGTGTTGGCGTCCACCACTCCGATGGCGTAGACCATTACGCCTCTCGCCCTCAGAGCGGCAGCGGGGCCTTTGACCTCATCCTGAGCCTCTCCATCTGTGATCACCACCAATCTCTGCCTCAGGTTCGGGCGTCCTCCCAGGGCGGCATCAAAATACTGCAAAACCTTGTTGAGGGCGCGTCCTGTAAGCGTGCCTCCGCCAAACTGCTGCATGCCGTCGATGGCTTGAAGCATTTCATTCTGGGAGAAGTACCCGTCGAGAGGGAACTCCGGCTGCTTCCTGTCCTCACGTTGGTCGCTGAACTGCATGACACCAACATGGATGTCGTTCGGACCGATGATGGACTTTCCGATGACAGATTTCATAAAGTCCTTCATTTTCAGGTAGTCGTCAGGGTAGATGCTCCCGGAGCTGTCGATCAGGAAAATGAGGTCGCCTGGTTGGTCTTTACAAGCTGAGAAAGAGACCAGAGCAGACATGTTAGAGTGTATGGTGGACATTTTTTAAACTCTTCAGACAGTCTAAAGCTCAGTTTAGATTAATAAAAGGATGACCTGAAACTTGCAAAGGGCTGCTCTACAATGAGTCAAAAGCCTCTTGGCTCAGATCGTTGCAACTGGAAAAGACAATCTATCATTTCCATGGAATCAAATCTGTATTTTGTTTTTTATTTTTGCCTGTTTTAGCTGCAAATATCCAGAATCATACAATATGAATTTAGACGGTTTAAGGGAAGCTTCTTGTGGTTACAATTTTAAAATCTAATATTAAGTATTTTCTTCCTCGGTTAAATAGTCAAAAATATATCTAGCCTTTGGATGCAGTCAAGTATTAATGTTCAATTAGTCATGCTGTGGTTTATTCTGCTGTTTGTGAGGGTTCTTTAATATAATTTGTTCTTTTTTTCTGATTAGTTCCTTTTGTGCTTTCTGTCTGTATGTTCCTGTCTCCTCTGTGTTTTAACGCTATACAAATAAAGTTATTATTATAATTATTCATCCAGTGGCTAAATAAAGACTTATTCCCGTATACCAAGGATCTGAATTGCTTCTCCTTTTTGTAGCCATTATAATAAGTGCACTAATGCTATAGCATAATCGTGATATCAACTTACAATTAATCTAACAAATAAAAAAGAGCCACGGTGTCAATCTAATGGAAGCATTATTATTATTATAATATTATCATTACTTTGTTTAATTGTTATTATCAATATTATTTATTTTTTTTTAAATTATTCTATTTTAATTTCAGTTTATTTATTTATTTGTCACTATTATTGTTGTTATTATTTTGTTTAAATATTATTTATTAAATTATTCTATTTTAATTTTGGTTTATTTATTTATCTGTTATTATTATTTTGTTTATTATTATCCTTTGAATGTAAATCCTTTTATGGATATAAATATTTGTGTGTAGTGTTATGAAGTCACAGATAGGCATGCTATTTATTTCTGGTTTGCTATACTGTCTGGTCACTGGCAAGAGGAACTGTGTTTTGTGTTCAAACTTCAAAAGTTCAATAAAATGTGTGACTGTGGCTGACGAGTAAACTATAATGAGGGTTTCTCACCATCCTGAGAGCAAATGTCTGTGACAATGTTGTCTTTGATGGGATTCAGGGCATCGAAATTGTTCACGAAGAACATCCTCTTGGAGTCTCCTGCGATCTCTAACAGCTCTTCCTGATCTGCGCTCTTCACCCCGATGGCGAACACCTTGACCCCCTGGTCCCTCAGCTTTTTTGCAGGAACCTTCACGTCATCTGTGGACTTCCCGTCGGTGATGACCACAAGGTACTCGGGCACTTTGTGACCTCGAGTGGCCTCTGCACGGTTGAAATGCGGCCCCATGAATTCCAGCGCTCGTCCTGTCTCTGTCCCGCCTCCTATCTGTTTGATCCCCAACACGGCGCTCTCCAGGGCCTTGCTGTCCGAGTAGGCGGTCAGATCGAACTCCAAGTTTGGTGCGTCGGCGTATTTTGCGACCCCCATGCGGACATGCTGAGGCCCGATGCGGAAAGTGTGGAGAAACTCGATGATGAACTTTTTCATGTCGCTGAAGTCTCTGGGGTAGATGCTCCCAGAGTGGTCGATCAGGAAGAAAATGTCTGCTTCATCGGTCTGCTGGCAGCCTGGAAGAGGAAAAAAGAAGAATTAGTTATGTTTTGATTTATTAACCTTGATTCATATCACTCAGCTCTAGCTCACTGTGAGCTGGAGCTGAGTGATATGGATCAAAACTCATAAAAGCAAATTAAGGCTTCCTTTCGGCTTTTAACAATATCACAACCAATCAGGGTGCTGGATTTGGTTATGATCCCTCCTGCTTCATTGAATTAGATGGTTGCACTAGTACTGCAAGTGAATCTTTTGGCTTTACTAGTACTACTAGTAGACTAAAAACTGTCTAGTAATTCTACTTGTGAGATATTTTGAGTTTACTAGTAGTACTAGAAACCAAAAATTTGTCTTTGTGGTAAAAGTTTTTGGCTCACTAGTGCATGAGCAGACCTAACTATCAAAGCAAAATCATCTACTTAGAAGGTAATTTTATGTAACTAGTAGTACTGGTAACGCTTTGAATTTTTACTAGTAACATTTTTTAAGTCTACTCACACACTAGTTGATATCACCAATATAAATTTTATGCCATAATGGCTTTCCATAGTACGTGTATATATTTAAACATAAATCAATTGAATATATAAATACATGTATTATTATTATTATTATTATTATTATTATTATTATTATTATTATTATTTCTAAATCATTATTTGTGTTTGTATGTAGACCTTTTCAGGACTCTTTCTTTTGAGTATCTCTGGAGTTGGTGCATGTGCTGAAGGTTTTTCGGGGGAGGTTTCCAGTTTGAATTTGGCTGATTTATCATTTTCTACATCAAACTTGTGATTGATTTGTTATTATGTTTGAAAATCAAGAAATAAATGCGGAGAAAAAAACAGACTTTGGTTTTTCTGTTTGGGGGTCACGGGCTGAGAAGTTGGGGAACCAGTGAGCGATAAAACACTAAACTCGTTTTCTAGTTTTGTGAGCGTAGCTGAGTAAAAAGTCTCCCAGGGTTATTATTCGTACCTTCCTTGATGGCCGTTCTAGTGGTGCTCACAGAGACCGCCTGTTTCAGGATGTTCACGCACATGCTCCTCTGCAGAGCTTGCTCCAGCGACTTCAGCTTGGCGAAACTGTCCACCACAAACGTGTGCTTGTTGGTGGGATTGGACGCTATCTGCTTCAGCTCTGCCTCATTAGCGTCTTTGACTCCCACTGCGTAAACGGTGACCCCGGCGCGACGCAGATAGGCTGCTGCAATGCTGACGTCGTCCTGAGATTCACCGTCTGTGATCACCACCGCCACCTGCTGGACGCCCTTGTCCTTCCTGCTCCCCCTCTCTGGGACGAACACCCTCTCCCTGGTGTAGTTCAGAGCCGCTCCGGTGTTGGTTCCTCCTCCTTGGTACGGCAGGATTTTGATAAACTTCAGCAGCTCCTTCTTGTCGTCGAAGGTGTTGAGGTGGACCTGCGCCGTGTGGCCCTCGTTGTACGTCACGATGCCCACTCGGACATTTTTCGGCCTGACCTCCAGGCCGCTCACGATGGAGTGCAGGAATGTGCGGACCAACTGGAAGTTTGTGGTCCCGATGCTTCCGGACTCGTCGACGATGAACACGATGTCTGCTAGTTTGGCTGCTTTACAGTCTGTGAGGAGATAAAAATCAGAGTTTAGACTTATGGGGTTATTCAGCGATTTGTAACCCAGGTCAAGATTTAAACTGGACCTTTGAAGCTGTCTTGTAAAGATGGCTGACACTCCTGGGATTACATGAACTGTGAGAGGATTTGATTCTGAATAAGGTGTGAAAAGTTTTTGATCCCTTTCTACAACACATGGATTACCCGTAAAAAGGGAAAGACTGGGGGGGTGCTGGTTTGATGGAGTGGTTAGCAACCAGGCATGAGCCATATACATGGTTCTGTGGTCTGCCTGCAGAGCGTCCTTCCCCTACTCTCTCACCCTCTTTCACAAGCCTATCCACTGTCTCTCTCCTATCAATAAATGCCCAAAAATCTTTAAAAAATAAAAAAATAATTTTAACTTCTTGGAGAGCATTTGGGTGGAAGAGTATCATTAGATATCTTATTACACCTGCACAAAAGCTTCACCATTCAGGCTTTTCCACCTGCTGGAGAAATTGTGGATCCCAGGAAGCCAATCATTTTCATCTGTTTTGGGCCTGTCCCACAGTCAATAGGTTCTGGCGAGATATCCATAGAGAACTGGTAAATATATTTGGGACAAACTTTACTTTTAACTGGGAGCAACTCTTTGTTGGAATTTTGTTGTCATTAACAAATAAGAAAACTAATTACTTGTTTGCAGTATTGAGCATCACTGTCTGGAAGGCAATTACCAAAAAATGGCTTAAGTCAGAAGCTCCAACTTTAGACGACTGGTACAATATCATTTATGACATATATAAAATGGAATGAATCTCCTTTTCATTGCGGCTTCAAAAAAAAAAAAATTTCATGTATTGTGGGAAAAATGGAAACTCAATATCCTCCCTGAACGCCCCTTTTTTGTTTAAATTAATTTTATTTTACAGACACCTACTTGAAAATATTTACTTTTGTTTTGTCAGACAAGAGACACCCCATGTTCAAATGTTAAGTGTAATTCTGTGTGGCTGTTAATTCTCCTCTTTTTGATGTATTGTGTATTTTATTGTGAAAATGAAAATGAAAAAATAAATAAATAAATAAACCAAAGACTTTACCTCCAGTGAGGGTGGGCTCTGCCTCCTCTCTTTCGAAGATGGCCCTCAGCTCAGGCACGGTGATCTGACTGATGGAAAAAAAGTACGGTGAGGTTGAAATGTGCCGCATCTCTGTCGTGGAGACCCCGAGGCTGATCCCCACCACAGTCACTCCTGAAGACTTGACCAGTCGGGACTCCCTGTACGTGGGATCATCGGAGTCTTTCCCACTCAGGACCACCAGGAACTGCCTGAAGCCTTGATCGGCCCTGCTCCCTGCCGCGCTGGTGAAGAAGTTGGTGGCGGCGTACTGCAGGGCGTGGCCCAGTCTACGCTGTTCGTTAGCCTGCAACTGTAGCCGGCGGAGACGCCTCATGTACTGCTGGGTCTCCTCTTTGGTTTTGTGAGCGTTGAGGAGGAAATCCACCTTCACGTCCGAGCCGTACTGAGCCAGTCCCAGGCGGTATGCGGACTCTCCGAGGTTCAGCTGGTTGGACAGGCGGGTGAGGAGAGTCCGGACCTGCTGGAACTCTGTTGTGGATATACCGGCATCCACCAGGAAGAAGATGTCTGCAAACTTCTCTGCCAAGGCTGAAAGGAGACGAATACAAGAACTGTAAGAGGATCTGCTGGTTTCGTTCAATAAAAAGAATCCCAATGTTAAATAAACTAAAAAGATTAATTATAATAATAAAAACTTCATTTATATATCACCTTTAAAAACAGATGTTTACAAAGTGCTTTAACAGACAAAACAAAGGCAGAAAAAGGCAGAACTCTGGAGACAATAAAATCAACAATCAGGTCAGACCAAAAGAGTCAAAGGAAAAAGCACAGAGGGTCATTTTAATTAAAGCAACAAAAGGAAAGAAAATGTAAACTGGTGAGCAGGAAACAGCTGAAGTAATTTAGGAATATACTAAATCAGTACAGCTTATTATGTCAACACATACATATGAAAACATAAGTAAAGAAGGTCTTTTGTTTTATATATAATGATAAGGAGATGATAAGACAATAAACAGATAATAGACTTATAGATACATGGATAAATTGATGAAGTTGAACCTTTAATTTAAATATTGACTTAAAGTTTTAAGACATGTTATTATTTTAAACGACGCAACTTTGTGATGATGGATGAGCTGATGATGCAAAACAAATTTCTGAGTAATCAGACAATAAAGTATTATCTTATCTTATCAAATCTGACTGAATGTTCTGTTTTGTAGTTTTGCACATAATTCAAGTAAATACACTATATTGCCGAAAGTGTTCAATTCAGGTGTTCCAGTCACTTCCATGTCCACAGGTTTATAAAATCAAGCACTGAGACATGCAGACTGCTTCTACAAACATTAGTTAAGAATGGGTCGCTCTCAGGAGCTCAGTGAACTTCAGCGTGGTACCATGACGGGAGGCCACAGTCCTGAGGTTTCCTCACTACTAAATATTCCACAGTCGACTGTTAGTGGTGTTATAACAAAGTGGAAGTGATCGAGAACAACAGCAACTCAGCCAAGAGGTGTCAGGCAACGTAAAATCACAGAGCGGGGTCAGTGGATGCTGAGGGTCATAGGTCACAGAGGTCACCAACGAGAGTCAGCAGCTACAGACCTCCAAACTTCATGTGGCCTTCAGATGAGCTCAAGAACAGTGCAGAGAGCTTCATGGATGGGTTTCCATGGCCGAGCAGCTTCATCCAAGCCTCACATCACCAAGTGCAGTGCAGAGCGCTGATGCAGTGGAGTAAAGCACGTGGCTGGACTCTAGAGCAGAGGAGACATGTTCTCTAGAGTGACCAATCACGCTTCTCTGTCTGTCTATCCAATGGACGAGTCTGGGTTTGGTGGTGTCCAGGAGAACAGCATTTGTCTGCCTGCACTGTGCCAAGTGTAAAGTTTGGTGGAGGGGGGATTATGGTGTGGGGGTGTTTTTCAGGAGTTGGGCTCGGCCCCTTAGTTCCAGTGAAAGGAACTCTTAATGCTTCAACACACCAAGACATGGACAATTTCATGCTCCAACTTTGTGGGAACAGTTTGAGGACGGACAGCCCCTTCCTCTTTCAACATGACTGAGCACCAGTGCACAAAGCAGGTCCACAAAGACCTGGATGAGGGAGCTTGGTGTGGAAGAACTTGAATGGCCTGCACAGAGTCCTGACCTCAACCCCATAGATCACCTTTTGGATGAATTAGAGCAGAGACTGTGAGCCAGGCCTTCTCATCCAACATCAGAATACTCAAAAATTCCCATAAACTCTCCTAAACCTTGAGGAAAGCCTTCTCAGCAGAGTTGAAGCTGTTATATCTGAAAAGGGTGGACCAACATCATATTAAACCCTCTGGATTAAGAATGGGACGTCACTCAAGTTCATATGTTTGTGAAGGCAAAGAAGTCAATACTTTTGGCAATATAGTGCATCTTCAATTTTTGTTGCATTTGGCTTAGTCCATGAGAAAAAGCCCCTTTTCTACCTAATGAAACACTGCTGCCTCAAACTGCAGCGCCTACACAAAACCTGGATGAACAACATTTATTCCCGCTCCCCAGACCACTTCTGTCTCTTTATGGCTCTTTTTTTGAAGCCGACACTACATCACATCCAGCTGACCCCCAAACTGGAACCAGAGCCTGTTTATCACCCCTCAGCCTGAATGTTATGTCAGCAGACTCCAAGGAACTGTGATGTTATGAGGGAGAGATAAGCTTTCCAGGAAAAGGAGTATTAATTTAATAAAGTGAGATTCCAAGGTGACGTCTAACTGCAGCTACATGAGAGCGCTCCATCACTTTAACACATTAACCAGGAGAAGCCGCTCCGCCTGAGAAAAGAAGTCTGGAAGGTCTGTAATGGATCCAGAGGGAGCTCTGCGAAGTCTTAATTTGATGTCATATTGATGCCATTAGTGTTTGGAGCAGTTTAATGTCCTGACAGATGGTCCGCTCTACAACTGAGAATAAGACTTCTTTCATTGACACTTGACTTGTTAATTTTAATAATTGTAAATACCTCTTCTTTATTATGTTTTGTTTGTTTGCTTTTTGTACAGTTTAATGATCCACATCTATTATATTATATGCTATTATATTGACCTTTAATGCATGCTACTTACCCTTGTACTTACCCCAGTACTGCTGTAACACCTGAACTTCCAATCAATAAAGAATTATTTTATCTAATCTTATCTTATTGTCAAGGTGACACAAACAGAGAGAGGGTCAAAATACCAAAACTATGGTTAACTTGTTTCTATAAGAGTCCCGTGCCAAAAGCTTGTCACCTTACTAAGAAATTAATATTAACTAGGTTTGCCTGCAATATTTGATGGATTACTTTCTTTCCTCTGAACCTGATCTTCGAAAACACGTTTTAGCGTCTGAATCTTTTTTTGGCGCTACTGCTCAGAGATTACAACATTTTAAGACATAAACTTTATCATTTATAAATCAGAACTCTATATTATTATGGATTTGGGTCAAAATGACATAAAAGGTTCAACATTTTGGAACTGACCAGTGATTTCCCTCCAGTTAGCAGCAGTGAAACAGGCTGTAACTTCTAAAAAGTAACCCTAAAGCCCAGTTTAGACTTAAGATTCTCAACAAGTCAAGCTAAAACTTGCAACTGCTTGCCAGGGGCCTTTCTGCAACAGTCTGAAGGCTTTTCAGTTCACACTGCTGTAACGCTGAGAGACAGTTTATCATGAGTGACTAATGAGTTTTACTTACGCTTATGATTTTAGCTGGATCCCCCTGATTCAGTGTCTGTAATCAGGGAGATCCACCTCACCAAGCTTCAACCTACAACGATTATGAGCATCTTTATCAGATCTGGACCACATATCTTTATCAAATGAAAAACATACAACACTGAAAGCACTTCTCCATTGAAAGGATATTCTCGCTCCACGTCTAACATGTTTTGATGAGAGTTTGTTCGCCAAAGCCTACTAGGATATCCGATCGGCCCATGATGAATGCGGTTGATGGAATGATCGTCCAATCACCCTGCACATATACTTTTGAAAGTTTCTGCTACACTTTCTATGGGCTGTTGCCAGTGTTAATTTTGACAGCACTTGTTAATTTAGTTTTAGTCATAGCCTTTTGCCTAAAATATCTTTTAGTTTTAGTAGAAATAATTTTGTCATCTAAATTGTGTTCATTTTAGTCTAGTTTTAGTTGATGAAATTTCATAACATTTTAGTCGACAAAATCTACTGTAAATTTAGTCGACTAAAATATGAAGTGTAAAGAGTAAGGCATTTTTTTATCTTTCCTTGAATTTCTGAAGTCATAAAATGCAGTCACCTTTATTTATGCTACCTGGCAGAGCATCTCAGTTACAATACCGGATATCAATACATAAAGAGAGTAGATCTGATTGGATCACTCCCCAACTTATCCCACCACCATCAAGCTAAGGCAGCTGTGATTGGATGTCCCTCTGAACTCATCCAATCTTTCCACACAACCAAAGTAGCTGTGATTGGATATATTCTTAACTTGTCCCTACTTTCTACATGACCAAATTAGGTCTGATTGGAATAAGTCTGTGTCAAACATTTTAGTCTAGTTTTTATTTGTTGGTGAAAATGTCAGTTAATTTAGTTTGAAGTTTATGTTCATGTGCACTTGTTTTTATTAGTTACTGTCTAGTTTTCTTCAGGGGCAAAAGGTTGCTGATGAAAACTATGATGAAATCAATTAGTCAACAAAATTAACACTGGCTGTTGCCCAGAAGGACCAGTGAAGCATACTGATCGATCCATCTTGTGTGTTAGTTTAGATTCCAGCATTCCATGATCATAAAAACAGGATAACTGGCCTGAGATGATTACAGTGCACCCATGTTCATTCTGTCAAGTGTGGTAAATCTACAGAGTGGTGCAGAGTATTCCTGTAGGATAGCCTGAAAGTTAGACTTTTGCAGACATTGCAAAATTAATGAGTAGTTGTGCTCAATAACCATGATCTCAGTATCAATCATGAACATATTTTTTTCATCAAATTCTTGGTGTGCCCACTAGAGTTATCCTGAAATAAGTCATACGTACAGTTTGTGCAATAATGTTCATTATTCCACCAGTCATGAACTGAAACACCAGGTGTATCAGTGAGTTTACCTCCATCAAACTCATTGTCTCACCTTGCCTCTGGTCCTCCATGGACACACACACGGTCTGCAGGAGACCATCAGTCAGCTTCTGCAGTGCCTGGTAGCTGCCGATGGTGAACAGGAAGCGATCTGAAGGGCGGTTGGCGATGGACTCCAGCTCCTTCCGGTTGGCCTGTCCCACCCCGATACCAAACACAATGACACCGTGCGCCCTCAAACGCTGCGCAGGCCCCGTCACATTATCCGACGAGTCCCCGTCTGTGATGACCACGGCAATCTGAGGAATCCGCTGTTTGGCTCGACTGCCTGCCTCCTCAGTGAAAAACTCCGTCAGGAGAAAGTCCATGGCCTCGCCGGTCTCTGTGCCTCCTGTTCTGTACGGGAAGGTGTCCAGCTGAGCCAGCAGGGAGTTCTTATCCATGTGGTCCTTCAGCAGGAACTCTTTATAAGGCTGATCGCTGTACTGAGCCAAACCGACCCGGACTTTATCAGGGCCGATGTCCAGGCCTGAGATGATGCTTCGGAGGAAATTACGCATCTCCTGGAAGCTTTCGATGCCGATGCTGGAGGAGCCGTCAACGAGAAAGACGATGTCGGCCACGGTGGCTTGGGAGCATTCTGGACAAAAAGGAGAAAAAGAGTTAGAGACAAACAAGAACATGTAATCTCTGTGTGTTTTTTTCTAAAGTTGCTTGCAAGTCTTGTGCATCATGGGTTGCATTTTTGGGCTTGTTTTTTTAATGTGTAGTTGCTTTCTTTATTTAAAAAGAAATCCTTTTATCCAGAATTGAGTTTATTTCTAATGTAGCTATTACAGTTTTCACCATAGGATCTACATAAAACTTACATAAAAGCCTGATTATGTCTGTTTGGTTACAAAAAATTAAGGTTAGACGGACTGTTTAGTGATAACAGAGTTATACATAACAGTAGGCCCTCCCTTCACTTTTGTATAAAGAAAAAGATGTTCCACCTCCAAACAAAAGGATGTTTAAAAAGTAAACAAAGAGCCAAATAAGAAACAATGTTAGTGAGATTGAAATGTAATGAAGATGACAATTAAAGCACACTTCATGTAACCTTCTGTTTAAAAAATAATCTATTGCATTAGAAAAAAACAGCTGGAGGTGGCTTGTTTTATCGACCTGGTTGCTTATTTTAGTAGGAAAGTCTGGCAACGCTGATTACAAGACCACTGGGTAGAAGAAAAAGATCTTGGCTGAGCCCAGTCATATGACAGGTTTGCTTCAGCTGCACAAAATGTTAACAGTATCATATCATTTTGGGAATATGGCAGTGAAAAAGAATCAGAGTATCATTTCTTTACAACCTACTAAAGATGGTCAGATCATTCAATTACCTCTACACCAGGGGGCATCCAACATTTTTGATTTAAAGTAATATACATTTTATAATTTACCTTAAAATAGTAGACATTATGCATTTGATAGGCTACAAACTACACTAAATGTTTACTTTTTTACTTTTAATGATTCCTAACAATAATTATTACCATGAATTATTAAATAATATGAGAACATTATACTTACATGCACGATGAATTTACCTCTCTGTTAAACATCACTGCTATGTACAACAGTCACGGTTTTGTGATATTTTTTGTACTGATAAAATATAATGGCTCTGGCTAACACCAGTGATGATAGAGATGCAGCATCAGTATCACTGTAAATTTTGACCCATGCAGGTCAAAACTTAGGGAAAAAAAAGGCGGTTTTGAAATTTGATTCACGTTATATTTGTTATTTTGGTACTCATTAAGTGTGATTTAAAAGCTAAACATCAAATTGAAATTAAAAAAGGAGGTTCTGTTTTTGCCGGCATATGTTTGTTTGTTCGTGAGCCAGATTAAGATGTTGGTAATAGCCAAACTTAAAAATGATTAGATTTTGGTAGTGATCCAGATAACTGCCATTAGGGAACGACTGTTTTTGCTCAATAACTGTCGAACTAACAATAATGTGGGTCATGAATCATATTATGATGGTAAATTTATCATGGAACTATTGCCTATAGGTGTAACAGCAATATGTGAGCTACCTTGGTGGAGGTTTGTGGTCTCTGATCGCTTTCTAGTTTTAAGTTGCGTAATGGTAGCTTGTGTTATTCTTAAAATGTCCCTCAGAGCACCTCATTGGCTCGCAGTGACCATGCTGGGTACCCCTGCTCTACACATTTTACCTCTGGACAGCTGCAGGAGCTGTCGTTTGACCTCCTCTACAGTGGTGCAAAGAGTCTGGACGATGTTCTGCGAGATCCCCTGCAGAGCTGCAAAATCAGACACGCTGTAGACGTGCTGACTGTGCGGCTCGTTGGCGATCTCCCTGAGCTGGTCTTCATCTGCGTCTTTAATACCGATGGCGTACAGAACAATCCCCTGTCTCTTCAGATCCTGGGCATGGACCTCCACACTGTCTTGGGACTTCCCATCAGTGATCACTACGGCAATCTGCGGCACGTTCTGGTGCGCCCTGCTCCCTGCCGACTGCACAAAGTGGTTCCTCAGCATGAAGTCCAGGCCCTGTCCCGTCTGCGTGCCGCCCCCCATGTAGGGCAACTTGCTGATGTACTGGAGGATGTCCCTCTTGTTCTGATGGGTGTTGAGCAGGAACTCTGTGCGTGGACTGGTGCTGTACTGGACCAGCCCGATGCGTACGTGTTCGGGTCCGACGTCGAAGCTGTTCACCAGCGTATACAGGAACTGACGGATCTGCTGGAAGTTCTCAGCACCGATGCTCCACGACCCATCCACCATGAAGACGATGTCTGCTACAGCCTCTTGAGTGCAGACTGAAGGGGGGAGGAGGTCAAACATTTGGATTTCTTGGTGATAAGGAGTTGCAAAGGGGAGGAAGAGGTTTTCTTTCTCTCTGAGCGTGCCAGTCAGTGAAGAAAAGGGTGACAGAAATAGTGGTATGCTTGACGTTTGTGCAGCAGATAAACAGAAGGACATGGTGTTGTGGTTATAAGGGTTTTTTTGGGACAGGACCAGAGACCTGCTGTGGAAGCACTTATCTTCAGACTGAGGCAAAGGGAGATTTAAGGCAGACAAAGCTGTGCAGCAAACAGCTGGAGTTCATTGACTTCAGGGTGAGGTGATGCAGCAAACACAAGGTGAACAAAAATGTGACTGAACTTGGTTGACTTGGTTTTCTCTCACTTCAGGGCATTTGTAATCATGCTCTTAACACCTTCTTTACATCAATGACCCTTGCTGCATAAAAATCATCAATCTATTCACGTTTTTCTCAATAATTTGGAATATCTGTATGGTCAAAATATCAGGTGTAAATACTGGCAAGGATTTTCATATCTGCCGGTAATAATATTGGTCCAATTAATTGTACAGCCCTAATATATATATGTGTGTATGTATAAAAATTTAATGATTGGTTTCTGTATGTTTTCCTTGTTAAAATTGATGTCAGTAGTGTATGCTTTTCAAATTCAAGACAATTTCTAATACTAACATACCTTGTGTATTGTACAGTCATATGAACATGTATCCGTGTAAGGCTAACATGCATAGCCAAGTGGTACCTTGCTTTCCAACTCTCTTACATTTTATTATAAACATAAATCACATACATGTCCTTAGTTCTAGTGGGGTGGGGGTGGGAAGGTTTTTCTTTTTTATTTATTTATTGTTTCAGTTAAAAATACACAAAAAGAAAGTAACAATATGTAACCATGTACTTGGCTTGGAATTGCATTTCTCAGTAAAAATGCTTTAATCAAAATTAATGTCAGGAGTAGTTATTAAAGTACTTTATATAAATAATAAAGCCTTTCATTCGTAATCAGCATGGCCATCAGTATAATAATAAAGAGTGTATGATTGTGTGAGAGAGTTTGGCCAAAGCTGCTTCTACTAAAACTGTTTATAATAACAGTACTTGCAAACATTCAGGAATTTTAAAGGATAAGTTCGGTTTTTTGACACCTGGACCTTATTTTTAGGATTAAATACGCTCGTAGACTCACCCAGACAATTTTGGCGGAGCTCGGAGCCGTTTTCGAGCAATTTGGATCTATCCAATGGCGTTTTTTCTCATGCCACAGTAGCAGACGGGGCCAGAAATCGTATTTTGGGGGGCATCAATACGTGTTTCCTCTGGTCTCAAGTCCCACTCTGAGCAGCAAAAGCACCCCTCCTCTGTTGCCATTGCTGTGCAATGTCCACAACAACACCACCAGTTAGCCCCCATTCGTGGACGTGCAGTGGTTGCTTGTTCTCTGGTCAGCTGTTCGGCTCTTTCCCTCTGCATCCTCCTTTCAAATAGCTCCTCGTCGGTATATTCTGGCTCAAAACGATACGGGCATCCATTATACTCAAAGTCTCCGTCAGACACTTCTACATCGGATAAATATTCTGCCATGTTGCACAAAAATAGCCGTGTAGCCGTGTAGCCTAGCAACAACAGCGGCTCTACTCATGTTCTTGTCTATGACGTCACCAAAAGTTACCCGTCCTTGTAAAGCCCCGGATGACCATAACAACACAGTTGAGCTGACATGGTGATAACACTGGCCATTCATTTATAAAATGTAGCTGAAATGAGCGAGTTTCGCAGCAGATAATGTCTGATTTAGGGGCTTCGATTTCTGGCCCTGTCTGCTACTGTGGCATGAGAAAAAATGCCGTCGGATAGATCTAAATTGCTCGAAAACAGCTCAGAGCTCCGCCAAAATTGTCTGGGTGAGTCTACAAGCGTATTTAATCCTAAAAATAAGGTCCAGGTGTCAAAAAACCGAACTTATCCTTTAAGTCGACTTTTTGAAACACAAAATCATATTTAACAGAATTTCAAAAATAGTTGTTATTGAATTTTGATCAAAGGGGATGGACATTTTTTCCTTTAAACAGTTCATAATAAAATTATCAGCTCATCGATTGATAATGGAAATCATTGTCTGTTGCAGCCTTACATTTATTAAAGAATAAAAAAATGTTTTTCTGCTTCATATCCGTTTCTAACAAAAACAGGCCGTCATCGTGAAAGAAACAGGTCGATTTTAGTACAGTGGTTGTTTGTTAATAAAAACTATGACCTCTTTTCTAATCTAATATTCTGTCTTGCTGTTTAATCGGAGTTTAAGGAACTTTTATGCAGCAGTGCACTGGTTCTTAGGGCAGCGTGTAGGATTATTTTGTGCTTTTGCGACTGCATTAATTCACATTCTGGACGTGCTCAGCAGCAAAAACATTCCTGAGTGAGTTAGTAATGGTGCTCCATGTGTGTTCAATATTAAAATGACCTTAGAAAACTTACCAGCACTCTCCAGCTCTGTAAAGATTATTAAATGTGTGTGTTTGCCTGTAAAGTGTGTTGTTTGGTGTGTTTCTACATGCATTCACAGATTATATGTAGATTTACAGATGTTATGGGCTGATGTAATGTTGATCTGAGGGCACCTTGGCCGTGATCCTTGACGCCCTGGTATGCAGGAAGTGAAATCATGGCGGCGTAATCGTACCCACCTGTCCTCTGAGCAGCGTTGCCGTAGAAACATGCAGCCACGATGAGGCTGAGGAGAAGACCCCACCTTCCCTCCATCCTGGAACGGCTCTCGGGTTTCGCTCCCTCACTACAATACAAAGACAAAGAGGGTCGTAAATGTGGAAAAGAAATCTGTTTCCCATCTGGAGGAGCAGCGGGAGAGAGCATTTGTTCCAGAAAATCGTGTTACAAGAACCGGCACACATTCACAGACAAAGACACACAGAGACACGGGAAATGCCCACAGTGACTCTGCATAAATATTCTGAAAACATTTGATGTTATTTAGGCTGTGGTTTGTTGGACTTTATTTAAAAAGTGATATTGAGAGTAGTGCTCAGCTGAAGATCCTACACAAATGTTTGCGTGTCAAAGCATCAAGTAAAACCACAGTATTTAGCATTTTTGACACCTACTAAAGGTCTATCAGTGTAACTGCACCACAGAAAAAAAAAAAAAAACAGAGGGTGGTGAAGAAGCAAAGAACCATGTAAGTGAAAAAGGGACGATGTACAAATATGACTGGATTTAGTTAAGCAGAATGTACAAACCTGAGACTTACTCACCAGCCATTTTATGAGGAATACCTGTTTAACTAATGACGTACATACAGTAACTAATCAGCCAATCACATGGAAACCAGAGTGAATTTTGACACCACTTTTTAAACATAGTTTTAGTTAGAGTCTTTTGCCTAAAATATCATTTAGTTTTAGTCATAATTTAGTCATCTAAATTGTTTTAATTTTAGTCTAGTTTTAGTTGATGTAATTTCACAACATCTTAGTCGATGAAATCTACTGTAGATTTGGTCGACTAAAATATGAAGTGTAAAGTGTAAGACATTTTTATGTTTCCTTGAATTTCTGAAGTCATGTTTTACACTTGGATAAAATGAAACATCTAATAACCCTTTATTGAACGCTAGTTAAGTCTGAATGTATAAATGAACAGAAACAAATTGAACTTTTGTGTGAAATGCAGTCACCTTTATTTAGGGCTACCTGGCAGAGCATCCAAATCGAGAGTAGATCTGATTGGATCACTCCCCAACCTATCCAACCACCATCAAGCTAAGGCAGCTGTGATTGGATGTCCCGCTGAACTCATCCAACCTTTCCACACAACCAAAGTAGCTGTGATTGGATATATTCCTAACTTGTCCCTACTTTCTACATGACCAAATTAGGTCTGATTGGATTAAGTCTCTGTCAAACATTTTCATCTAGTTTTTATTTGTTGATGAAAATGTTGGTTACTTTAATTTCAGTTTTTGTCCATGTACACTTGTTTTTATTAGTTACTGTCTAGTTTTCATCAGGGGAAAAAGGGTTGTTGACGAAAACTATGACAAAACTAGAAAAGCAGCGAGCGCAGACCTCTGCCAAGCAGCTTCAGTCCACCCCAACACAATCTCCCAATGACAAAGAATCCGTGGAATTATATGCACAAATGACAAAAATGGTCCTACCTCACAATGTTAAAGAATGCTTTAAAAAATTCCTCGATCTGGATGGTTATCCGGATCAGTCCCAAAATCTAATCATTTCTTTCTTATCCCATTCCACACATTTCCTGAAAATTTCATCCAAATCCGTCCATCACTTTTCAAGTTATCTTGAACACAAACAAACAGACAAACAGACAAACTAACCAACGCCGGCAAAAACATTACCTCCTTGGCGGAGGTAATTAATTAGTCAACAAAATTAACGCTGATGGAAGCAACATAAATTCAATAATAATAGAAATTTTAGGAAGAACCACAACAAGTCTCCCCACAGCTGACCTGAGTCATTCAATAACTAACCCCGAAAAACAACAAGGGGAGGGTTCTCTTCAAAAAAACGCCAAATTGAGCTTTTATTTTGAAAGGCACAAAGGGGAAGTGTAACTAAACTGTAGACAAACATATTAGGGCTGTCACTTTTCCCTACTAGAGAGCACTCAGAGAGTCTGCCAAGATAGCTCTCATTTTGCTGTTACATCTATAAGCAATTGTTCCATGATAAAGTTACCATCATAATGTATTATTATAATATGATTTATTGACCCTGAAAACCCACACCTAGCACTCAGAATCATGTCGATATCATTATTAGTTAGACATAAAAAGCTAAAATATCAGCAAGAAAAATTGCACAGATATTTAGCTTTTGAAGCAATTACATGAAGATAAAAATAAATATGTGGGACAGAATTATAAAATACTATAACATGGATTGCACAGATTTATTATGTTTTGCCTTGACATTTGGCCAATAGTTTTTGGCAATAGTTTGAAAACTACTGGTTTAAAGAATAACCAGCAAAAAAGCGTATCGGTCAAGAGTGTTGAAATATCAAATTGAGTTGATAGACATTAGAAATACTGCATTTATCTAGTAGCTTTTCTTTTCTGCTCTTTATTAAAAAAATAAATGAATCACAGGGAGTAAAAATGTCCCGTTCTTAGGTTCTTCCAACGTTATTCAGTCCTAATCTGTTTACAGACAGAATGTACTTGTGACTGATGCTCGGAGCACATCAGCCGTCACACATGGAGCTCCTGAGCCAAACCAGCATCTCCAGTTTCATCATTTCATGCCATTAGACGGCTCCCACAGATTAGTAAAATTGCTGGTAATGATCTGGCAGCACTGGGACATTTGAGGGAAGAGGGGCGTGCAGTGCTGGCGTAACTCTTTAACACTCCTCTGCGTGTTATTGGGTCACAACTGCAACGCTGGGTTTACGACTCTGAATAAATCATCAAGTGATAACTTAAGGTTCAACCAGCCGGTCTGAATCAGAGCAGAGAATAAAGCCAGGAGAGTCGGGGAGGATTTAGACTGATGGACAGTGGACAACAGCAATAACAAGCAAAGTAACAAAAACAATGAACAACAAGAGGACAAATATGAGCCAGTCAAAGTCTGTACATCAGTGTGGCCAGATTTTTCTACTGAAATAAGCAACCAGGCTGACAAAAACAAGCCCAAAACAAGTGACCTCCAACTACTTCCTTTTCTAATGTGATATATAATTTGATTTTATTTTTTAAAAATAAGAAAATATCTAAATAAAGCTTGTTTTGTTTTGTTTTGTTTTCTTCCTCAACCTGTAAAATATCAACATGTACATAACCATCTGTTAAACAACAAACATGTACATAAGGACTGTAAATAATGCCACTTACTATATAGTATATACTTTTTTATACTTTTTTAAAATTTTAATTTCTATTTTTACATTACTGTATTTGATTTGTAATTACCTTATTTTCAGTATAAAGCTTCTTTCTTATATTTCTCTTGTATCCTGCAGCGGCTGTATACCTTGGAATTTCCCCCTGTGGGACTAAAAAAGGAATATTTTATCTTATCTTATCTTATCTTATCTTTTGATTTTCATCTATATTACATTTCATTCTCACAGTGAGATTTTTTTCTTATTTTTCTCTCAATTTACATATTCAACATCCTTTTGTTTGAAGGTGAACATCCTTTTCTTTATACAGAAGTGAAGGGAGGGGTAACTGTTATTTATAACTCTGTTATCACTAAACAGTCTGTCTAACCTTGACTTTTGTAACCAAACAGACATAGTCAGGCTTTCATCTAAGTTTTCGGTTGATCCTCTACAGCTTTATTACGGTGAAAACAGTAACAGCTACATTAGAAATAAATTTAATTCGGGCTTTAAGGATTTCTTTTTGGTGGAAACATTATTTTTGCCCCTTTTCTTACACTAAAATAAAACTGATAGGCTTCATTGGTTATTTGCAAATATGATGACTACAACATAGAAATGGATAAATTGTGAAAATGGTGCCCCCTTTACAGAGTGATGAAGACGAGCTGTTCAGACCAAAATCACTCTTTGAACCAAACTGTAAACATGTATACATTTATACATTCACACATATATGTATACATGTAAACACTTAACTTCATTCTTTCGACCACAATGTTGCTTCCTTAATCCTTAAACCTCTTTGGCCGTCTGCTATGGAAAGTCATTTGGGCATAAAATTGATACTGGTGATAACAACCGTAATTCATCTCAACCAGTATTTAAATTTGGAGTACATGTACTCAATTTTGGTCAACTAGTGCACGAGTAGACATTACTAGTGAAGCAAAAAGTGACACTACTACTCTTCACTAGTACTACATTAAGCCTTAAATGCTAATAAGGGGTGGACAAAAGCAAATCCAGGCTTCCCATTGGCTTTTGAAAGTATCAGGGTGCTGGATTTGGTTATAACTCCTCCTACTTCATTTGCATTAGGTCTACTAGTACTACTAGTGAATCTTTTGGCTTTACTAGTACTACCAGTAGACTAAAACAGTATACTAGTACTAGTAGTGTGATATTTTGAGTTTACTACTGGTACTAGTAAACAAAAAATGTGTTTTACTTGGAAAAGATTTTGGTGCACTACTGCGCTAGTAAACCTTACTAGTAAAGCCAAATCACCTAATAGTAGACAATTTTGTGTTACAACTACTACTAGTAAAGCTTGGAGTTTTTACTAGTAACACTTTTTAAGTCTACTAGTGACACAAAATTGTCTACTAGCGAACATTTTTCGATCTACTAGTAGTACTAGTGACACTTTTTTGCTTTACTAGTAAAGTCTACTCGAGCACATGTTGACGAAAATTGAGTACATGTACTCCAAATCTGAGTACTAATAGAGCTGAACTATGGTTGATATCACTGAGATCAATTTTCCCAAACGGCTTTCCATAGTCTGCAAGGTGAAATCTCGTGAGAAAGAAATTCAAGAACTGCTGATTGATTTACAGAAAGTTCGGTGATGTAAACTCCTGTGGACTTATAATTAACATTGACTTCCTTTAAAGTGGTGTCCTGTCATCTCTCTCTGGTGTCATGCAGCTGAATGAAACTGAACTATTTTCTGCCACAAAGACTCACAGACCCTTTAGTGTCATATCCGCACATCTGGCTCAGCTTACAGTGAAATAGTTCTGTTTCCTGCCATCTGAGGGCACAGACGACAACCACCACATGAAAAAAAGACTTAAAAAATCCTGAAATCACAGGACGATGCTGCGCACAAAGAGGAGAGAATGCTGGTTTTAACACCAGGGTACTTTCTCTATACTGTGGGTCTGCATCTTTGGCTTGACTTTTCTTGAACCTCTGCACAGACCAGACAGAAAGATGTATTCAAAGAGGTTATATTACAATTTGAAAGTATTTCTGATGTGCTTGAGTGAGGAACACATCTGTGTCTGGCTAGAGGAAGGGAAACAGATGATCCAGTTTTAAGTTTAATTTAGAAAACATCTGAATGAAGTTTGAGAACTCGTCTCTCACATTTCTGTCTGGAGCTCAAGCACAAACACGACTTCACTGAAGCTTTTTTGATATCGGGACAAATTACTGAAACAGGCAGAGCTGAAATGAGCAATGTCAATGTCTGTATTGAGGCAGATCCATCTTTCCAAGCTCCAATCAACGACCACTGTGCTCGGCCTGTGGCGAGATGTCCCAATCAGAGTCCTTTAGATCAGGAAGTGGGAGCAACGACCAAGACAAGAGCAGGAATTGTGGAGATTAGCATGGATGCTAATGGATTCAGTCGCAGTTTTATCATATCAGGACCGCATTTCCTTTTTAAATGAAAAACAAACAACGATGAAATCATTTCTCGATAGAAAGGATATTTTCGCTCCACTGTTTTGGCGAGAGTCTGTTCTACAAATTGGCTCGCATTTTGTACTTTAACAAAGCAGTAGCGCCATTTCCTGCATTATCTGATGTACCCATAATGAACGTGATTGACAGAACAATCGTCCAATCACCTGCTGGATATGCTTACAGACTTTTCTGCCCTTCCTAAACACTCTGGCTCTTGCCAAGACTGAACAATAGAGCCGGGCTATTGTTAAGAACCTCACAATTTGATCCGATTTCGATTGTTTAGGTGGCGATTTGATTCAGTACCGATTTAGTAAGAAGTAGAAATTCACAAATAATTAGAGTACCTGTTGACAATTTTTGATTTTTTTATTTTCATGCCAATGTGAACATATGTGGTATGTCACCCCATATTTTTGAGCAAACATCTTAAAATTAAAACTTGCACAGTAATAACTTATTCGTGCATATGGAGTACAAAACTAAAAGCATGACAGTTATCACTATAATCATAAATGTCCACCTGGTCTTTTTGTCTTTTTTTGTCAATAAATGTGTCAGGTATTGTCCTTTGAATACAATTTTCAACCTTTTTTCACGAGAAATAAAAGTTAACAATTCTTGCAAATATTTGTCATATTATGTAATAAATGCTTAAAACTGTGTTATTACAAGAAAATAATAAAAAGGGATTTGAATTTTTAACAGGATTCTCTTCATAAACAAAGAGCACCTTTGGGATGTGGTGGAACAGGAGATTCTCATCATGGATGCGCAGCTGAAACTGTGATGCTATCATGATGGTATTGATCAACTGTGATTTAAGACTTCTTATGATTTTTTTTTCATAAACAGATTGTACTAAACAAGAACATGTTTTACAAATATTTACCTCAGAATTATTCTTTTCAAAGGATTCCTTTTCAATAGTTCATCTGATGAACACACAGTTGGAAAAGGCTGATGCATTTCTATCCTGGATGTTTATAAAATGTATCTGTTGCCCTCCTTTCTTATTCCCTTCACTTAAGTTTTCAATATTGCTGTCAATAGCCAATTTAATTTAACTTTATTCACTGCAATGTCTTCCTCCAGGCTTGTTTAAAGGGACTAAATTAGATTTGAAAGGTGGCATCTCCTGTTTCACATCAGTGTGTGCAAGTCGATTTCATGTCAACAACCAAAAATGTAGACTGTAATTGTTTTCAGAGGCAGACGTGGCTCAGACGGTGACAATAAGCAGCGCTCATAATGGATGTGTCCGCCTTCTTTTATAAAAGAGAGTGAAAAAGAGAGCATGCCTACAACTGCATTTTCTGATCAGTGTGTGTAAAATACTGTTAAAAATATATAAATATACTATCAAATAGTGATTAACCATTTTAGGAAAAGATCTAATTGTGATTTTTCTGGCAGATATTGAGATTTAAATTTGATTCATGATTTTCTTCAAATCAAGCTTCAGTGCAATATTCACTGTGTTTACAGTATTGACAACAGTAAGGAAATCAGTGAGCAAAAGCACATAACAGATTATTCATCATCTAACATTGATGATTAATAATCTGTTTTCATTGTTTTTTTTTTAATCTTATTTATAACTTTTTATATTACAATACAAACAGAACAAGAGACAGACAAAATAACAAATATATATATATATATATATATATATATATATATATATATATATATATATATATATATACACACTGCCACACACAGTACAGTAAGGGAAGGCCAGAAGGCCAAAGTCCATGCCAGACCAGATCAATGATTATAGAGGATGACAGTCCAATATTTAAGTCCAAGATTGCATTGAGGATCCAGGTGTAGAGTCCATAAAATTAATTCCAGGCAGTTAAAGCCTTGTGTTGAAAACAAGGAGTGAGGAAGAATATGACCATACCAATTTAACAACAATATCTGAGTTACAGAGATACAGTATAAAAGCAAGTATATTGATTTAGTTAACAGTTTGATCTTTTTTCCTTCTTTATATATTCAATAAAGGGTCCTGTTTTCATTATTTAAGGGATACTCCAACTTCTACTCCTAAACAGAGGCTTTGTGTTGTTGACCTGCTTACCAGCATTTCTGTAAATGTAAATTATCTGCAAATTTGTAAAACAGTATGTGTTAAATAGTTAACACAATAGATCCTGGGTCTGTCAGGAGCGTTGCAAAAACTGCAGCTTTGGGGATCATATGATTGCGTTGTCTGAAATTGCGATTTCGATCCGAAAATGATAAATCATTCAACTCTACTGTCAAACAATATACGTGGAAACAAAAACTGGTAGTACACTTGTTTATATTGATTGACAAAAAAAAACAGTTCAGTAGTCCCCAAACTTTTTGTTTTAAGGCCCGGTTTTATTCCATTTCCAATTGCAATTTTATTTGTAAAGCACTTTAAAATCAACCACAGTGGACCTAAGTGCTGTGCAGAAAAAAACACAGAATAAAATACAAGAACAGATTAAGAGACATAAAACAGCTGTACAGTTAAACTGAGGTAAAAAAAAAATGATACTCATATATAAATAAATATAAATATATGTATTTGTATTTATACATACATACACCCAGAGATGTATCCATACAGGCAGAGACAAAGGAACTAAAAATAAGAATTTATGACAGAGAGAAACCCATGGACGCCCAGATCATAAATCTGTCCCCATCACATTTGTCTCTGCTGAATATAGATTCAATCTTTATTGGTATAGCACCATATTTGTCTTTGTTGAAAATAAATGTATTAAATGCAAGCCCCTTGAGATGTGGCATCTCATTTTCAAGAGGGTCCTCATGTCTATATGGTTGTAAAGACAGTTACTATGCATGAATAATCAATACAACATGGATAGAGAGATCAATCTAATATTAACATTAACATTTATAATACATATAATCTGGAGAGGAAACATGTTGATTAATATAGCAGCATCTAGCTGAACTACATTAAAACGGGTTTAACTGGTCTAAAGTATGAATTTATGTTAAATGATGTTTTTGTTGATGGTTGATGCAGGATGGAGCACATAGAGTCGAGCAGGTCCACAGCAGCAGGTCATCCATGATTGTTCGTCACGGCCATACTACTATAATGTCTGGATATGAATTGTGTATGTTCACTTCCACTAAAGTATGATTTATTTGTCCATATTTCCCAGCTGGAAGATACACCCCCCCGCCCCCACAAACAAGGCTCAACATGTGTTTAATCAGTGGGCAAATGATGGAGGCCCTAAGTGGAGGAAATGAAGCTGAGCCTAATGTGAAGCAGGTGGAGGTAATCACAGCCGAGCGCTCCGCTGACAGGCTGATTGAGAGGAGCTCTCTGCATCGTTTACCCCTCCACCACTATTTACACGGACCTCCACCTCCATTTATTTAGTCGGAGTTTGAGCAGCTCTTTCCGGCTCAGCTGTATCCACTGATGGAGAGTTTGATGTTAAAGGCTGAGAGGCCTCTTTGTTTAGAGCGGCGGTCCAAACTGAGATCAGCCTAACAGAAGTGACCAGAGAGAGGCTCAGTATCTGAACGATCTGAAAAGGTCAGCTGGGGGTCAGCATTTAGGACCACCAGCAGGCAGACTGAAGAAATGAAAAACTGCTCTTGGAGATCAGACACTGAGATCATCACAGATTATAGTGAATCTATAAAACTGAACTCATTTATGTTACCAAAGTCATCAGGCAAGTGTGCTTGGAGCTGTTTAAACTGCCCACATCTTTGACATTTCCATCCTAGTGTTTCCTTTTCCCACTTCCTAAAGTGATTAAACTGACGTAAGTATGTTCATGCGACATTGGTGCAGCATTACAAAATAGGTATTTTCACTAAAGAAGGGGCTGCCAATTCACCACGCACGATCAGGAAAAAAAGGACATAAACCTAAACTAACTAGTACCAGCAGTGCAATTTTCAATTTGTTTTTTTGATTTGACCTTTTCCTAAATTTTCACTTTAAAGAAACACAAGGGCCCGACAAAATCCGCGATCGCGGACGGATTTGGACATTAAAAGTGGAATTGAATATAAACATGTAATATCATGGAAATGGAAAACATTTTACATAAAAGCTTTTTTTCAGAATAAAAAGGAACATACTGTATCTCTGGGGAAAATGCTCCGAGGGGGTCACTAAGGCTGGGGACAATGCTCGCTTCACTTCACTCCCCCCCCCCCCCCCCCCCCCCCCCCCCAATTAACAATGCAAACATGTTGAAGCGGCCGCCTGAGACACCGGCTAAGTTGGCAAAGAAGGTACGAAACTCCCGGCTAACTCCAAAGTACAGTTCAGAGCAGGTTCCCAATGATTATGATTTGTTAAATAATTATTGAAAGGCATTGAAATATGTGGAAGCATTAAAGTTTTCAGTTATAACCTAATAAGTTGTCTATATTTCATCACTTTATACAGTGTCTCGGGGTTAAATTTGAAAAAAAAAAACAAAAAAACGTAAAACCGAATTTTCAAAAATTAAAACAGAAAAAAAGAGAATATGAGAAAAATTTAAATGGAATTTGGGATAAAAAAAAATGGATTTTATAGGGCCCTGACCCAACTCATATCCCAACACATCAGTAAAGAGTTACACTATCAACCACATGCCCATTGTCACCACAGCATTGCCACCTTCGACTGAACCAGGCTCTGTACATGCAAGCTCCTGGTAGAGATATTTCTAATGCTACCCACCCTACCAGAAGGCTTCTCACAGGTCCTTCAGCCCAACTAGTGGACTGATGAGAGCCAGAACATCACTGGGGTCATCAGGTGGGGACCTCCAGTCTTAGGTGAGCTAGTCCCCATGACAGCTCTAAGAGACTGACCAGTGAACTATGGCATCCCAGAGCCCCCACGTCCATGCAAACTCTAACTGCCCACAATGCCAGTGCAAATTCTTATTCTTTTTATCTTACCTGCCCGACCACATGTCCATCCCAGTCCCAAACAGCTTCATTACCTTCAACACACCCAGGCAGCGTACATGTAATCTCCAGGTTGGTGACATGGTGATACTACCCTCCCTAGCTCATAACTGCCCCACTATGAGGATGTTGTGTGCCCATTCTGCACCACAATTATTATTAAAATAATATTTTAAGAACATTTCATCATCCAACTGAAGTACATGTTCAAGTGGAAGAACACTGCGGCTTCAAGCCATCCACATAAGGACGAGTTTAGTCTCCTGTAGGATGTAAAATCCGAACATCTGTACATCCTGTCTTGTAAATCAGACATTGATATTCTATTTTATCTGCTGTTTAATAGTTAATACAATTTTGTTGTCCCTTGATGCTGATTATGCTCATAATCCTATAACAAAATTGTTTGGAACTAGGGATGTAACAGTTACTGATAAAATAATTAACCACGGTAAAGTTTCCGGCAGTTAGTATTACCGTTTCCTATTTTAATTACTGTTGATTGGCCATGTTTGATTACTTTATTATGTCAGTAACTCACGGTGATACTGCTCACTGCCTGGAAAAGCCAGAACTATGTGTCTGCTCCTGGGCAAAGCAGCAGCTTACATGTGCAGTTTGCAATGTTTGGCCTCTTCAGCCAAACATTTCAGCATTAGTTACACCAAAAGACAGAAAACATCCATGAAATATGACATTTGTATATGGGAAATAAAATTTGAATTTCTATTCAGATAACACAATGTTACATTTATCTATTTAATCCCAATTAAAATGACCACATTATCACCTAATTATTGATATAAATTTAATCAGAATGTCATTGTAGCTACAATATGATCTCTTACAAGGTGATTTAAAAGGGTGGAAATTTCTTGAATAACACTGTGGCCAAGCACTGAACATCCAGTCGATGATAACACGTAGACAACAATATGATCCTATTCTTTTTGTTATCAATTAATGCGGCAGAGATTATCTGATGACTGTAGGCAAAGACAGAGGCTGTCGTCTATCTGCTTGTCATGGACTCGGGAGTGAGATAAGACATGAAAACAAAAAAATGTTGGCGTATCCCTTTAATGATTCAGTCTTGAGTCAGCAGCAGAAATACATGCAAAGTTTGCAGAACATCCCCGTAAATGGAGCGATAATGTTTATAAGGAAGTCCCTGAATGCCTCAGAGGTCATAATGTTTTGATTGTTTACTTAAAAACGTTTTCATGTTGGTCATTAGCCATTTTGCCTAAATAGTTCATCAGCCTTCACATATTATCCTGAATGCCACCAATCACAGCTTTTCATGCCGGACTAATCCTCGGGGTGTGGCTCTGCGTGAGGAGAAAACATTACAAGAACAGTCAGGTCCAGCAGAGGTTCTCAGAGAGGAGAATCTACAGTTTGACTGTTCTTGATATCTTTTCTTGTCCTGTGTGGGTCTGAGGACGGTCTGACCTGCTCTGTGGAGACCAGGCGGGGAGACGCCAGTGATGACGCAGATAAAAGTCTTTCTGTCTTTGGTGCTGTTTTTATGAGGAATGTGTGTGTGCGAAGAGATAATGCAGCTGACTGGCAGAGCTTCAGACTGAATTCACTGTTTGATCTTTCAAAGAGGCAATACAAACAAAATGCTCATACTTGTGTAGCTTTGATTAATGGGCCTGCGGGGATGTTAATTATGCTTGGAAACCTGCAACTCAACCATCAACAACTGTAACCTGCATGTCTCAATCTCTGAGAAACAGACTCAGCTGTGAAGCTGAAGAAAGAACGACAAAGAAACAAAATCTGTTGCATGATTAGGTGGTTCATTGGGAAACAAGAAACTCTACCGAACCTCACAATATTCAATAAAATGAATTCATACCAGAATCCTAATTCCTCTCTATAAACAGCTTGAGCTTCTGCACTTTCATCAAAATGACCAAGAACCATCCTTAAGTGGGGTACACGCATAAGGATTTTCTAAATCTGAAGAGATGTTTTATCTGTTAGAGACCCCACACATGAAGATAAAAAATCAATCATTGAACAGTTCTGATCGTCCTGTGTGTGGTGTGCTCTGATAATCTCAACACAGCACACCACACACAGAACAATGCTGTCCCACCACAGATCTAGAATCTAGTCCTCCAAGACAGAAATCTGATCAAACGTGATCTAACAAAAACAAAGAAGAGGAAACATAGCAACAACCGGAAAACACGACACGCAACATGCAAGAGGGAATGATGGTGGTCTTGGGACTATTTTTGATGGAAAAATCCAGAACTAAAAAAAGAAAAGACTGTGGAAAAAATCCTGGAGACAGCGTGAACACATGAGCTGGTCCTCCATTTCTGATGTCCACTGAACTATATGTTTCAGGACAGCCATGCTTGTTTTTATTTACGTGTTCGCTTCTTGATTGACTACATTCACATCACAATTCACAGAGTCATGACTTGGAAGTCATCGGCTTTCCCCAAACACGAAGAATTTTGGTTGTAAATATTGAACAAGTTTAATATTTACAATAATCATCCCCGACCCGTTTCATCCATTATCAGGACAAATTCACACCTCAGACCACAGGATAATCTCATAAAACTGAAGATAATCTGGAGTTTGCCATCCTTGGGGGGGAAGGGGGAAAGTCGGGAAAAAAACAGCCCACTGATCTTTATGTGTGTACCACGCTTTACATGAGCCTCAACACCTGGAGAAGGGAGATCATGTAATGTCACTTAGATTGCAGCACATTTGCATTAACTGCAAAAAATGGTCCCCTGTTTTCATGCAAAACATAAGTATCTGCTTTTCACACAATTCAGTGTCTGGCTGGACATCCTTTCAACCGTAGACTAAGGCCCCGTTTTCACCGGAAACGGAGGAAAAGGTTTTTCCTTTGCGTTTTCAAAAACGATCGGCGTCCACATGGAGAAGCAAGTATAACTGAAAACGCTGTAGAGTGGATGCCAGGCCATTAGATGGCGATGTAGGTTTGTTGAGAAACAGCAGCATTACAACACACGTACGAGGAAGACAATATTTTCACAAACAACAATGGCGAGTGGACGCATGAAGACGCAGGAGTTTCTTGTCTGGACAACAAATCTGTCTGGATATTTTTGTCTGGATAACAAACAGAGCAGAGCAAACAGCACACATGTTGCTCGGTAGACGGCCAAAGCTGTTGTTGTTCCTGGTATGTGCACGCAGTCTTCATGTGAAAGAGTACTGCGCATGCGGTGATGTCAGCGTTTCACCCTGAAACACTGAATCCGGTCTACATGCAGCCCAACACCGATACATTTTCAAAATTCTCTACTCTGTCGTGTAAACATAGCTTAAGGTCGCTTTCACAAATAAGGTTTAGCAGGTCAAATGCTGTGTAGTCAAACCATCTGCAAATAGCTGTGGCTGTAGCTGCAGGCTTTGGTCCTGTCATCTGGCCTATTGTTGCATGACCCAGGAATACACAACAAGCTTTATTTTATTTCGAACACGTGCTAGAATCACATGAAGTGGACTGAAAAAACAAACATAAAAAACTAATGAGATTAGTTGAAACAACAACAATAATATTAACCCAACATGTGCAAAAAGGAGTAGGATGAAGCATAAGCTTATTTGAACCTACCCCTTCTCCACTACTCAATTAACAGGCAGTCTTTGCCAAACATACATGTTAACATAATACATTTACTTGCATAGCTCCAAGCAGTTTGGAAGTATACTGAGGCATAAGTTAAAGAGAAAGGTGCATTTAGGCTCTGTCAGGGCACACTTGCATATCAAGCGATGTGTTACCATATTCCATATGGACTTGTAGATGTCCATCTGTTAAAAGAACTAGAGACTGGCGGTGCATCAGTGAACACAACGTTAGCCTGTTTGCTGTTGATATATTAAAAAAAATTCAAGCACTACTGTTTGGTTTGCTTGCCTGATTTGGTCCTTGTTTGGTTTGGATGACTTTCCCTCTCTGCTTGGCTTTGGAGTAGACCGAGACCTTTATTTTCGGGAGGACCAGAGTTTGGTCTGCACCACAGTATGTGTGAGCTTTCATGCCACCCCAAATCAAACAAACTTTCCAACAAGCAAGCCTGACCATGTTTGGTCTGAATCAAATGTGATGGCAAGAAAGAGACCTGAGGGGTCAGACTGGAGTTGGATGTTGATGCACAGGGTTGGGAGGAAGCAAGAGCAGAGATAATTGTTGTGGGAAAGTTGAGGAATTTGCACCAATGTGATTCTTCTAGATTTTTTGACAGGGTTTTAGCCTTTATTGAACAGGAGGAGAGACTACAGGAAGAGAAAGCAAGAGAGCAGGGAAGACCACTGATTGTAGAAAGAAATGGACAAAGCCATGTGTCATCAGTCGTCTGATTATTAAAAGATGCTTTGAAACTTGTGAGGCCAATCTGTAGATACTGCCATACTGTAAATGCCATCTTAACCAAACTTAACCAAGGCCATGTTGAGGCAGGACTTGAGACCAATTGCTGTCTTGTCAATCATGCCCCTCTTTACCAAACTGGAAATCTTCAGAGTAAAAATGAGCATGGCCCAAACAGTAAGAGTCTTGAAATTTACTAAATATTTAGACCAACGCCTTTTTTGAACTAGGCTCTTATTATCAGGCAGTAAAAAATGCCCATACTGCTCATGATTTCCAGCTTTTCTATAGCTAGCCTCAAGAAGACACCAAGGAACTGCAGTTTTTGGCACTACTGCACCGGCTTATTTTTCAGGCCTGGAGGATGCTACTTGGGGGAGACCCTTTAGCAGGAGGCCACCAGCTGTAACTGAAATCAGGCTGCCTGCATGAGACAAGAGCCTCAACACTTGGAAGTGCGCAGACATAACCCATCAGGCTAACTGCAGCCCACATCTGCACCATTTTAATGGCAGTTCAGCTAGATGCTGTTATATTAATCAACATCACTCCTCTTCAGATTATATTCATTATAGATATTAATATTAGTTATTCATTATACATCCATAGTAACTATCTTTACAACCATATAGACATGAGGTTCCTCGTGAAAATGAGATGCCACATCTCAAGGAACTAACCTTTAACAAATTTATATTCAACAAATATGATGCTATACAGGTAAATATTGATTGATTGATTCAGCAGCACAAATATGATTTTAATATCTTTGTCTCTGTCTGGATGGATACATCTCTGGATGAAATACATGTGTATTTCCAGGTATATTTAATATATGTATTTGTTTACATACATATATGTGTATCTATAAATTAAGAGTATGGCTCAGGCCTGGTCTATTTTAAAGTGCTTTGAGATAGCACTTGTTATGAACTAACACTATACAAATAAAGACTGATTGATATTTAAGAAATAAGATTTCTCCCAAAACATGCTGCCTCAAAAACAACCCAATCCCTCAATTCTTTTTGACAGACCACTGTACTTTGACTGTCCACTACTTGTACACCTAGTAAAAGCGTAAAAGGACTGGTACAAAGTTCTGCTTTTATGCTGACAGAACAGAGAGATCAGGAACCAAAAAGGTTCAAGGAACTCTTCAAGAGTTTCAACTTCTGGCTGACATCAAGGAGACTCAGAAGATTTTGCTGAAAAGAAAAGAAAAACACAGAACAAAAAGGAGAAGACTAACCAGTCTGACCAAGATAAGACTTTCATGTGACAAAAACAAAGACACAAAGTGACTAAAATGGAGTGCTGTATTTAACTGTGGCTTCCACACACTGTCCTCCCATCACCGCCCATATCCAAACAAGCTTCAAGCATCAATCTTTAACAGGCAGCAAACAAGCAACAGGGACAGAGAGTTATCACTACAGAGGAAGAGGAAAACCAGAACTCAGACGTCTGCAGCAAGGGGATTACCTGCACAGCTGGAACCAGTTAGACTCCATGAAATACCTGGTGGATAACGAGCTTCAAACAATCTCACTGTTAAAAATTCAAAAACACTTTTACAGACAGAAACACATAAAAAAAGACTAACAACCCTCACAGCTGCTCTCTCAGAGTCTAACCTCATCCGTCGGCTCTATTATCTCCTGACAGACCCACCACCTGGATGAGCGGCAGAGCGGCCCCGCAGGCTCACAGAGCCACAATTAGTCATGACCCAGGATGAGGACAGGATCACCTCGTCCTCGACCGACACTTCCACATCTTGAGAGCACATGTTTGAGCTGATTGAGTCGCTGAACTTCACACTGATTGGACTCATGTGTGAGGTTTAATGAGAGGATTACTCTACTTACAATGTCACTCCACCCAAAACAGTAAAATATTCACAATTAAAGATAATTCCCAAACAACGATTGCACCATTCGTCCTCTAAGGTTCTTTCGAGATCGAGCACAGAACAACAGCTTTTAATATCTAAAAATCATTCTCACATAGTTGTGCTCACAGGTTGTGTTTGGGAAACTTTCCCCCTTGGGACTACAAACCTTTGGAGGAACTTAACACATTTCCATTACAGAGACGAAGGTCAAAGTTGACTCACGGTCATTATTTCACCGCTCAAATATTTCCCGCTTCAGGGCTGGAAACACAAACTTACAGGAACTTTGGGGGTGGGGCTTCCGTAGGTAAACACATCTGTTTGGTTGAGATGTTGCGGCACTACGAAGCTGGAGATAAACCTGCTGTTAACTACGCAAATGCAGGATGGTTGCCACATGTCCACTGCGTCGGCTTGGGGGGATGAATTTTACCTCGACCAAGGAGTTTGACATTTTTTTTGACAATAACTCGCCCGAAAATGTTAAAAATGACTTGGCAGAGGGTTGAGCACCTCTAGGTTTTGACGGCGCCATTTTTTTATTCTATCCAGGGTTTTTGAGATAGTTAGGGACATAACTGAACGTACTACAAGCCCATGTGGCATCACTATTGGTCAGCCTGCCTTAAGTCACATCTTACGTAACTCTGCCTCTCTGTGAGTAGGTTGATCTGAAGTTCAGTTCACAGTAAGACTGTGTCACAGGGCTTCATCCAATTCTTTGAGTCAACTTGGGCCTTTCTGTGCATGTTCTCCCTGTGCATCCAGGGAGTTTTCTGAGTAATCTGCTTTCCTCCCACAGACCAAAAACATGCTTGTTGGGTTAACTGGTTACTCTAAACGGTCCTTGCCTGGAGACCAGTAGGGTTAATTTTGACAGCAGTTTTTAATTTAGTTTTACTTATAGTCTTTACCTAAAATATCTTTTAGGTTCAGTCATAATTTAGTCATCTACATTGTTTTAATTTTAGTCTAGTTTTAGCTGATGAAATTTCAAAACATTTTAGTCGATGAAATCTACTGTAAATTTAGTCGACTATAATACGAAGTGTAAAGGGTAAGGCATTTTTTATGTTTCCTTGACTTTCTGAAGTCATGTTTTACACTTGGATAAAATCAAACATCTAATAATTCTTTGCTGAATGCTAGTAAAGTTTGAATGTCTAAATGAACAGAAACAAATTTAACTTTGTGTGAAATGCAGTCACCTCTATTTAGGCTACCTGGCAGAGCATCTCAGTTACAATACCAGAACTGACAACAAACAGTGAACCTGCTCTACATGAATATATCAATTCATAAAGAGAGGAGCTCTGATTGGATCGCTCCACAACTTATCCCACCATCACCAAGCTAAGGCAGCTGTGATTGGATGTCCCTCTTAACTCATCCAACCTTTCCACACAACCAAAGTAGCTGTGATTGGATATATTCCTAACTTGTCCCTACTTTCTACATGACCAGATTAGGTCTGATTGGATTAAGTCTCTGTCAAACATTTTAGTCTAGTTTTTATTTGTTGATGAAAATGTCAGTTAATTTAGTTTTAGTTTGTGTCCATGTGCACTTGTTTTTATTAGTTACTGTCTAGTTTTTGTCAGGGGAAAAAAGGTTGTTGATGAAAACTATGACGAATGTATTCAGTCAACAAAATAACACTGGAGTCCAGTCCAGGGCGTACTTCGCCTCTGACACAATGTAAGCCGGGATAGGCTCCAACCCATGAGATAAGAGTAGGGCCCTATAAAATCTGTTTTAATTTTTCCAAAATTCCATTTTTTCAGTTTTAATTTTTGAGGATTGGTTTTTAGCATTTCACACTAATTTAGCCTGGAGAAATATAGACACTCACTCTTCAGGCGGTCCTCACTCGTATCTTTATGGGTCTAGTCAACAGTATGTTGACAAAATTTGCAGAACGTTTGATCACCCGACACATAATAATCGTTGGGAAACTGCTCTGCCCTGCACTTTGGAGATAGCCAGGAGCTTCGCAGCCTCTTTGCCGACTTAGCTGGTGTCCCAGGAGGCTTCTTCGGCACGTTTGTGTTATAAATGAGGGGAGGAGGAGGGCGAGGAGAAGTGAAGCGAGCATTGTCCCCAGCCTCAGTGACCCCCTTGGAGCATTTTCCCCAGAGATTTGTTCCTTTTAATTCAGAAAAAAACTTTTACGTAAAATGTTGGCCATTTCCGTGATATTCCGTGTTTATATTGAATTCCGCTTTTACTGTCAAAGTCTGTGATTCCGTCTGCAAATCCGTGATCACAGATTTTTTAGGGTCCTATAAGCAGTATAAATAATGGGTGGATGAATGGGAGACATTTTATGGCCTTAGATTTAAAGTTCCAGATTTTAGAGGCTTGTCAGGATCCTCGAGAAGCCTGATATTGGACTGTATGATTCCTGCCTTTAAGTTGATATAATATAACTTATAATCATACATTTTGGAAGCAGGGTTGTTCCACATATTGGCTGCACGACACGACTTAACAAAAAAACAAAACTCAAAATTCTCTGAAAGATGTCTGACTTTTTCTGTGAATTTCTCTGTTTTGTTAAAAAAAACAACAAAAAAAACCACGACAATTTAAGGGGGAAATTCCTTATCATTAAATGAATGAATGATTTGTGTTTAGATTCAATGATGACATCAATTACATTTACTGACTGTAAACTTTGTATTTTATAAAAACAGACACTGTTCAGCTGTATCTGCAACCCATATTATTTTATTAGTTATAATTTCAAACCCTGACATTAAATATCAACCTTGTGAAAAACTTTTTGCCATTTTGCCAACACTTCCAAACTCATTATTGCCTTTAGCGATATATTTCATCAAGAGCAAAAAATCCTTATATGATGAAAATTGACTTGTTGCTTTCAATGTGAGAGTCTAGTTGTGCAAGGAACAAATGTAAAACAAAAGAACCCAACAACATCTAACTCTTGAAAAATTAACATCTTGTTTTTAAATGTACCCATGCAGTGATGACGAGGTGAGGGGATACTATACATATATTATTGCTGATATATCGAATATAAATGACCGATATGTGGGGCCAATATATTGTAAATATCTGCAAAAAATATTGTGGATCCCTCATAAACAGAAAACAAAGAGAAAATACTCTTATAAAATATTTCTGCTTAAATGTCACTCTTTTGAAAATAAAGACCTAAACTAGGATATGACTTTTAGAATTGATTTTAAGGTTCTTTTATTAGTTTTTAAATCCCTTAATGGTCTTGCTCCTTCTTATTTATCCAATTGGCGTTTACCCTTTGAACCCAGTAGAGTCCTCAGGTCTACAGGTCTTTTAATGGTACCCAAAGTTAGACCTAAAACATACGGTGAAGCTTCTTTTCAATATTATGGCCCTCGTCTGTGGTACAGTCTACCTGCAGACCTGAGGGCAGCAACTAATGTTCATATTTTTAAAAGCAAATTCAAGACCTACCATTTTAATCTGGCTTTTAGCTGATTATATTAACAATCATTATTTAATCTTACTTATTTATTTTAATCCTCTTAATCAGGTTTTATTTCTCCATTTCAGTTCAGACTTATTGTTCAGAATTTTATTCTCTGTTAATCGATTTTCTTTTCATTATTTTCATTATTAATGCATTCAGTGTTTGGCGATCTCATTTTACCAAATTATTATTTTAAATTTGATTTTATTTACTTATTTATTTATCTTTCCTGTAGTATTTTTTTAATCAAATTTCCTATCATGATTTTTTTATTGTCATTTTAGTCTTACCTCCTGTGTTTCCTCATTTTTACTTCAAGGTAGTATTTCCTCACCCCTCTAATTCTGTTTTCTGTTAGAATCACCTCTTAATGTCTTTGTGTGTGTGTGCTGTATGTGGATTGCGAGGGTGGGTAGGGTTTTGTCTTTTCATTGTATTAAATCTTCTACTTTTTATTTATTTATTTTATTTTATTTTGTCTTTTCATTTGATGTATAGCACTTTGTGCTGCAAGACTTTGTATGAAAAGTGCTATACAAATAAAGTTTGACTGATTGATATAACCTTATATAAAAACAAAACTCAGAAATGGAGCAGAGAACACACAGAGAGATCAGTTAGAACCTTAGACACTTTCTCCTTCCTCTGAATCCCAAATAATCCTTCATGTGTAAATCCATACTGAGCAGTGAAACACTAACATGTGTCAGCTCAGCCTTTATGTTTGGAGAAAGAGAAATACACAACCGTCAAACCCCCACAATCCTCAGCTGCTCGCTGTAACTACTCTGTCAAACACTCAAGGACGAACAGGCTCCCCCGGGCCCCTGACTGTGGCCCCTGATGCCTTACAACAGAAAACCTTAGCACTGTGGTTATTTATCCTTGCGTGTGATTTACTGTTGTTGATTACTCTGTTTGAAAGGCAGATGTTTGAGCTCGAGTTAATCTAAACACTGAAACTTAACGTATAGAGCCCATGTTTGGAGCTGTGCTGATAGAAAACAGACAGAACTCAACATGTGATGGAGGACAAAATAATGCACAAAATCAGACACAGCAAGGTCAGTCTCTTCTATTTAAGTAATAAAAAGAAAAAAAAACACAGGACACTGGAAAAGTAAGAGGGAAACCAAAGACAAATCCTGAAATAATTAGAGGTTAAAAAAATCTTTGGGTTTCAGGTCTTGAGACCTCAAAATTTGGCCTCTACTTTCTTTCGACATTACTGTATTGTCTTCTGCAGCCCAGCCTTCGAGCAAACACTAAGGCCGTATGCTGCAGAGTGTGAAGCAGCTGGGATGGTCAGCATTCCTTCGTCTAAGGCCTTGGCTCTCTGCTGAAAAATGATTAATTAATCCCTCCGTGTGGAGACAGTACAAAGAAAGAGATAACCAAGATTAAATAGACTCATTACGGATTATAACAAGGATAACTGTATTTATTTTGGAGGGACATTCGATTAATAAGAAGTCCCTTTTGCTGTCCTGGCAGGGTTGGGACAGACTGATGTCAGATGCATAAAGCGAATACCCCTTCCAGGCTTGAAAGACTTTTGGAGGAGTTAGAAAGAGTCGCTGTGGAGAGCTATGGAAAGCCGTTTGGGCGTAAAATATCAGTTCTACTAGTACTCAAATTTAGAAAACATACACTTCATTTCGGTAAACTACTACACAAGTAGATTTTTCTAGTGAAGCAAAAAGTGTCACTACTCCTACTAGTAAGCCTGATATGCTAATAAGGGACCAGAACAAAGCAAATTCAGGCTTCCCATTGGCTGTCAAAAATATTACAACCAATCAGGGACCTGGATTTTGTTATAATCCCTCCTACTTAATTTGCATTAGGTCTACATGAACTACTAGTGAATTTATTGGCTTAACTAGTACTACTAGTGAACTAAAAACAGTCTACTAGTACTACTGGGGAGATATTTTATGTTTACAAATAGTACGCGTAAACAAAAATTTAGTTTTTCTAGTAAAGGTTTTGGTACACCTTACTATTAAACAAAATCATCAACTAGTAAATAATTTTGTGCTGTTAGTACTACTAGTGGGATATTTTGAGTTTACTAGTAGTACTAGTAAACAAGAAGTTTGTTTTGCTAGTAAAGATTATTGCCACACTAGTGTGCCGGTAGACCTTACTAGTAAATCAAAACCATCTACCAGTTGACAACTGTGTTACTAGTACTACTAGTAGACTTAAAAAACGCTACTAGTAAAATCTCAAAGCTTTACTAGTAGTACTAGCATCACCAAATTGTCTACTAGTGGACGATTTTGTTTAATAGTAAGGTCTACTTGTGCACTTGTGCTTTACTAGAAAAACTAAATTTTTGTTTACTAGAATTACTAGAGGCATAAAATATCTCCCTAGTACTACTAGTAGATGCTTTTCAGTTTACTGGTAGTACTAGTAAAGCCAAAAGATTCACTAGTAGTACTAGTAGACCTAATGCAAATGAAGTAGGAGGGGTTATAGCCAAATCCAGCACCCTGATTGGTCGTAATATTTTTCGAAGCCAAAGCAAAGCCTGAAATTGATTTTCCCTGCCCCCCCCCATTAGTATACAAGGGTTACTAGTAGTACTAGCAGATCCAAAACAGTCTACTTGTATTACTAGTGTACAATTTCAGTTCTACTAGTAGCAATAGTGACACTTTTTACTTTACTACTGAAGTCTAATCTCGCACTAGTTGACCAAAATTGAGTACATGTACTCCAAATTTGGGGACTAGTAGAGCTGAACTAAGGTTGATATCACCAATATCAAATTTATGCTCAGAGGGCTTTCCATAGAGAGTGACCTCAGCGTCACCTTGGAACCTCACCACTGATAGTCAGATGAAAATGGATAGATGGAAAATAGTGCAACATGTTTGGATTAGTTTTATAAACAACTTATTCTGGTGTCAACAGCGAAGGGATCCAACATGAATCATTTAGCCAGCAAATCAAGCACCATCTTATCAAAGAAAACAAATACCTTTGATTCATAGTCTCTGCAGGCTCTTTCAAAATCGTCCGCTATTAAAGGCTACAATCTCATCGAGCTTCTAAACTTCTGTTATTTAGTATAGCTCCAATCATTCAACCATCAGACCGCTCACCAAGCAGACCCATTAGCGAGCTGATATGCAGACAGCCACATGGAGTAATGATTGTGTTACAGTCAACAACACACTTGACCCTGTTTGGAACCCAAAAATGATCAGAGAGCAGAGCAGCTGTCCACATCTGTTCACCAATGGCTGCCAATATGGCTGCCAGACCGCAAGAAATCCATCAACCGACAGTCCATTTCTAGAGTGAATGGCTAATGTGAGGATAACCACATTTTCTCCATTTTATTAATTTTAAGTTGTTCTTTGGTAACATTAAAATGCTTGGGAGTAGTTTCAAGTCACAATAATCTTTCAATATTTCTCAAGAAAATATGATAAATGACCCAGCAGATCTTGTGTCGTCTCATTTGAATTTTTTCTCTCTTTTGGTCTCAGGAGAAAACAACCCAAATCCTTCCCGAGTGTAAATACTTGTGGTTTGCCAGAGTTAACAAAGAACAGCTCTGAGGTTTGGGGTCGAATCTGGTAATATGTGTGGCCACAGAAAACATGCAGAGTGATATATGACCGGCTGTAACACGGTGAGAGCCAAACATGGACCAAAGCTCTCATACACAATGACTGAAGAGTATAATTAAGAGTCTTGGCTGCCTGAGAAATATATCTGAACATATTTATTTATACAAACGTCTGGATGATGCAGAGCTGTCTCCTCTCTGAAAATCACAGCTTGGTCTTCATGTTTGATTTAAATGTTTCATTAAAAGCTGAACAGACTTGTTGAGGAGAATGGCCAGAGCGCTTCCAGATGACGATAGAAAGGAAACAGTGATGAAAATGATCACTCCATACCACCAAGTAGGGCTGTCGCCATATACTCGATGATGAATATCCATTCAAGCATAGTATAGGAACCAAGCATGTTGTGATAATTCAAATGAATTATGGTTCACTTGGTGTGTGTTTGGTGTCGCTGTTACCTGGGGTTCAGGTATTAAGGTAGCTACGTCACTGTTGAGGTCAGGGGGTTTGACCCGGAAGGGCAAAAGGTTTTTGACCGCTGTGGCGCTGAATGCTGGTGTTTTCTTTGTTTGTTTAGTTGTTGATGGAGAATGACAGAAAATGGACTTTAATGATGTTCATCTACACGCCAAGAATAAATTTTCGTCATGCTGCATCAGAGGAACAGTGTCCAAACTCTTTCTGATCGTCATGGAAAGACACGGTAGCATATGGAAACAGAAGCGCGGCGCGTAGACTAGGTTACTCTGGGTCAAACAGTTCAGTAGGTTAAAGTATAGACTTAGGTCCTACACATAGGATGACTAAATCTGCATACAAGTTCTGCAGTACATTAGTATAGAAGGCTGTTCAGGCATGAAACTGACATCGGTGAAATCAACCATAGTTCAGCTCTACTTGTACTCAAATTTGGAGTACATCTACTCATAGGGCCCTATAAAATCCGCGATTACGGAATTGCTGACAGAATCACAGAATTAGGCATTAAACGCAGAACTCAATATAAACACGGAATATCACAGAGGTGCCCAACATTTTACGTAAGTGTTTTTTTCTGACTAAAAAGGAACTTATCTCTCGCGAAAATGCCCCGAGGGGGGTCACTGACGCTGCAGACAATGCACACTTCACTTCCTCTCCCCCTCCTCCTCCCCTCATTAACAATGTCAACATGTCACAGCCGTCGTCTGAGACACTGGCTGACCCTGTGTTCACACCAAAAGCGATCTGCGCATCCTTTGCATCAAGCTGCCATTCATTTTCAATGATCACTGGCGTCGAGGGGCGACAAGCAGCATGATGCAAGCAACACGAGCGACCTCGAGCGGTGTTCAAGTTGGCAAAGAAGCTATAAAACTCCGGTCTAACTCCAGAGTACAGGGCAGAGCAGTTTGCCAATGATTATTGTGTCAGGAGATCAAATATTCTGCAAATTTTGTCAACATACTGTTGACTGGACCCGTAAAGATATGTGTGAGGAGCTCCTGAAGGGTGAGTGATTATATTTCATTACTTTATACTGTGTCTCAGTGTTTGCGTACAATTTGCGTAAAATACTACAAAAAAAAACAAATTCTCAAAAATTAAAACAGAAAAAACGGAATATGTGAAGAATTTAAACAGAATTTGGGAAAAAAATAACAGATTTTATAGGACTCTGTACTCAATTTTGGTCAACTAGTGCACGATTAGACTTTACTAGTGAGGTAAAAAGTGTCATTAGTACTAGTAGTAGACCAAAAAATGTTCAGTAGCACTACTAGTAGACTGTTTTGGGTCTAGTAGTACTACTAGTAATATGTAAATTATATGTGTATATATATATATATATATATATATATATATATATATATATATACATATATATATATATACAAACACACACACACACATATATATACATATATATATATATATATATATATATACATATATACATACATATATACATATATAGATACACATATACACATATATACATATGTACATACATACATATATACATATACACATATATATATACACACACACATATATACACATATATACATACATACATACATACATTTATATTCACACACACACACTATATGTATATGAATCTATGCATATACATATGTGTATCCATAAATGAAGAGTTTGTCTTCAGCCTGCTCTATTGTAAAGTGCCTTGAGATAACACTGGTTATGAATTGGTGCTACACAAATAAAGATTGATTGATTGAGACCACTGGTGCAGCCTTGGAGAGGGCTTGTCTGTCTTCGGTTATTAGCTTGTACAAACCATCTGTTATTCAGGAAAAGTGACAGCCCCAGTACCAGTTACAAAGAATTGAGGCAGAAGGCAAAAGGGGGTCAACCTGGTACGAATGAGGTTTAACTAATAAAGTGCCCGGTAAGTGTATATTATATTGTGCATAAGAGCAACTGTAAAGCCAAACCTTTACCCCAGGGTTTCATAGTTTTTCTGATTCTGACCTCTCTGGGTAGAGATTTAAGGAATCTTCTGTCATTTAATGCTTAATCCAGAACTTAAAGGCTTTGAGCAAAACATAAACAGCTGATCACTGGCTCAGTTTCTCTTCAAGATATTGTTCCTGACGCCCTGAAATACTTGCTATTTGTTATTCCTATTTTTCATTATTGTTTTAAAGTAGCACTGGGCCAAATCAGCGAAATGTATCCCATTCCCTCGAGTATAATCACCGTATAATAATGTGAAACAGGAAAAGCTGCTCTCTCTGTAGTATGATAAGGAGGGGGATCTGTCAGCCTCAGTATAAAGCCAAGTTTGACTTGTGTTGTCTGGATTCTCTCAGTATGAACCCTCTGAACCTGCTCACTGTGGTGAACGTCTGTCACATTAAAGACTCCTACTTTTGTCTGACAGCATCCTGAGTTTAAAGCTGTTTGTTGTGGATCTACAACTTTCCTTCTAGTCTAGACTACGACGAGGTGAACCAGCAGGAAATGCAAGCAGACGTCAAAGGAAAAACATAAAGGGCTACATCACTGTTTTCAACCTTGGTTCTATTTTTATGTATTTAAGGGTCATGAATCATGACATCTGAATAAGTTTCTTGGATTTAAAGCAGACATCATTCAGACCAGATTTCAATATAACAACAGGTTGCATCATTAGCGGTGTTATAGTATCAGTTGAAGCTGTTCTTCCTGTCTTCATTTGCTGTTTTGTGTGTGTTTTCACTCTTTTGAAAGTATTCATCAGCAGTATGTGTCACTAGTACTAGTAGTAAAACCAAAGAGACTCAAAGAGCATCACAGATTAGGGCTGGGTATTTACAACAACCTCACAAAACATACCATGATACAGAAGCCGTGCCCTGCTATGTATCACAACACCCAACACTGAGCACATCGACCACGATTTTAACAGAACTCCCTGAAATTTTGATCTCTTTTTTGTTAAAACAAAAAAAGCAGGGACAAGGTTTAAAGCAAGGGTCAGCAATTGAAGGGATACACCAACATTTTTTTTGTTTCATGTCTTGCCTCAGTCCTGAGTCCATGACAAGCAGATAGACACCATGCTCATGACTGTGCGTGCAGTAGCAAGGAAGAGACGGGCAGAGCTCACCCACCGCTAATTAGCTTCGCTCAAACACTGGGAGTCAATGGGGAGTATTAGCCTGCCTCTGCCTACAGTCATCAGATAAACTCGTCAGCAACTCTAAATGGTCTTGTGCTTGTTGTGACTCGTTTTTTTTTTTCACCACTTTATTTTACGTTATCTGTTTTTAGACTAAGATTAGCATTGTGTAATTTTAGAAAGAAATAAATGATCTAAACTGCAGGGCGCATGCACAAACCACCACGTACAAGCTTGTAAGAAGGTCAACAACGTAAAGCATTTTGTTCTCTTATTTTTCTTTGTAATTGCATATTATGATGAAAGCAAATACAATTTAAAATATTTATAAACCAAAAGGAACCAAAACAAGGTTTGACATGTTGTTGCTGGACATATTTTTGTCATTGAAGCCTCTGAATATCCCACTACAAATCTAACAATATCACAAAGAGGATCCCTGCAGAGCAGCATTAATTAGTTTTCGTCAACAACCTTTTTCTCCTGACAAAACTAGACAGTAACTAATAAAAACAAGTGCACATGGACAAAAACTTAAACTAAATTTACTGGCATTTTCATCAACAAACAAAAAGTAGACTAAATGTTTGACACAGACTTAATCCAATCAGACCTAATTTGGTCATGTAGAAAGTAGGGACAAGTTAAGAATATATCCAATCACAGCTGCTTTGGTTGTGTGGAAAGGTAGGATGAGTTAAGATGGTCATCCAATCACAGCTGTCTTAGCTTGGTGGTGGTGGGATAAGTTGTGGAGCGATCCAATCAGAGCTCCTCTCTTTATGAATTGATATACTCATGTAGAGCAGGTTCACTGTTTGTTGTCAGTTCTGGTATTGTAACTGAGATGCTCTGCCAGGTAGCCTAAATAAAGGTGACTGCATTTCACACAAAAGTTCAATTTGTTTCTGTTCATTTATACATTCAGACTTTACTAGCATTCAGTAAAGGGTTATTAGATGTTTGATTTTATTCAAGAGTAAAACATGACTTCAGAAAGTCAAGGAAACATAAAAATGTCTTACCCTTTATACTTCATATTTTAGTCAACTAAATTTACAGTAGATTTCATCGACTAAAATGTTGTGAAATTTCATCAACTAAAACAAGACTAAAATTTAAACAATTTAGATGACTAAATTATGACTAAAACTGAAAGATATTTAAGGCAAAAGACTATAACTAAAACTAAATTAAAAACTGTTGTCAAAATTAACACTGCTACGAAGAGAGTTTGATGGTGTTAAAGAGATTTTCCCTTGAGTGTCTGCTTTCACCAAGAAGCTCCCTCTTTAACCAAAGGTCTACTTTTATGGGATCCTTTTTACAATGTGGTGAGACGCTTCGAGCCTGCTGATGACCAAAAAAAACATCTTTTAGTGGGAAGAATGTGATGAAAATAATGACTTAAAGAGAACTCCAAAGTCAGGCAGACTGGAATGTGCAGGAAATTCATGAATTCATGAATATGCACAACCAAATCATAAAAGCAGGAACACCCCTGGAGCCGATCATTACTCTTGTCTGGTTACATCTTAAGCCAAGCTGGCACCACACTTCACAGCTTGAATAAGGAGAGGCCACGATGTAAACTGATGCACCAGCCGAGCAAACACTTGATGTTGACTGCCAACATCAAGTTCAACAAGGTTGCTCTGTTAGCTCGCACAAACACACCACAGGAACCATAATAAGACGAGGTTTACCACTCACATCAAAGATTACAGCTCCAAGGAACAAGACAAGACCATGTAATGAAACAAATCTTGTTAACAGCCAACGACAGCTGTTTAACTCTGTGTTTGAGTGAATCTGGAAAGGGACAACAGAACACAGCAGCAGAGGAGGAGAGAAACCAAACAACTGTCAAATGTTTTGAGGATCCGGGTCACTTTGAGCTCAAAGCTGGTGCTAAACATGTCTGCGGTGATGAAGTTGGTGGGATGGCAGTGGTTTTGTTGTCACAAAGGTGTTGGGTTTGTTTATGAAAAAGATGATGGTGTTACCTGGCTCAGATTCAGCGTTTGTCCCAGAGACACTCCAGCAGGAGGCAGCCGCTTATTCTGAAAGACATAAAACCAAAATTTTAACTGACATCAGTACTGATTTCAGAACAGAGAGAGAGCTGAGCTGTGGCACACGTTCAGACTCATGCCATGTACCTCACACAACCATACTTCTCCCCAGATTATATTCATAATAGATATTAATGTAAATATTAGATTGATCCCTCTATCCATGTTGTATTGATTACACATCCATAGTTACTATCTTTACAACCAAATGACAAAGTCTGTGTTTAGGAGTAGAAATTGGAGTATCCCTTAAAGGTGCAGTATGTAGAAATTGGCATTTTAGTGACATCTAGCATTCAGATTTTGGAATGAGCCCGTCCGTTACTAAAACATCACATCACTAAGCGACGAGAGCCGGTGAAGACCAAAAAGGATCGTGAACAGGGCATCATTTACAACAGTTACAAACACTACGTCGTCTACTTCTCTTGAAATACCCGCTCTCTCTCTCTTCTTCTTCTTCCCAGGCCATCCAGGTAGATGTCAGGACCGGTGGACAGACGCGTATTCAAAAATCGCGTTTTGCTCTTTTTGTCCCTAAAACACACCAGTAGACAACATGGCGGATCGTTATGTCAGCCTCCACAAATGGGAGACCCGCGTTACAAAAATATAAAAAGCTTTTCCTAACTTATTAAAAAGAAAACAAAAGTTTTATGGGGATGATTGTACACCTATTTTGACGGACTTTACATACAAGTAGAAACATCCTATATTAACTATTTCTGCTTGGCGAAATGCTGCCAACTTTTACACACTACACCTTTAAATAATAATAACAGATTATTTATCATCAACACATTATTTGTCATCTAATATTATGTCCTTTTGATCAATGATTTCCTTACTCCCCTCTTTACTGTAAACATCGTGAATATTGCACTGAAGCTTGATTTGAAGAAAATTGTGAATTGAATTGAAATCGCAATATCTGCCTGAAAAATCGCAATTACATCTTTTCCTAAAATCATTCAGCCCTACTACATACTGAGTTTATTAGTAGTTTTTAGATTAGATTAGATTCGATTCAACAGAACTTCATCAATCCCTTGGGAAGACTCCCTCAGGGAAATTAAGATAATAGCAGCAGAATTACATAACAGATATAAAGATATATAAATAAGATAGATATAAATAAAATATAAAGAAATATCAATAAAATATAAAGAAATATCAATAAAAATATGGCCACTGGCTGGCTAATTAAGTAATTTAGGAGGCAGTTTTGAAAACAGACAGATTATGAAACCAAAAAAAGCTCCTGATCAGACTAAGTCCACCCTTTGACCACATAAACAGGAAATAAAGCATCAGCTCTCACTCTTGACTGTGGAAACAGTCTGAGTGTGAATGTGCGTGTGTTACAGACTGTTTTATCTGCAGCCTAAACAGACTCAACATCATGTTTGTGCAGTTTATAATCAGCATGGAAACAAGAATCACACCTGTTCAGCAGCTCTGCAACACAAACAGGAATCTTCATCTGTTTTTAATAAGAACTCCTCAATCCCCATCACAAAGATTAAGATAACAGCTTGTAGAGGCTTTGAATAGAATCTAACAAGAATTATTTTCTATTGACCATTACATTTGTTCCATTCAGTGTTAATTTTGACAGCACTTTTAATTTAGTTTTAGTCTTTTGCCTAACATGTCTGTTAGTTTTAGTCATAATTTAGTCATCTAAATTGTTTCAATTTTAGTCTAGTTTTAGCTGATGAAATTTCACAACATTTAAGTCGATGAAATCTACTGTAAATGTAGTCGACTAAAATATGAAGTGTAAAGGACTTTTATATTTCCTTGAATTTCTGAAGTCATGTTTTACGCTTGGATAAAATCAAACATCTAATTTATTGAATGCTAGTAAAGTCTGAATGTATAAATGAACAGAAACAAATTGAACTTTTGTGCGAAATGCAGTCACCTTTATTTAGGCTACCTGGCAGAGCATCTCAGTTACAATACCAGAACTGACAACAAACAGTGAACCTGCTCTACATGAATATATCAATTCATAAAGAGAGGAGCTCTGATTGGATCGCTCCACAACTTATCCCACCACCACCAAGCTAAGACAGCTGTGATTGGATGACCATCTTAACTCATCCAACCTTTCCACACAACCAAAGCAGCTGTGATTGGATATATTCTTAACTTGTCCCTACTTTCTACATGACCAAATTAGGTCTGATTGGATTAAGTCTGTGTCAAACATTTCAGCCTAGTTTTATTTGTTGATGAAAATGTCAGTTAATTTAGTTTGAGTTTTTGTCCATGTGCACTTGTTTTTATTAGTTACTGTCTAGTTTTGTCAGGGGAAAAAAGGTTGTTGATAAAAACTATGATGAAAATAACTGATCAACAAAATAACACTGGATCCATTTCCTCTTTCTTTTTCCTCTCAATGACTCCACAGCATCAAAGACAAGCTTCAAAATTTAATAGTTACCAAAGGTTGCTGCACTTTCTGCTCTTTTTGGTCTTATATTTCCTCCAGCAGGATGACAAGATATCCTCAACAGAGTCCTAGCTGCAGCCTCGTAAAAAGCCACCCTGCTAGTTAACAAGTACGTCCTCAATCATCCACCACTAAATGTCTTTGGACAAGTTGGGGCGTCTGGCATTTTTACAGAGGGTATGTGAGTCTGAACGAGCGGCAGGTCATTAAAGGTCTTCTACGGGAACAGAGGAAATCACTAACGGATTAAACTTTCAGCAGAGGGAGTCGGGGGTAAAATCAGGTCTTAACTGCGAGTCTCTGGACTCTGAGGGGCGTGACCTTCATCCTCGAGCAGTCCTGATCCTGATCAGATGGTCTGATTGGTTTGTACTTTGGCTCGCTCTGTCTGCTAATGACCGCACGTTCAGAAATGTAAACTCTGACCAAACAAGGCCTCGCTCTCTCCCCTCTCATCTCTCTATCCAAACACACACATATGAAAGATGAAGAGGAGGGAAACTTGGTTAACGCTGAGTAAACTACATTTTAAAGGTCAAAAATTCCCATCACTGTTATCATTTTGGCACAACTGTAACCAAAATTGTCAACTATGGAATATGGAATTTTCAACTACAGGACTTAAAGCGTTGTACCGATACTCATCAATTACTCAAAAATGTTCATTAGTACTACTAGTAAGGCATATATGCTAATAAGGGGTGGGACAATGCAAATTCAGACTTCCCATTGGTTTTGAAAATATTACAACCAATCAGGGTGCTGGATTTGGTTATAATCCCTCCTACCTAATTTGCAAGAGCTCTACTAGTGAATCTTTTGGTTTTAATAGTAGCACTTTTAGTCTAAAAACAGTCTACTAGAACTGATAGTGAGATAATTTGAGTATACAAGTTGTGCTAGCAAACAAAAATGTTGTTTTATCAGTAAAGGTTTTTGGCACGTGAGTAGATCTTACTCATCAAGCAAAATCATCTAGTGGTGCACGAGTCTGGTTACTAGTAGTATGAGCAGACCTAAAAAATGTTACTGGTAAAAACTGAAACATTTCCTAGTTCGTGTTCATGGCTTTAATGCAATGGTAAGTACAGCCAAGATTTGGAGAAAAAGCATGTTGGTTCAGGACTAGGTTGACCTATAGCAGAGGTTATAGCAAAGCTTCAGTGTATAAGTATAATCCAGCTTTAAGCCCTGACTGGACTGAAGACAGATGCTCTTTATCTCCTCCCTTTTCTTTTTTCGAAAGGTTCATTACAGCTTATTTTTATATATCTTCATTGGCATTGGCTAAGATAGGTTTGGAAATATCTGCATATCTGATATCAGCGTGGACATAAATAAACCGCAGCAGCTCTGGAACGCTGTGTAGGAGTAGTGTATTGAGTGAAGCTGCAGCTCCATCAGCAGATATACATACAAACAGATGTTTTCTGAGTCCATTTATGGAGAACTGTGGGAGTAAAACTGCAGCTCTTATGTCCAGTTTGGATTTATAAAGAGGAGGCAGATGAACATGCATCAATAATCTGACTTAAAGAATGTTTCTAGATAGTTCTGTGTTTGTGCATGCCTCACTTTGAGTCATCAATCTACTGAGAGTTCAACACATGCGACCCCGGGGAGTGAAGGTCACAGAGTACAGTCAGAGGCAGAGTCATAAAGAGAAATGAAAATAATAAAGTGTGAGAATAAAGTTGAAACAATAACATACTTGATGTTTTCATTGAAAACTCAACAGTGGCATTTTTTTCTGTGAAGAACAAGTTTAGGATCATCATCTGATTGAACAAAAAGACAGATAAATGAGATGTGGCGTTTAAAATACACTCACCAGCCACTTTAGACACCTCTTTTTAACAGCTTATACACTCAAAAAGCTGATCAGTCAATCACACAGCAACTGTCAGTCAGTTGACAGCAACTTAATGCATATAGGCATTTGAAGCAGTATTAATTTTGTAGACTAATTATTTTCGTCATAGTTTTCGTCAACAACCTTTTTTCCCCTGATGAAAACTAGACAACAACTAATAAAAACAAGTGCACATGGACAAAAACTTAAACTAAATTTACTGGCATTTTCATCAACAAATACGAACTAGACTAAAATGTCCAATAGAGACTTAATTCAATCAGACCTAATTTGGTCATGTAGAAAGTAGGGACAAGTTAGGAATATATCCAATCACAGTTACTTTGGTTGTGTGGAAGGTTGGATGAGTTAAGAGGGACGTCCAATCACAGCTGCCTTAGCTTGGTGGTGGTGGGATAAGTTGTGGAGCGATCCAATCAGAGCTCCTCTCTTTATGAATTGATATATTCATGTAGAGCAGGTTCACTGTTTGTTGTCAGTTCTGGTATTGTAACTGAGATGCTCTGCCAGGTAGCCTAAATAAAGGTGACTGCATTTCACACAAAAGTTCAATTTATTTCTGTTCATTTATACATTCAGACTTTACTAACATTCAATAAAGGGTAATTAGATGTTTCATTTTATCCAAGCGTAAAACATGACTTCAGAAATTTAAATAAACATAAAAATGCCTTACCCTTTACACTTATCTTATATTTTAGTCGACTAAATTTACAGCAGATTTCATCGACTAAGATGTTGTGAAATTTCATCAACTAAAACAAGACTAACATTAAAACAATTTAGATGACTAAATTATGACTAAAATTAAAATATTTTTTAGGCAAAAGAAGAACTAAATTAAAAAGTGCTTTCAAATTCAACACTGGTTTGGAGAGACTGAGCATCACAATAGAGAAGAAAGGTGATTTAAAGTGACATTCAATGTGGCAGAGGGGCTTGTCTGAGGATTTTCATGCACAACCACCTTTAGGGTTTACAGAGAATGGTCTGAAAGAGAGAAAAAATCCAGAGAGCTGCCGTTCTCTAGGTGAAAATGTCTTGTTGAGGAGAATGGCCAGAGTGTTTGGAGATGGTAGAAAGACAACAGTAGCTCAAATGACCACAATAAAGAGATGCAGAAGCCCATTTCTGAACACACAACACATCCAATCTAGAAGCAGGTCAGCTACAGCAGCATCAGCTCACACTGGATGCCACTCCTGTCAGCTAAGAACAGGAATCTGAGGCTACAATCCCCACCAGTAAGAGAATTGGAAAAATGCTCCCTGGTCTGATGACTCTGGATGTCTGCTGTCACATTCAGATGGTAGGCTCAGGATTTGGAGTTAAAAACATAAAAGCATGGATCCATCCTGCCTTGGCCCAGCGATTCAGGCTGCTTCTGGTGGTGTGATGGTGTGGGAGACATTTTCTTGGCACACTTTGGGCCCCTTAGTACCAGTTGAACGACATTTTAACCCCACAGCCTAAGTATTGGTGTAACTATAAGTTTGCAGTTTGACACTTCAAAAGGACTTTAGCTTCATTATTTTCTGATTTAATATTTGAGTTAAACCTAAAATATATGATTTGCATAAATGCATTGGAATGTGAATAATTACTGGTTTATTACACATGATCTGTGTCCTGATACTGCAATTGTTAACTGTAAGTTCATGCGTTTGCTAATGTACCTGCATTACCTTAGATGCACTGAGTTTCATCCCAGAATGCTTTGTAACGTAATGTGAACTCATAAGTGTTGAGATGTGATGCTTAGATAATTAGTTATACTGTCCAGTTTTCATCAGGGGGAAAAGGTTGTTGACGAAAATTATTCGTCAGCAAAATGAACACTGATGGAAATACATTTCAGGGACAGCATTTTTGAAAGCAGCCACCTGTAGCACCGAGGCTCGACTTCCCTCAAAGTGATTAGAGTTTTGTGATAAACTGTAAAATAAAATATTAAGTACCATGTCGTGCTGAAATCTGCTCTGTGCAGCACAGACATAAGTGCAAATCTTTACAGGACTGTTATGTAATGATCTGTTTTGTGTTTAAGGCACAAAAAGTAAAACCAGAAACAAATGAGCTGCAGATGTGGGGGGCTGGTGTGAGTATGCGTGAGTGTGTGTGTGTGTGTGTGTGTGGGGGGGTTACAGTGAATTCAGTCTCTGAAGTCTCTGAGGTCCACATTTGATCTTTCACCAACACTGTGCAGAGCTGACAGAAATATGGAAGCTCATTCAGGATGTAAAGAGAGTTTAGAACTCAAATCAGTGCTGCGATATGAGAACTTTTGGTTCAGCATTTTTGGAGTAAGGGTGTACGAAGTCCATTTTTACACTGAGTTTGATCAGCTCTGTCCCTGTGAACTGGCATGAGAGGTAAGCTACATTGTTGCAGATGGGGCCAAGAGCTCTGAGCAATTTAATAATAATAATGAAGTCCCTTGAGGAGCCATCAAGTAGCTTCTCTGGGAGATAAACCAACAGGGACAAACAGCATGTTTAGAGCTCCATATTTTATTAATAAAAATATTGATGTCTGGCGCCAGCATATCGATGATGGACCAGCATAGCCCACCCCTACAGAAAGATGCTCAAAACACGGATCAGTTATTTGGCACCATTCCTTGTTTTGACTCTGGAAACACCAGTGATTGTGCACCATGCTGAGCTGAACTGAAACAGACAGCCTGGTGGAAGCTGCTGAAGAAGAACCAAAACAAAAGGGATTGCTTGCACTTTAGTGAAGCATGCCGCAGGGTTTGGACCCCTCTTTTGTCTCATATAAATCAACAGACTGTGAGTCAGAGTTAGATTAAACTAAAAAGATTATTGGATTATTGAGATGCTTTTGTATTTCTATGATTTCTTATGGGTAATTCTTTATCCAGAAACATCCAGGATATTGCTTTGCAGTCAGCCTTTCAAACACATGGTACCAAATCTACAATCAACTCAAACCAGCACCAGTTAAGTGAGTTTCTGCTCTTCAGCTCTGCTCTCATAAAGCCTTTCTCTGCAGCTTTCTCCATGCAACACAAAAACTGCACAGAAAGAAACAGAAAATGTTACACAACTCAGTGCCAAACGCTTCAAAGGATAGAGAGGAAGAAAGGACCATGATGGATGGCTGAAGGAGGCACAACTTCAACATCTGGATGATAAACACGAAAAAAACACGCCTGACGTCAATTGATTAAAAACAGAGACTTTGTGCTATAAGAATGAGTGAAGTTAAACATGAACAACACTCCTTAAACAGTCAAAAGATTGGCACTGTTACTGTGTTTTACAGAAAGGAAGGAAACAAAAGTGGATGACAAACGCAAAATCCACGAGTGGACATTTTAGTTAATATAATATTAAGAAAGCTAGATTAAATGAACTTGAAAGTCTTTAAGGACCACACATTGTTTCTTGATTTGAGTTAAATAAATAAAATCACAACTTTAAAATGAAGGAATCCACTTTTTCCACGTTTTTCCTGCTTAAGAGTTCATTCTCACTGATGGTAAAGAAAATGTGTTTGGCACTATATTATTGATTAAGCAGGAAAATTTCAATCAAAAGTCAAATTTTCAGTGAGTGCAGGGAGCTACAATTTAGTCCTATTCTTATCCAGCTATGTACATGCTTATTTATTGTAGATATTTTTAATTTAGTGGTGGAAACTGGCAGCTCTGGAGCCACATTTGGCCCTCATCCCCATTTAAAGCTGCCAAAAGTCTATTTCAGATGTCAAATACATCCATCTGTCCGTTCTCCGAGGTCCAAATCTGCCTTTTATCACCTCAGGAACATCTCCAGACTCCGACCATCACTCCCTGATTCTGTGGCTGAAATGCTTATTCATGCCTCCATAACCTCCCGCCTGGACTACTGTAATGGAGTCCTGTCTGGAGTACCCAGCAAAACTCTGGGCAGGCTTCAGTACGTGCAAAACTCTGCAGCTAGAGTCCTCACCCGCACCAGACCCTGGCAACACATCACTCCGGCCCTCATCCACCTCCACTGGCTTCCTATCAAGTCCCACATCAACTACAAAATCCTCCTCCTCCTCACATATAAATTTATCCATGCCCTGGCTCCTCAGTATCCTTATTAAATAGCCATAAAAAATGTAAAATAAACAAATGAAAGTTGTTAGGAAACACGATACCAATTGGTCACTTGAACATGACAAATAAAACTGTTTACATCAAACACTCTTTATAAATTTGGATGTATGTTTTGTTGTAAGAAATGACATGTATAAGGGCTGTTTGAATCCTTAAAGATATGAATAGCTATGCATGAAAAGAGGTGAATTCCTTTGCTAAATGAACTTTTAATAAAGAAACATTACTATCCTGGCCAAAACATGCAAAGTTTTAAATTAATTATACTTTTAATCCTTAAAAAATCAAAACATAAAGGTAAGCATCAGGTAACCAAAAGATTTTAAGCCATTATCCAGTTTCATAAACCCTCACATACTGATTTTTAAGGATAAGTGTCAAACATGCATTTAGGGGCAAGAAAAAATGATCAAACTTGGTTCTAACTACATCTTTTCTCCTGAAGAACTGGAACTAGGGATCATAGCAAAAATGATAATCATATATAATTATGATATTAATGATGACACCAAACTATCATTGCATTTCTGCAGATACATTTATTAAACTCATAAGCTCTTCACTCCTCAACTTTCTGAGCACTTTAAGAAATAAAACTTATGACAAAATAAAAATTAAAAAAAAACCCTCACAACTAGAAGTGCACCAAGAGCACAAACCTCTGTCAAAGGATTTCCAACGTTGTTGGGCATGTTATTGTCAAAAATGTGGGAAACTTATGCCAAGACCAACAACTACTGAAAAAGTCATCAAAATCCGTTCACAACTTTTTGAGTTATTTGCAGAGTTGTGGAGACTGCTCTATCTTGCAATATTAACAAATTAAAAAAAAAATCTGAATCTGCATCTGTATTCAGATCACAACCAAAATCAAATCACTTCATCCTTGTGCCATTAACAACATTCCCTGAAAGTCGAATGAAAATGCATTGATAACTTTTTCAGATATCCTGCTAACAAACTGACAAACTAACAAAAGCCGGCAAAAACGAAACAAAGTGCAACACCACATTCAGGGAAGCCAAAAAAAAAAAATCAGAATTTCTAGTTGATAAGTTGCCCAGCACTACTGCAAACTTACAGACAAGCATGAGTGGGATTTAAGTGACAAATAAAAAGCAAAACCCACTGAAGCTCCAAATAAAAGCCACCTGAATGCATCATGTAGAGGTAACAAACCAAAGAGCTGCATTCACTCATGCTCTGTGATCACTCTGCTCTGCTGTGTGCTCCCATTCATGCAGAAGTAAAGACTCACTTACAGATGTGCTGCTCTGCGTCCGCGCCCTCTGCACGCCAAACACACGAGTCCAGCCATGCAGGGAAGTGCAGGCTTGTCCCTGCAGGAGAAACACCTCCCAGCAGCCTGCTCCGCCCACTTCGAGGATCTGCAAAACTGGAGGAGAGAAATCCATTAGTCCTGTGACACAGCCTTAGAACTGCAGCTCACACATCAACGTGAACAGATAACTGTTTTAGTTTTATGAAGTGGGGAGTTGAGATATTCTCTCAGGGGTTTCCTGTCCCTTCAGCCCTCTAAAATATGACACAGACTCAGCAAATGACAGGAAAAATGCAGAATCACCCAAACTAGAGAAAAGTTCACAATAGAGGGTGAGTATCATGCTGGAAATGTTAGTTCTTTAATGGTGCAGGTGATGACTTTGACTCAACCATGTTGCACCAGAAAGTGTTCATGTTTTGGAAGCTGAGCGTGCACGAAGAGAAGCTGAGGAAGTGGAACAGTTAGTTTTGTAAATTGCTAATTTAAAGCGGGGTACACACATAAGGACTTTCTAAATCTGAAGAGATTTTTTATCTGTTAGAGACCCCACATATGAAGATAAAAAAATCAGGCATTGAACAGTTTTGATCGTACTGTGTGTGGTGTGCTCCAATAATCTCAACACAGCACACCACATACACACAGAACCATTCCGTCCCACCAGTGATCTAGAATCTAGTCCACCAAGACAGAAATCTGATCAAACGTGATCCAACAAAAACGAAGATGAAGAAACATAGCAACAACCATAAATGTTGTCTATGGCAACAACTGGAAAACGCAACACGCAACATGGGAGAGGACATACGAGAAGAGGGAATGATGGTGGTCTTGGGACTATTTTTGACAGAAATAGGGAACTAAATAAAAGAAAAGACTGTGGAAAAATCCTGGAGACAGCTTGAACACATCAGCTGGTCCTTCATTTCTTTGGTCCACCAAATTTTATGTTTTTGTTTCAGGTCGGCCATGCTTGATTTTATTTACGCCTGCTTCCTTGTTCCTCAGTCAGCTCGCTTCTTGATTGGCTATATTCACGTCACAATTCACAGAGTCATGACTCGAAGAAGTATTGAACAAGTTTAATACTTACGATTATTGGTCCAGACCCGTTTCGTAGCCGATTATCGGGACAAATTCACTCTTAACACACCTCAGACCACAGGATAATCTTACAGGATAATCCTATAGGACATAAGATAATCGGGCATTTGTCATCCTTGGTCGGGAGGGGGGAAAGTCGGGACAAAAATAACCCAATAGTCTTTAAGTGTGTACCCTGCTTTAGTCTAAAAAAAAGATCACATAACGTGGTTAAAAAAAAATGAGTCACAACAAGAACACAGGGCGGTTTAGAGTTGCTGAAGAGTTTATCTGATGACTGTAGGCTAACACTTCCCATTGACTCCCAGTGCTTAAGATAAGCTAATTAGCAGTGGGTGAACTCTGCTCGTCTCTTCCTTGTTACTGCATGCAAAGTCGAAACAATGGTGTCTACCTGCTTGGTATGGACTCAGGAGTGAGGCAAGACACGAAAAGAAAAAAAATTTTGGCGTATCACTTTAAGAAACACTCCAGCAGTTATCAGAATGGAATAAACAGTGAGAATCCGAAAAAAAAAAAAAAAGAAAACTCAGATTCAATCTCAAATTTTTCACAATCCAAAACAATATCATAAAACTGATATAATGGAATGATACCATAATGGTACCACATTGGTCATTCATATTGGGTCACAGACGACCCAATATGAATGACCAATGGCTCAGTATCAGCACATGAACATTTTTACCAATATTATGGTCATATGAATTGGCCTTGAAAATCACATATACTGGCCGTAATACTGGCAAATGTACAATGTACCATGATTATTTATCTCATTATCAAAAAGAACAAAAGAGCCTTCAAGAATTTTCTGGACGAACAGTGACATTTTGAGCTGTACGGCTCTCCCTCAGACTTGACAAAGTGGTTAGTAAGGGCAGTGTTGTAGTCGAGTCACCATAACTTGAGTCCGAGTCCTCAGTGTTTGGGTCCAAGTCGAGTACGAGTCACCAGAAAAAATCAGAGTCGAGTCCGAGTCACCAAAAACAAAAAATCTGAATCGAGTCCGAGTCCTCTCACCTGAGTCGAGTCCAGGTCGAGTCCTCAGTACCTTAGCCCAAGTCCTAGAAAAGTTCCCCGAGCCTAAGGCTGAGTCCTCAATATTGAAGTATCTGTGCCTACGATTTGGAATAAAAACCAAATGGGCATAGGTAACTAAATAACGTTTTTTATTATATTTTTGTCAGAAGACATAGGAAATAGTAGATGAAATGCATCCGGGTGACAACAAGATGGCGACTATCTACTGTGCTAACGTGTTTTGATACAGAAATTGGATTAAATAATATACATAGAAGACCTAACTTTTGGATTTATCATGACGGATTACTTTTACGAAGTCTCCAAAAAGACACTGATGTTTCAAGAGAGATATCTCAGCCTCTGGAAGAGCTACGATCGCACCAAAGGGCTCATCGGAACGGCTAAGTTGTTAGCTTTCGATCAAAACAATCGGTAAAAGGCTACGATAAACGGTTGTAAAGTTATTAAATATTTCGTGAACAGTGTGCTTTGCTGTCGTATATGTTAGCGCCGACCTACGAGGATTAAGAGGCTAACGTTGTCGTTATTTAGCAGCTAGCTTAAAACGTTATCAACAGTCAAAGTAACATTAGCATCGCCATCTACTCACTTCACTGGGTGCATCCTAGACAGATGTCTGTTAAGTTCGACGTTGTCCCCGTCATCTCTTCAGTGGCTCTTTTACATAATGAACACGTTGCTCTGCATTTACCAGCATTTATGGTGAAATCTTTGAAAGCCAAACGTACAACCCGCGGTACCTGCTTCGACATCCTGCCGCTCCTTCGACATCAGCGCGCGAACGCGCATGCAGGTAAACTAACACACATGCCCGCCGTGGGCTTTAAGACTGATATGAGGACCTTATACCAGAAGAAATAATAAATAAAACAATAATAAAAATACAAAGGATTAATTGATAAATAAGCTCGGGTCCTCCGAGTCCTCCCCCGAGTCCTAATGCAGCTAGAGCTCGAGTCCGAGTACAAGTCCGAGTCTTCAGCGCACGAGTTCGAGTCGAGTCACGAGTCCGACATATCCGGACTCGAGTCCGACTCGACAACACTGAGTGAGTGGCCCTTTTAAATATAGACCATACCTATACAGGCCCGTAGCCAGCCTTGTGGAGGGGGGGATCTTTTTTTTCTAAAAAGCGGTCTTTACCACCCGCCCCCCTAAAGACACAAGCACATTTCATACGTTTTAATTTATACTTTTTATTGATTACACCTTCACTTTTACATGACTTTTCTCTCTCCAGTTGTCTCTCTGTTTTCCTCTATACGTCTCTGTTGCTCTCCTCTGCTGACATGAATGAATATGAATTAATTAAATTAAAGTGTACTACCATCCAAACTTTCTTTTAACATGAATTAATTAATTGAATTAAATTTAAGTGTACTGTCTCTATATCATTCAAATTTTCCTTCAAAAGTTGTGATTTGACCATTTTTGGCCACTATAGGCATACATTCTCTTCTAATGTGGCAGTGGATGAGCTGGTACTCATCACATTTGGTACAGGTGATTATTTTTAGATTAATGTTCAAATTCCAAACACAGCCTATTACAGCAATTTTCACCATATAATAAAAAAAATTCTGATAATGGCCACTTTTCAAATGTATAATTCCCCATTTTCAACCCTCTCAGTGCCAGTGTTTCTGTGGCTTTCTCCTTGTCTGTCTCTCTGTTGCTCACCTCTGCTGTCTGTTGTCTGTCTCTGCTTCTCTCTTCTGCTGCATGTCTCTGTCAACATGCATTAATTCATTGAATGAATAAACATGAATGAATTTAATGGAAATGCACCATCTCTATTATCATCCAAACATTCCTTTTACTGTGAATCAATGAATTGAATTAAATTTAGGTGTACTATTTCTGTACTATCGGACAGTTATCTTTCTCTTAGTTGTAGCTCTCCTTGTGTCTCTGTTGCTCTCTTTTGTTGTCTGTCCATCTCTGTTGCTCTCTTTTGATCATTTAAAATTAATTTGAAATTAAATTAATTAATTTTAATTTCAACATTAAAATTAATTTCACACACATACATATGGTAAACACACAGAGAATTGTAATGAAGTTGTTTTAAAATGTTATATCTTAATGTGTGTGTGTATATATAATAGACATCTTCAGCTATTACATTACATCTATCCTACTGATGTATACATATCCAGATTTCAAACAAACCCTTCGATCCCCTTGCCTACAGGCCAGGGTGCTCAGTCCAGGCACCGATCCGGTTGCCTTGCATTGTGGGATTGGAGCTGTGAAAAGTCCCCTCAAGTTACGAGCGGAGCGGGTACATGGACCGAACTTGTGTCGATGCGGACTTAGTATTGGAACAGGACTTCGGCTGTGGTTGATGACGTATCACGAGTGCGCAAGTCTGGAAGTTTGTTGAAGTACACATATTGCATCTTGGTTTAAAAACTAAATAGAATTTGCCAGATTGTCTGGCTGGTATTCAAAACATTTTCGTCTTAGCTGAAATAATTCCTCAATTCTTGGCACATCATAGACCTTTATCCAGAATCAATCAAATCAATTTCGATAGTGTACAAACATTAGCCCGTCATTCTACCAGTCAATTAACAAAGTTCCACAGACAGAGGAGTTGTACAACGGCCCGAGCAATGTGTTGACAAAGCCTGGAAGACTGACAGTCCCAAAGAAGGCAAAACCACGAGTCAAAGTGGATTGCTGTCTGCCAAAGACTCCACCTGATATATCTCTCAGAAATCGGAGCGGGCAGAGGGCCGAGCTGGTCCCCGTCCCGGGTGCTCGTGCCGGCTCTCACCTTGTCCTTTGATTTCCTAAACACATTTTGGATGATTTCTTGACTTTGAGTGCTGATTTCTTGTCCATTTCTTGTCAATCATGGCCAAGCCACACCCCCAAAAGTATTAAAGTCAGCCCTCAGGTCTACATTTCCTCATTCCTACACATCATGAATCAATATCACAAGCCCTATGTTATCCCTAGGAATTATTCCTTCCAGTTTTTTGCAATTTTGACCCCCTGAACATGCTGAAAAAGTCAGGAAAATTGGAATGTGTAATACAGAGCCATTGGGTGTTTCTCAATTCAAAGTTCACAAGTTCCAACTTGCGAACTCTAGAAGTTTGAACGTGGCAAGTTCGTTCCCGAGTTTGGACTTCAGGGGTACAGGAGTCCGCAGAACAACCCTACTGCTATTGGAACGGCAATCAATCAATCAATCAATCAAGCTTTATTTATAAGGCACTCTTCATACTTGAGAGCAACACAAAGTGCCTCAGAGAGGCTAAAACAACATAAAAACAAAAAACCCGTCCATCCCACCCCCAAAAAATACAGAGACATATTGAGACACACACTCGCAGACATCAGCATACACACACACACACACACACACATTCACACGAGCTATCATAAAAGAGAGACATGGCTGGGCACTGAGGTCTGAGGTAAGGGATAAGCCACCTTTGGGGACCATCAACGCTGAGGAGGGCTCCCGGCCCACGAGGAGCGCAGGCGGAGACTTCCCCACCCCGCGCAGACACGAGGCCCCCCACCACAGTGCAGGAGCCTCCAGCCACGCAGGTGGAGCCATCCACCGGCAGCAGCCCCAGAATGGGACCAGGAGCAGCTCCTAGCGTGGAGAGCCCCCATGAGGAAACACTAGAGCTAAAAACCATCAGAATAAAACAGTCATAAAAATATAAGAAAAGGGGGACATAAAAAAGACAGATAAAATAGCATAAAATGGATAACTAAAATAAGGTAAAACATTAAGAATTAGATATGATAAGAAGGATAACTAAAAAAAAAAAAATATATATATATATATAGAATAAATAAGTTATGAAGTAGAATAAGAATACATATTGAAGGAATAAATAAGTCAATTAAATCAATTGAAAGCTTGAGTAAAAAGGTGGGTTTTGAGCCTCTTTTTACAAGTATCAGCAGACTCTGCAGCCCTGAGATTCTCCGGCAGGCTGTTCCACAATCGGGGACCATAATAACTAAAAGCCGCCTCCCCGTGTATCTTAGTTCTAACTTTTGGTATGGTTAAAAGGCCGGTGCCAGAGGACCTCAGGGTCCGCGAGGGCTGATACGGTAAAAACAGGTCAGATACATAAGGAGGCCCGAGGCCGTTAAGACATTTATAAACTAATAAAAGAACCTTAAAATTGATCCTGAAGCGCACAGGGAGCGAATGCAGTGACTTTAAAACTGGAGTAATATGCTCCTGCCCTCTGGTCCTCGTCTGTGATCTCCCTGATGATGGAGTCCCCGATGATCGCAGTCGTTGGAGTTGGCCAATGTGAGATCCAGGTGCTATCCGGTGGAGGTGGCGGGGGACCTCGGTCATGTTGTGACACCCCGCTGGTGGCAGCCGCCGTGGCAGATATGGAAGATATGATATGATTTTATAAGAACGATATGATTCAGTATCAATATGACGTGATATGATGAGTAACGATACGATATGACGCGGAGTGATAGGATTTGATTGGATATACCTGAGTAGAGTACAGAAACGTGCGATGACATTGTGGTAGACAGTTGGCCCTGTGATTAAATGATTGTGATATTGATTTGTGATGTGTAGGAATGAGGAAGTGTAGACCTGAGGGCGGACTTTTATACTGTTGGGGATGTGGCTTGGCCAAGATTGACAAGAAATGGACAAGAAATCAGCACCCAAGTCAGGAAATCATCCAAAATGTGTTTAGGAAATCAAAGGAAAGGCGAGGGCCGGCCCGAGCATCCGGGCACCCGGGACGGGGACCAGCTTGGCCCGAGCACCCGGGCACCCGGGCACCCGGGCACCCGGGACGGGGACCAGCTCGGCCCGAGCAGAGGGCCGGCCCGAGCACCCGGGACGGGGACCAGCTCAGCCCTCTGCCCGCTCTGATTTCTGAAAGATATATCAGGTGGAGTCTTTGGTAGACAGCAATCCACTTGACTCGTGGTTTTGCCTTCTTTGGGACTGTCAGTCTTCCAGGCTTTGTCAACACATTGCTCAGGACGTTGTACAACTCCTCTGTCTGTGCAGAGGAACGCTGGAGACATTTTCATCTTGGTTCACTTCAATATAGCAGATCAGTGTATCTTCTCTTAAATTCACAATGTGACACAAAGTCTGTAACACTGATAATACCAAGCAAGGCCAACCACGAGTCAGGGGTGTGTTGCTCTCTGCCAGAGACTCCACCTCAGAGACCAACCAAATAGGGATGTTGAAAATAATCTCATAAATGATGTGTCATGAAGCACCTGTAGATGAATATGTTTGGATGCAAAGACCGTCAATACTTGTTTAATCACATAAAGGCTTCTGCTAGATGGTTTAGGTTCTGAGCAGCGAGAAAAAAACCAAGTAGATAAATATGACGACGCATCAGTACAAAAATTCAAATAAAATTCAAGCTGCAAGCAGAATTGGTGGAGGACATCTGCCCGGGAGAGGAGAGACCAGAGGAGAGTCATGGAAAGGGGCTAACTGGACATGAATTGCCTCAGGGACTATTGTGCGGCCCTGTTTCTCTCTCTGTTTCTCCCTGGTACTCCTCCTTCCTCTCCTCTGCTGCGCACCTGAGAGTAATCTGCGCTCAGGGAGGGGAGGGCTATTTGGAGGAGCTGAGAGAGGAGCAATGGTTGGGCACATACACAGACCTGGGGAGCAGGAGGTTTCTTTTTACTCCTTTGTTTTCTGGATTTACAGGTATTTTTGTTTCTCCTTTTCCCCCTTTTGTTCCTCAGCAGCACTAGGTTGCTGGGTTTTGTTGTTTTAGTTTGGGCTGGAGATTGTCGGTGGTCCTGTTTGCTCAGTTTTGATTATACCTTGGTTTACTTAGTTTTTGGTCAGGCAGCGTATGGAGAGGTGTTGGGTGCGACGGCCCTTATGGGTTGGCCTGATCATTTTCTCCTGTTTTGTCCATTTTTGCCGACAACTCCAGCCCCTTTTGTTTCATTTAGCTTGTTTCTCATTTGAGTGTTTTTACTTCAACAAAGATAATCAACTTTGTCCTCTGTGTGGCATCCTTTTTAATATGTTTCTGGTCTCCTTTGGTTAACATTGAGCCAGGTATTTTTCTGGTGATATGGAGGCCGTAACATCAGTAAAAAACAACAAAAAAAACAAAAACGCCTGGACATGGTCTGATATAACAAGCTGTAACATGGACACTAATGCTGCGAGCAAACAGAAATGTGTGAGTGTATGTAAAACAGGTTAAGCTTATTGTTGGTCATCTCAAAACTTTGAACATGTTCATTTACAATTGTTTATGAAGAGAATCCTGTTTGAAGTTTAAATCTGTTTTTCTTTTCTTTTCCTTTCTTGTAATTTCACACTATTTAAGCATTTATAACATAATAATGACAAAGACTTGCCAGAATTGTTTACTTTTATTTCTCATAAAAAAAGAGCAAAAAACATTTTCAGCACACTGCAACAATACCACGATCATAATAATAACCGTGATAATTTTGGTCACAATAACCGTGATATGACATTCTCATACCGTTACATCCCTATGTGTGTACCTGCAGCCCTATCAGGAGCCTCATACTTTATAAGGGGTGTTTCTCAATATGTGTACTTCAGCAAACTTCCGGACTTGCGCGCTCGTGATACGTCATCAACCACAGCCGAAGTCCTGTTCCAATACTAAGTCCGCATCGACACAAGTTTGGTCCATGTACCCGTTCTGCTCGTAACTTGAGGGGACTTTTCACAGCTCCATTCTCACAATGCAAGGCAACCGGATCGGTGCCTGGACTTAGCACCCTGGCCCGTAGGCAAGGGGATCCCCCCCCCCCCCCCCGGTGAAGGTTTTCTGTCATGTCATATAAATAAATATAAATGGCTGTCACCTTTTAAATAACTATTCCAAATCATTCTAACCTGATCAAAAAAGGAAAGGTAATTAAGCAGATCGAAGCCCTAGCACCGAGTTTGGGGACCTTGGGGCATGAGTTGACAGACAACTGTAACGTTGCAAAAACAAACGTCCATTTCGCCTGTGCTCCTGTTCACACTCCAGTCCAGTGGGTGGCGGTAATGCCCCTTAAACCGCAGAAGACGAAGAAGAAGAAGAAGAAGAGGAAAACGAGAAAATGGTTAAAAAGGAAGATAAAGAAAGAAAACCAAAGAAAACTACAGCCATTTATATTTATTTATATGACATGACAGAAAACCTTCACCGAGGTGGGGGGTGGGGGGGTGGGGTGGGTGGGGTGTTTGAACGAACCCTTCGATCCCCTTGCCTACGGGCCAGCTATATTTAAAATGGCCAGTCACTAACCACTTACCTCATTTACCTCATCATCAAGCCAAAATGTTATTTCTTTCAATATTACAGAGTGAGAACTGAGGTGGATCAGGGCCAATCAGTCTGTTAAATTTAGATTTTATATATTAGTATGTTGATGATCGCAAACATATTCTGGCAGCCATCAAACATTATTGTTTTTTTATTTTCTATTCTGACAAGGTTGTAAATATGGATAAACATCGACATCGGTTCAATATTGGCAGATATTTCCTTTTCTACAAACATCCCAAATTGATTACGCAATTTATTTTACCATTGAGAAAAGAAAGAAGAACACCAGTTAAAGGTTGCCGTCTATGTTTTTCTCAGCTTTTTCTAAACTGCTGTGATTTTTTTAATCAAAGTCTCTTTATTGAAGATTTTATTGCAGTAAACAAAAAAAGAGTATATATAAATATATACATTTATGTAGAAAAACACAGGGTCATACATTAACTGTATTTGATCAGGCCAGAAAATTCTAAAAAGTAAAGAAGAACATATATACAAAATATAAAAAAAAACCTACCCATAAACTCACCCACCAGACAAACAGTATGCTATACTAATCAGTCGTCCAACATTACCACCAGCCAATTCAGCAAACTGCTGTGATTGTGTCTCGTCTAAAATGATTAAAAGTCACAGATATAAACGGAGGTGTCTTTGCTCTTGGCTCAGCTCAGACTAGAATATTTTCAGGCAGGTATCCAGAGTCCAAACAACAGTAAACACACTCTTTATCCCAGGCTTCATTTGGCTTTTATCGGTTGTATGTACAGAATTGAGTGTTTCAGTGGAAATCCCCTCTGCATCAGAGGCTGAACCAACTGCAGCTCGGATCTGTCATGTACTGTACAAAAAGCTTGAGGCTGGAGCCATGCCTTTTCCTCAGGGCCCCACACAGGAAGCTGTTCTGTCGTATCACATGAAGTTTTGACTCTGGCTGCAGATAACAGCCTGGGCTTTAAATACGAGACAACTCCATTTTAACTACAGTTCAGTCCTCTGCAGACTGCTGTTGTCCTTGCTTTGAGTCCAAAACCTCTTTATCTGAGCACTTTAGTAACAACAGATATATTATTTTTATAACTAAAGCTTTAACCAAAGCATCTCAGAATTCAATCTAAATGCCATCATTGTTGTTTATGTCTTTAAAAGTACCCAACACAAACTGCAATCAAGTCGGGACATTGTGTGAAACATAATTAAAAACGGAATGCAGTGAATTGTAAATGCATATCCACTTATATTTAATTAAACTACAATGACAAGGTATTAAATGTTTAAACTGATAAAAGTCATTTTTTTTGTTTCAAAGAGTCACTCATTTTGAATTTTATGTCTGTAATATGTTCCAAAAAAGCTGGGACAGGGGCAAAAAAGCCTGGAAAAAAGTTAATGAATGCTGAAAAAAATCATTTTGAACATTTAAAAGGTGAGCATGTTAACTGGAAACAGGTGAGTGTCATGACTGGATTTAACAGGAGCATCCCTGAAAGGCTCAGTCATTCATGGGCAAAGATGGAGTGAGGTCTCCACTTTGTGAACTGTGTGAGCAAATATTCCAACAGTTTAAGGATGTTTCTTAATGTACAATTGCAAAGAATTTGGGGATTTTATCATCATCAGTCCAATATCATCAAAAGATTCAGAGAATCCAGAGAAATCTCATCCAAAAACCAACATTGAATGCTGGTGACCTTCAATCCCTCAGGCAGCTCTGCATTATAAAGCAGCATCACTCTGTAAAGGATATCAGCACATGGGCTCCGAAACACTTCAGAAAACCATTGTCAGTTAACACAGTTCATCTCTACATCTACAAGGTCAAGGTCAAACTCTACCATGCAAAGACAAAGCCAAATATCAACAACACCCAGAAACACCGCCGGCTTCTCTGGGCCGAGCTCATCTGAGATGGACTGAGGCAAAGTGGAAAAGTCTGCTGTGGTCTGAGTCCACATTTCAGACTGTTTTTGGACATCATGGACATGGTGTCCTCCGGGGTAAAGAGGAAAAGGACCATCCAGACTGTTCTCAGAGCAAAGGTCAAAAGACAGCATCTGTGATGGTATGGGGGGGTGTTAGTGCCCATGGCATGGGTAACCTGCACATCTGTGAAGGCTCCATTAATGCTGAAAGGTACATACAGGTTTAGGAGCAACATGCTGCCATCCATCTGTTTCAGGGACGTCCCTGCTTGTTTCAGAGACAATGAAGACACATTCTGCTCGTGTTACAGCAGCGTGGCTCCAGAGTGAAAGAGTGCAGGTACAAGACTGACCTACTGAAGCATTATGAAACACAAAATATAACAACGGAGACCCCAGACTTTTGAGCAAGTGGAGTTGCACATCAAGCATGAAAGGGAAAGAATTCCACCTACAAAGCTTCAATAATTAGTGTCTTTGCAGGCATCAAATTCAAAATGAGTGAATATTTGTAAAAAAAAAAAACAATGGTGTTTATCAGTCAAGTCATCGTGTTCTGTTTGTTTTACTCAATGTCCCAACTTCATTTGGGTTTGTATGTTAAAATGCAGTGTGTTCAGAGCAGGAATGTGCGCAAAGTAGACCTCGACCAGAGTCAAAATCAAGTGATTTGATAATACTTAACTCCACAAATTTTAAGTAAGTGTAAAAAAAAAATAACCTCTCAGGTCAAATTACTGTTTGTCTCAGTAAGTTAAAAGCTGCCTCAGATCTTAATCCATGACTGTACACTTTTCCTCAGGAGTTTTTACACACACTCCTCTTATTACCCTCTTACGACACAAAACCCTTCAGGCTGATTCATCTTAATGTGTTGAAAGAAAAGGCAAAAGGACACAAAAGCAGATAATTGGAGCAGAACCTTTGATTATGTGCAGATGTGGACCATAGAGACGATGGGGGGGGGCCTCTGGTGGACAAATGAGGAATGGGACGAGACCACAAGAGGGAGGCATTTCTTTCTCATGCTCTTCTGGGAGTTTCATCAAATTTAAGGCAGCCTGCCCGTGAACTCTTCTTCAGTTTGTGCAGTAACCCAACAGAGCCACACACACTATCAGGACAGTTTTTGCCTTTATATCAGTGCAAGTTGTAATTTGAAGCTTTCATTGAATTAGCAAAAGTTCAAAAAGGAAGATGACATTAATTATTAATCTCTAGAGCAGAGGTTTTAACAGGTCTGGCTTTGGGACCCACCATCACCTCTTAATGACATCCTGCGACCTGGATTGAGGAAAAGGCTCAGCTTCTGAAATTTATTTAATTAAAAAGATTCTGCACTTGAAATCTAAGATAGACCAGAATATTACAGTAACGCAAAAAAGTTAAATGATAAATCAAAATTACCTGTATGTGGCGATGTTAGAGAGGTAAATATTCCCTTTACACTCAATTAGCTTCATTAAATTGCTATGTGAATTGAAACCAAAAAGTGCATCTGAGGGGCACATGGCTCCAAGACTATAAATCTAACGGTAGCTGTGATAACCCTGCATCAGTGGATACATAATAAACAACCTTGTATCAATAATATTAATCAATTATTATCACTACATAAGCTGGGGCTGCCACAACACAACACACTTCAGTAACTTCAGCCTTTTTTTAACAGAGTGGTCATGCTTAAACACGAAATTAAAAAGTCCTGCAACTGAGAATATGTTTCAAGAGCTCTAAAAACATGCAGCTTTAGCTGAGTACCTGCTAAGTGAACACATAACAAACAACTTTCAATTAAAACAAGTGTAAATTAGCATTAAATTAGCACCAACTATTGATAAGTACTAAGCAGATGGCAGTCCAATGAAAAATAAAAGCACAGGATTTTTTTCTAACACTTTTTGTCATGGTTGTAGTAAGTTGTGTTTCATTTAGTATGTTTTTTTCTTGCGTTCCTTGTTTAAACTTTATTTCTAATGTTTCTTGTCAGTCATTTGTGAAGACCTCTGGTTTCTTTTGGGTTTTTTGTGTGTTTCCCTTACCCTAACCCTGACAACTTTTTGCCCAGGCAAAGGCTCGCAGCCCTTTGAAAAAGGGACCCCCTACCAGTTGAGGATCACTGCTCTAAATCTTTTTTTGCTCACTGGCAGTGAACATGCTACACATGTTCTACACAAAGTATGCACTCACCTGCCAGTTTATTGGACTCTTCCTTACGCTTGTTCAACAGCTACTTAACAAAAATATCAGATCAACCAATCACATGGCAAAATCTGCATTTAGGCACTTAGACATGCTGCTGAGTTTGGCTAAATTCTACTTCAGAGATAAAAATGCACATGTGCAAACCCCAATTCCAAACAAGTTGGGACGTTGTGATAACATGGGAAAAACAAATTACTACCAAATCATTTTCTTCTTATATTCAACTGAATACACAAAAAAAACAAGATATTAAAAGTTCAAACTGATAAACTTCCTTCTTCTATTGCAAATATTGTCTTATTTTATATTTGATGCCAGCAACATGATCCAAAAAAGCTGGGACAAGGACAGGTTTCCATTTAGAATTGTGGACTTGTCTGACAACAGGACTGTGTCCGTCCATCTCAGATGAGCTTTCTGTTCAGCTGCCATCTGTCATGTATGTTGCGTTTATAGTTTATATATGTACTTTCCTCAGTCTGCTCTTTCTTGGAACATATCATCACATTAATGTTTAGTATTCCTGCCATCAGCTGCAGTAGAGCTCTAATTCTGGCTGCATGTTCTCCCAGAGTCTTTCACACTGTTGAGGGGAAACCTCGTCCCGAATTAATTCCTTTAATTCTTTTTGATGATCCAGCACAGACTTTCAATGGGATTCAGGTCCAGGAATTTAGCTGGACCCTCTAGGACCTGGATATTGAATTTCTGCAGCCAAGTTGTTCTCACCCTAGATATGTGGCGAGGACCATTATCTCACTGAAACATCCAGTTTTAGCCATTTTTGTCTCGCAAATACATCAATTTTTTATATATTTCTATGGAACCAATCAATTTTAAAGTTATTAATGGCTTTTTATGATTTGTTTGGAGTTTTGGCAGTGACTGTACTAAAAGAATTTGCACTTGGAGAGTCAAGAGTGATTCTTCATGCAATATATCACAAATGCACGTTTTTCACTACTAAGTACACATATATATATTTATATATGTATATATATATGTACACACACACACACACATATATATATAAGTTTTGTTTTTTATTACAAGAAGAAGGATGAGTTTTAAATAATTCTACAACTTAAAAAACTTAATAAATTCAGGTCCTCAAAGATGGTAGACTTGAGCTCAAATTTTGAACATGTGCTTCATCATGTAGCTTGGCTTTTACTTTGAACTGTGCCATTGTTAACATTACCCAAAGTTTACTGATAATAACTGTCAAACATTGAGGCTGTTCGATTCTGTAGAATCTGTATCAATACACGTTTCCCCAAGGAGTGCGAGATATTTCACCATATCGATATTTTGGACACAGGCCTTGTGTATATGTATATAATTATGTATCTGTGTGTGTAAGAGTGTGTTTTTGTGTATATATGTGCATATATAAGTGTATTCTGATTCAAGCTATTTGCATCTGCAGTGATTTGATTTTGTTCTCTATTTGCACTCCATTACAATCTACACTGTACTTTCAAAAGAAAAAAACAATTCTGTTCTTAGCATCTTGAGCCAGGTGCAACTTTGTTCTTCTGTGTCCTGTTGGTATATAGTTTGAATGACAAAGAAAATCTTGAATCAGAACCCATTCTTTATAAGTCGAGTTTTAAACCTCCTCACACACCAAATGACCCTGACATCTTGTTTTTCCTTTACTAAATACACTGTTAAGCAGATGTTTGAGCAGGAAACGGTGTGAGTTTGAGTGTGTATTTGAGACATTTATTTTGGCGGACACACACAGACATTGGGATTTCTGTAGAAGTAACCTTGTTTGTGTTCAAGTGTTTGGTTTGGACAAATAGGAGATGAGACGCTGGAGGAGTGCTGTAGAGAAAACATGAGGATATGTGGCTGGCAAATGATTCAGGGTCATAACATGGAAAATGAAACATCACCTGCTATAAAGAAAACTGGCTCAGTAAATGCTTATAATAATAAAGGTTTTATTTAGATGTACTGTTAGATGAGCTCAGGTTGGAGGTGATGTTGATGATGTTGTGCTTTTGTGTGTTTAGTCCCTGAGTAACAGATTTCTGAATAATAGATTTCGGTGTAATGTCCAGCATTTCCACAGAAACATGTCGGTGATGTCTGCTCTCTCGTGGCCCTTTAAAGGAGGACTACACCCATTTAAAGTGGACGTGTCATTGAGCTAGTTTGTCAATGCAGAAGAAAAATGAAGAAAATCTTTAAATTGGTGCCTCAAAGTCTGAGAAATTCCAGAAAATGTGTTTTTATGCCTGAAGGTTTAAAATACTTAAACACCCACAATGCACCGGGCTGGTTGCCTTTTAATGTTGCCTGAAAAGGTGAGGCCTTTGTGTCCTTTTGTTGACTGGGAGGGGAATTAAAGCTCTTTTTATTGTCAGACCATTTTGAACTCCATCAGCTTGTTATTTAGTCACATTTTCTAAATATTTAATCAGCCAAACTATATTTCTTATGCAGTGTTAATTTTTACATCACTTTTTGATTTAGTTTAAGTCTTTCGTCTAAAATATCTTTCAGTTTTAGTCATAATTTAGTCATCTAAATTGTTTTAATTTTAGTCTAGTTTCAGGTAATGAAATTTCACAACATTTTAGTCGACGAAATTTACTGTAAATTTAGTCGACTAAAATATGAAGTGTAAAGGGTAAGGCATTTTTATGTTTCCTTGAATTTCTGAAGTCATGTTTTAAACTTGGATAAAATGAAACGTCTAATAACCCTTTATTGAATGCTAGTAAAGTCTGAATGTATAAATGAACAGAAACAAATTGAACTTTTGTGTGAAATGCAGTCACCTTTATTTAGGCTACCTGGCAGAGCATCTCAGTTACAATACCAGAACTGACGACAAACAGTGAACCTGCTCTACATGAATATATCAATTCATAAAGAGAGGAGCTCTGATTGGATCGCTCCACAACTTATCCCACCACCACCAAGCTAAGGCAGCTGTGATTGGATGTCCCTCTTAACTCATCCAACCTTTCTACACAACCAAAGTAGCTGTGATTGGATATATTCCTAACTCGTCCCTACTTTCTACATGACCAAATTAGGTCTGATTGGATTAAGTCTCTGTCAAACATTTTAGTCTAGTTTTTATTTGTTGGTGAAAATGTCAGTTAATTTAGTTTAAGTTTTTGTCCATGTGCTCTTGTTTATTATTTACGTCATAGTTTTCATCAGGGGAAAAAAGGTTGTTGACAAAAACTATGACGTAAATAATTAGTCAATAAAATTAACACTGGTTTTATGACAAGGAGAAGCAACTCACACTTGTGAACAATACAGGCTCATGAGTAGATTAGCATGAATGTTGCTATAGCTTAACCTTGCGCAGCAGCTGGATCCCCTGATTTGATGTCGGACGGCAGCAGGAAGAGGCTGCTTGTGTAGAGATTAGCATAGATGTTGACAGCAGTAGCAGGGACTGAGGAGGACTAAGAAAGATAAACTCAACCAAACAGCTGCTCCCTTTTTCTGCAGTTAAGTAATAATGATGCGTGAATCAAAACACAAACTGCTGGAAAGGGCTCTCTTCATTAACTTAACAGCTCATTAACAGCAAACTGAACACACGAGCTTGTCCTTATAAACCAAGACAGTCACCTCAGAGACTACAAAAGTGTTTGATTTCACACTTGCCACTGTTGAATAGCTTGTGATCAGTGTCAAAGGGCATCTTTTCTTTTCTTTTTGGTTAATATAAACAAAAGAGCCATGAATCCTCCAGGATGATATAATGCGAATCTAGCACTTTTACTTTGTTTAACGACCACACAAGCTGTACAGTAAAGCACCATTGTCTCATTTTCTGGCTCTGGATGAACACAGTCGCGGTGATGAGTTCCACATGTAAGACTGAATGTTCTCTATACTGTTCAATGTGTGAACTTAAGCCAGCTCTGCCTGAGCTCCTGGACCAGGACCAATCAGAGCAGCAAGAGAGGAAACACAGCAGGAAACACTCAGACGATGATCATCAATGCAGCTGCTTCTTATCTCCGTCTGAAAATCGTCTCTCAGGACAAATTGACCCATAAACTCAAGAGAAGACCCGGTTGTAGACATCAGAGGGAACTCCAATAGAGATGTGGGGCTTCCCTGACATATCAATCAATCAACCCACTGCTGGTGCACTGCTGATGGGAAGTCCCAAGACAGCATGGAGGTCCATGCCCAGAATCTGAAGAGACAGGGGATTGTTCTGTACGCCATTGGTATTAAAGACGCAGATGAAGACCAGCTCAGGGAGATCGCCACTTGCTGTTACACCTATAAGCAATAGTTTCATGATAAAGTTACTATCATAACATGATTCATGACCCTGAAAACCCACACCTAGCACTCAGAATCATGTTGGTATCATTATTAGACAGTTATTGAGCAAACCTCAAAGCCACATCTCATGACCTTCATCAGCAAACGATAAAATGATCAACTGATCCACTAATGAAGCCCAGAGATGATGTGTTATGAAAGCTATGTGACTTTTGAGTCAAATCATTTCCAAGTTCACTTGTTAACGTTAAAAATCAGATCATTTGGAGTTTAACAAGAAAACAATGTACAATTTATTAGCAAACATCTTCCAAGGTTGCTCAATTCCAAATTGTGCAAAAGCCTCAAATTAACAAATAAAAGCAGCTCTGGCAGGAGGAACAAGTCCCCCAGTAACACAATAATAAAAGTCCACACTCTCAGTGTAAGGTAAATCACTGTGGCAGCCCGCAGCTTTCCTCTGTAGACAAACATGATGCACAAATTATGCTCCAAACCACTCATGGAGCCAAAAGCACACTCGGTTACATTCTGTAATAAATTTTAACAAGCAGTGTATGAAGTCCAAATCCATGCCTGACATCTCGGTTTAAGAATGACTCCATCCAAAATCAAACTGTCCAACAGGATCAGATCCAACAGTCATCTTCAGATCTTTGGATCTGACTGTTACTGGAGATTCTCCATTAGTCTGCAGGGTTGTTCTGTGGAAAATCAGGCTGGCACTGATGCAAATGCCTTGTTTCCTCTTTTGGATGTGTTCAGAAAGGACTTCACCTTTTTCAGACAGAAGAATAGAGCACAAAAGACAAAGGAAAGGAGTACTTCCTGGACTCAAAACGAGTTTGCCTGAGGTGCAGATTGGAATGGGATTCATAAAGTTATTCAAACAAAAACAAAGGGCTCTATTTGGATGGCCTGAAGTGCGTTGTCTAAAGTGGGAGCGTGTTGGTCTATATTTTGGGATGTCAAGGACAAATGTTGTCAGCACAAAGCCAGGCATAGGGCCCAAAGAGGATGCATTATGTGCCTTGAGTGTCAGCTCTCATTCCCTTTAAACTAGTGCGCACAGGGAGGGTGGTGTTTCACTGTTTACACAGTACATTATGTTGTTTGGGCAGACTTCTAGATGAATAATTAAAGGGATACGCCAACAATTTTTTGTTTTCATGTCTTGCCTCACTCCTGAGTCCATGACAAGCAGATAGACACCATTCTTTCGACTGTGCGTACAGTAACAAGGAAGAGAAAGCCGGAGCTCACCCAATGCTAATTAGCTTACCTCAAACACTGGGAGTCAGTGGGTAGCGTTAGCCTGTCTCTGCCTACAGTCATCAGATAAACTCTTCAGCAACTCTAAATGGTCCTGTGTGCTTGTTGTGACTCGTTTATGTTACGTTATCTGTTATCTACTTTTAGACAAAGATTAGCACTTTATGTAATTTTCGAAAGAAATACATACAAAACTAAAGCGCAGGGCGCATGCACAAACCACTGCAGTCATGCTTGGCAGTAGGTCAACAAAACAAAGCCTCTGTTTACAAGTAGAAGAAGACAATAGTAGAAGAAAACGTAACATAACAAAACAAACGTGTTTCGGCATCAAACCTTTAAAACTTCCAGATGAAAGAATAAACACCAAGCTCCACATGACCATGGTGTTAAAATAAAGACATTTTAATGTTAGACAGTGCCTTGGAGGCTTTGCTTTTTGCTTCATAAAAACAGACTAGTTATAAAAATAAAAGAAAATTATCTCTGCACCCACTGAAGGCTTGTAGATGTAAGTACCCCTTGGTGAAACACCTACAGCGCTAGGGCTGAAAGATTTGTTGTTTTTGGACAGAAATCGCAATTTCAGTTAACGCAATCATGTGATCGCCAAAGCTGCAATTTTTTGCAGCGCTTCTGACTGACCCAGGATCTGTTGTGTCGACTATTTAACACATACTGTTTAATAAATTTGCAGATAATTTACATTTACAGAAGTGCTGGTAAGCAGGTCAACAACACAAAGCCTCTGTTTAGGAGTAGAAGTTGGAGTATCCCTTAGATAATGAGAACAGATTGTTTATCATCAATACTAGATGATGAATAATGTGTTATGTGCTTCTGATTATTGATTTCATTACTGCTGTCTATACTGTAAACATAGTGAATATTGCACTGAAGCTTGATTTGAAGAAAATCATGAATTGAATTGAAATCACAATATCTGCCAGAAAAGTCACAAGTAGATCTTTTCATTTTCCTTCCCCTAAATGTGCATTAATAAATAAAGGGTGCTGAAGACAGCAGCCGACTTTGACCGGTAACATATTGCTGTTAAAATCCTGGTTTGATGACAGCTTTCACAGAAATACTGTGAGAAAAGGCCTGACCATCCTGATCCTTTGCCTGGAGTGACCTCCTGCACATCCAGCTCTTGTTGCATCCACAGCTGAGCAAAGAGAGGGTCATGTTCATCCTCTTCATGGTGCACTGAGGTTAGTATCTGTCTGCAACGGCCTGATTGATTTGGTATGATAAAATGTGCGTTCCTCGCCAATTTGTTGTCCCTGCTCAGCATCACTAGGGAGGGGAGTTCAGTTAGTAATGCCTCTGCTTCTTTTTCAATAAAACCACAACAGTTTCCATCAGACTTCATTCATCTGAATCACCCAAAAGATAAAAAGGATTCTCAACTTTAACAAGAAGAAAAAAACATTTCCCAGCTCTCCTGCTCTGGGAGGGCATTTTGATGTTGTTTCTTGTTAGGGGGCTGTTTTCCTCCTGATTTAAATAAAACAGATAAATAAGAACAAAGTGACTAGCCTTTTCGCCTCCATCCTGGCGGCCACATGTCGTACTTAGCCTGCAGATCAACCGTCCTGGTTGTGGTTTGAGTAAATTTTTACTTTTTTTTCAACCAAGTACACAACTGTGGGAAAAATTCAAGAAAATTCATCTAAAATTTAAGGTTTGTTATGACTGTTTGTGGTTAACTGTGCTTACATGGAAGTCACAAAAAACACGACACAACGTAAAACTGCATTTTTAAAAATTTGTGACAATTTTTGACAAATAAAACAGAATGAGCAAGCAAAGGAATTTAGTTTGCACCAAAAAAAACTTTAATAAGGAATCACACACACAGACTTAGTCCTGTGTAAATCTTTTAGTTTGGACACTTTGGTTTGACTTTGATGGCTGAAACAGATGCCTAACTTTGAGGCTGCTGGCTTCTGGATAAATGGTTTGCATTTTGAAAAGCCAAGGGAGAGGAAAATAAATTCTTCTGGTGTATTTCTGAGGAAAAACCGCAGCTGTGGTGAAGACAGCGGCAGATTCTGAAGAAATTCTAAGGAAAAATTATCAGTCTAATCTGGAGCTGCCAGATTTTTACACAAGACAGTTTTTGGGGATTACTGACAAACATACTGGTATAAATGTTCCAAGTTTTAAACAGTAACACTGTTTCCACACATAAAAACATGACTGAGGGTGTGTGTCAGAGCAGAGCAGCAGCCTTCACCAGAAATATGAAGCCAAAGCTCCACTAGAGGCTTTCTGCTGAGGCACCAGGAGACATACATCGTGTTAAAATATCAGTTCTTACAGAACATAAGACACATACTGGGCCTGTACTAAAAACAAATGAACATAGCACTATATATATAGTTCTGTGAAAAAGTATTTGCCCCTTTCCTGTTTTTTTTTGGCATATTTGTCACACTTAAATGTTTCAGATCATCACACACATTTTAATATTGGACAAAGATCACCTGAGTAAATACAAAATGCAGTTTTTAAATGATGATTTTATTTATTAAAGGAAAAAGCTCTCCAAACCTACATGACCCTATGTGAAAAAGTAATTGCCCCCTGAACCTAATAACTGGTTGCGTCACCCTTGGCAGCAATAACTGCAATCAAGTGTATGTGATAACTGGTGATGAGTCTTTCACATCGCTGTGGAGGAATTTTGGCCCACTCTTCGGTGCAGAATTGTTTTAACTCAGACACATTGGAGGGTTTTCGAACATGAACTACCCATTTAATGTCACACCACAGCATATGGCAAGCCCTTTTAACATTTAATGGCTAAACTCAAATTAAGTTCTTCTGAGTCAAAAATAGCTTTTCAGATATCCACAACGTATTTCTCCCTATCCACAACTGTCATGTCAGATATCCACAAAGATAACTTCCTAGGACAAATGACGTCAGTTTTGCCGTTCATGTGTATGGGGTTTCTCATTACAGATATCTCCAATTCAGTTGCAGATATCTACAAAATGAGTTACAGATATCTGCAACTTAATTACGACTAGTAGTAATTCCAGTTTCAAATACCTACAATTTAATTCTGACTATTCACAATTCCAGTTAGAGATATCTTCAATTACAGATTTCTACATGTCCCTGTTTTAGATATCTTTAATTAAGTTTTAACTAGTCAGAATGTCATATCTTAAACTGAAATAACGTCTAGTCAAAATGTTATTGTAAATATCTCAAACTGAAATTACAGATAGTCATAATTTGATTGTAGATATCTATAATCAAGATATGGATATCTTTAAATGAATTTCAATTAGAGATATCTGAAACTGGAGATATCTGTAATTACAACTCTGTCTAGTCTGAATGTAATTACAGATATCTGACAGTTTTGACAAGGCGAAATGACGTTGCATATAGACGGAGGTAGATTTTTACAGTGTCAGTGATGTGTCATCATGACGTTTGAGATATCTTCAACTTCCATTCTGCCTAGTCAAAACTGAATTACAGATATCTGCAATTGTCATTAAAATGTGTGACGCGTTTAATCTAGTTTTCTGTGACGTCATTGCAGATATCTGTAATTCAGTTTTGGCTAGGCAAAACTGAATTACAGATATCTCTATCTGTAGTTTCGACTAGTGAAAATGACGATATAGATATCTTGAATGAAAATTCCAGATATTCAAAATGCAATCGCTACTAGTAAGATTGACTTTGTTGATATCTGCAATGTTGATTCCGGATCGTAAAATCTGGCCATTAAATGTTAAAAGGGCTTGCCATAACAGCATCTCAACTGGATTTAAATCCGGACTTTGACTCGGCCACTCTAAAACCTGAATTTTATTTTTTTAAGCCATTCAGAGGTGGACTTGCTAGTGTGTTTCGGGTTTTTGTCCTGTTGCATAACCCAAGTGAGCTTGAGCTTGAGGTCACGAACTGATGGCTGAACGTTCTCCTTCAGGATTTTCTGGTAGACAGCAGAATTCATGGTTTCATCAATCACAGCAAGTCGTCCAGATCCTGAAGCAGCAAATGTGAAATGACCCTTTGTGTTCTTTTTGGTCAGTGGTGGTTTTGGCCTTGGAGCTCTCCCTTGGATGCCTTTTTTGCTCAGTCTCTTTCTGATTGTTGAGTCATGAACACTGACCTTAACTGAGGCCACTGAGGCCTGCAGTTCTTTAGATGTTGTTCTGGGTTCGTTTGTGACCTCCTGGATGAGTCCTTGTTGTGCTTTTGGTGTAATTTTTGTAGGCCGACCACTCCTGGGAAGGTTCCCCATTGTTCTTAGTTTTCTCCGTTTGTGGATAATGGCTATGATTATGGTTCACTGAAGTCCTAAAGCCTTAGAAATGGCTTTGTAACATTTTCCAGACAGAAAGATTTCAATCACTATGTTTCTTATTTGTTTTTGAATTTCATTTTTTCTTTGTGGTCTGTGAAATTGAACTCAGCTTTCAAAAAAATGTGGTTAATCACAGTTAACTCATGATTCAACAAGGGGGGGGGGCAATTACTTTTCACATAGGGTCATGTAGGTTTGGAGAGCTTTTTTCCCTTAATAAATAAAATCATCATTTAAAAACTGCATTTTGTAATTACTCAGGTTATCTTTGTCTAATATTAAAATTTGTGTGATGATCTGAAACATTTAAGTGTGACAAATACGCAAAAAAATAAGAAATCAGGAAGGAGGCAAATACTTTTTCACAGCATTGTTAATGAATTTAGTCAGATTTTACAGGATTGGTTCGGCCCATAATGCTGTGATAGAGGTTGTGAAATACACCTTTGGTAACAACGTTCATTTTGCAGTTCACAACTAAAATCAAGACATAGCAGCAGATGTCAGACTAATTCAAATTATGTGCAAGATCTCTGAGAAGCTGACTTTTTTTTGGAACTTATTTTTTATTTGAACATTACAAAACACGTATAACATTAACTTGACATTTTCATATTTTCTCTTCCAATAGTCCTAAAAGGTTCATTTCTTTCCACTCTTACACTCAGTCTGCAACAATCATAGACCTTTCTTGTGCACACAAGGTGTACATACAAGTCATCATAAACCAATACAGCTACTGTATAATAAACATAAAACATAATGAAAAGCCATTTATCAAAAATAATCAGCATAACAACAAAACAAACACATGAATAGATAAATAAAACAAACTGTAAATATGACGTGAAATTAGCTTAAACAATAACAGTAATAATAATGTGAAAAGGTGGAGGAAAAAAAAATAAAATTATATTAGATCAAAATTGAATACATTTTAAAGAATGAAATAAATACATAATAGAGTTAAAAAAAAAAAAACTAGGAGCTGAAATTTGAGTGTCTTAAGTTGAAGGATCCTTGGCAAAGGTGAAAAACTTTTTTCTTTGCACTTAAGTTCTGATTTCTCACTATTTAAAAATGTTTTAGCACCACATAGCTGCACAAATGTGTATTCTTTTCATTAAATGATTAAATGGTGCAGCAGGTAGTAAGTACAATAGTAAGTGTTCTCCCTCTTCTATGGCTTCAGCCTCTCTATTGTAACGTGCCTTGAGATAACTCTTGTCATGAATTGGCACCACACAAATAAAGACTGACTGATTGATTGACTTCAGCTATTCATTACTGACTTAAGGAAAATTGTTATGTCTTAAACATTCTGCAAATTTTAATTTTTGTTTATCTAAATTCTATCATATCTTATTTCAATGTCTTTATCTGATTTTTCTATGCATATTCCTACCCCTTGGTGATTAATATAGTATTTCTTATTCTAAATCTGACATGAGCAGAGGTAGATGAATGAAAAAATACACTTATTGAGATTCTTATCCTGATGTTTTTGCTTTTTAGAGTTTTTTTTTTTTATGAAATAACAGGTATTTCCTAAAATATTTTCATTTTGAGCTAATGTTTTTGTTCTTCATTAAAAATGTGTGTTTTGAGTTTCATTATTTTTTTGTTCCATTTTATTAAATGTCACTGCTGTTCAGAATGTATTTATTGGATAAATGTTTTTTACATTCAAGTTAATTCTGCAGTTGACTTTAAGGGCTGCCGTATAAAGCCTTTGATTTAAGAAAATACAGAAAGATTTATATTTATATTTTTTTTTTACAACTTTATGCGATTCCTCATACATTAAAATGAACACAAATGAAAGAGTGTGTCTGAGTATTTCTGGCTCGACAAAACTACTGTAAACATCAAAGTTTCTCCTACTTCTTCTGCGTCCTCCATTTTGGGTACCCGCTCTCTGCTGCCATCTTGCGCTCACCGAGTTATCTGGCAAACGACGGTTTGCGACAAAAGTTTCGTCGACTTTCAGTCAAAAACACAAAATTCAGAAACATTTACGTTTCCAACTGAGACATAACACCCTACAGTTAGTTTATACGTATATGTTTTCATGTATAACTCGGCTACTGGCGTTAATTCGATCCCAAAATTACATGCCAAACTAATCTGTACTGCCTCAGCATTTGCGACAGTCTTCGTCGCTTTACAGTAACGTAGAGCGTTTCTGTTGGAGTAAACATGTGGAGAGTTTAGCAGCTTGAAGAAACACACCTGGTAAGACTTTTTACGTAATTTCAATGTCTTTATCGAATCAATAGCCTTAAACTGAGAGTTTCATCAATTTTAAGTTATTCAAGTTTTCAGCACATTACTGCGACCGTAATTAGCACAAACAAGCACTCTTAGCCTGAATGTTAGCCAAACTTGCTAACTTGGTTCCTGTTTCCCTCAGCTGTCAGTTAACCGTTTCTCTAAATAAAATGCCCGAGTGTAACATAGTTTATTAGGTTCAGCGGAACTCATATCTATTATCTTTTAAGTCAAGGCTACCAGTCTAGTTTCTATCAAGCTCCAAAACAAGTTAAAGAGCTGGATTTTGTGGTTTATTGAACTTCACTTGAAAATATGGCAAATTAAGGGTTTCACCCCTCACATGTGATTATGCTCTCAAAAACCACAACATGCATTTTCATTTTCCAAATTACTAGGACCCATACTCTAGTTCGGCATACATAATTAACACTAGGCTCTTATCTTTTCTAAGTTATTTCGCAACTTATCAGTTTCATACCACTGTAAATGATGGATTCAGCTGGACGTTGTCTAAATATAAAATGCGGCTCTAACTGAGATTGCACAAGTCACATCATGATGAAACGACTTTTCTTGCATGCCGAACTTTACCAAATACATTTTGGGAACACATAATTTTATTCCAGATTAAACAGCTAACTAATATGTAGATTGATTAGTGGACTGATTTAAAATGCATAGTACGTAAATGGGGTTCGGTATTGAGATTTTTCTGCCCCGGTTTTTACAATGATACGGCATTTTTACACCAATATTTTTACTATAAAGCTCCTCCATCAGTCATAGGATTATTTTGAGTTACAGATACTTATTGCAGATCATGTTTTCTTTTTTGAAATCCATTATAAGTGTGAAGTAAACGTCAGTAAGAACTCAGGAAAGCCTCCAGGATGTTTGCTGTCACCTTGTGGTAGAGAGGCAATACTGTCCTCTGTGTTACGTTAATTAATGATCACTAAAATACTTCTTATTTTGTATAATATACTACTTAAACAATTTCATGCATCAGTCACAGTTTTCATGTTGTCTTCTTTTCCATTTGAAGAAGAGACTCGTAAACATACAGACAGTATAGTCAGGTAAGATAGGACACTGGGGAAACTAAATGGTTCTGATACCTGTTTTTTCAACATGGCACTGAAAGGAGAAAATCTTTTGCAAAAGACTCACTGTGGTTTAACTTCTTATTTCTTACAAAAATTGAATTTACACCCAAACTCCTGTGGGTAGTCTTTTTGGCTGTTTTATTTTATTTATTAATTTATTTTACTTTAGCCCTTCTCAAAACCATAAGTTGCCAAAGTATGTGATATTGTGTTGTTTCTAAGCCCTTAAACTGTCATATTTAGGTATTGATAAGATTTTATTGACCCCTGTGTCATTGATGATTCTACTTGTCAATCCTCAGTCGATTCCTGTTGTTTTTCTGTGTGATGATTTGTAAAGCATGCAGAACAAAGTGGAAGGAATTGATAAGGGAATGATCAGCAAAAAGACAAATGATATCTCAACAGGAATTGGTTTTCAGTTACCTTCTATAGTCATAATCATACCAAAGAGAAGAAAACAAACAACCTGTGAACAAGTTTTGTGCAGAAATTCTTCATTGAAGAGTTTAAGTGTACTTACTTTAGTAATATATAAACTAAGAAAACAATTCCGATTTTTAAAAATAATCAACCATATCAACCTGAAAAAACTATTTTTGTGTGTTCTTGGTGTTGAGACCTTGACATTGTTTTTCCTATTTGTAAATAATGTAAAGGACTTTACTTTCCATTTTTGGTGAATTTATTCCCCTCTACACAGTCTGACAAGATTGAAGCAGCATTCTTTGAGTTTTGAATCTTTGTATTACCAATTAATCCTTAAAAATGGATGAACAATGTAACTTCAACTTCACTTTATTGTCCCCAAAGGGAAATTTGTTTTGCAGGCAGGTAAAAACATGAAACGTAAAAACACAATCACACAAATCCAGGTAAGACATAAAGATGGATAAAAAACAAATACTTTCTTTGTGTCTTACCTGGATTTGTATGATTGTGTTTTTATGTTTCATGCTTTACCTGTAACATATTGAACGTATTGGAATGGAAGGAATTATTGACACAGCAATGTATTTGTTAAATTTATTTTGGATCTCTGTTTATTATCAGTATCAGCAGATATGAACATATCTACTGAAATTTGCTGCCAGTATTATTGCCTTATATATTAGCATTGGATTTTTGCTGTATTTTTGAAGCAGGTAGTCAAATTAGGAGAATTAGTTGTGATTGTGAGTATAAGCACCATAAAGTAAGGATAATTTTCTGTCTGCTGGTTGTGACATTGCTTTTTTGTAGCTCTTAAAAGAGCAAATGAATGCTTGGTTTCACTGTTACTGTCAAAAAACATTTTGAATTTAATGAATTAACAGTAATTCCACTTATTTAAAATATTGGGACTGGCTAAATTAAGCTTGGAAATATCAACATATGGGACATAAAAAAAATCCTGTGTCATGGATCCCTGGTTTTGATCTTTCAGGGTCAAAGTCTTGACTTTTTTGACATCCTTAAATATATCCATACTAATCCAGTTCTTGCTTCTGCAGATGGAGAACTACAGCAAAGCTCGGACGGTGGAGCAGCCATCTGTCTGTCCGTTCTCAGACCTCCCCCCCGACACGCCGGAAGTTCGTGTCAAAGATGGCAGCAAGATCCGCAACCTGCTGCGCTACGCCCTGAGCCGCATGGAGGCCAAACCCCGAGCACCCGAAGAGGAGGATCGACCTCCACCGGAGGAGGGAGGAGGTGAAGCTGCAGAGGGACAAAAGGAAGTAAAAGAAGCAAAAGAGACGCCAGCCCGGCCGCTCTGCAGTCACATCATCTTCACGGCGAGTGGTAAAGGCGTGTCCAAAGCCATCACGTGTGCTGAGATCGTGAAGCGGAGGGTGAAGGGGCTCCACCAGCTCACCAAGCTGCTGTACAGCACGGTGGTGGAGGTGTGGGAGCCACTGGAGCCCGCCGCCGGACTGGACAGCCTCACAGTCAACAGGAACCTACCGGCCATCTGGATCCTTCTCTCCAGAGAGCCGATGGACAGCAGCCAGCCCGGGTATCAGCCGCCGGGCCGCTACGACCTGCTGTGGGCTCAGTCGATAAGCAAGGAGGAGGTGGTGGGGTTCATGGGACAGAGGACGGGACACAAGAGGAAGAAAGGAAGCGGTGGAGGAGGTGGAGGAGGAGGCGGCGGTGGTGGTGGTAGAGGGCGGGGAGCAGGGCGTCACGGTGGTCGCTCCAGAGATGCCCCTCAGTGACCAAGTTTATTAAAGGGATGTTTCAACTATTTTCTGTTTTCATGTCTTACCTCACTCTTGAGTTCATGAGAAGCAGATGGACACCATTCTTTTGACTGTGTGTGCAGTAACAAGGAAGAGACAGGCAGAGCTCGCCCACCGCTAATTAGCTTAGCTCAGACACTGGGAGTCAGTGGGTAGTGTTAGCCTGCCTTTGCCTACAGTCATCAGATAAACTCTTCAGCAGCTCTAAATGGTCCTGTGTGCTCGTTGTGACTCATTTTTTACCGCGTTACGTTACGTTACGTTACGTTATCTTCTACTATCATCATATCATCTTCTTCTCCTCCTAAACAGAGGCTTCGTTTTGTTGACCTACATTCGCAGGTAGTCTTTTGTCTTTTGAAAACCAATTCCAGTTGAGAATCATTAGCAGCTCCATCAAAGTATTGATATCGTTAGTCTTTTTGCTAATCAGTTCCCTTATCAATTCCTTCCTTTGGCAGGGTTCAGAAGCGATCAGAATTGTGGCTTAATTTTTTACAAAAGGCGCCTACTGCACAACCTTAAGGGAGTGGAAACACCAGTAACTTGTAGAGCAGTTATCTATGTTGTGACGTGTGTTTGACATTGTTGCCACTGAAAATCTACAGGCCAACATTTGCCCACACGGAAAATCTGCAGGAATCAATAAGGTAATCATTAAAGAATTGGATCGATTAGCAGGATTGTGAATAGCATTAGCATCGATAAAATCTTGTAAATTGCCATCCCTAGTCTTTTGAACGACTCTTTAAAGTGAATGATGAGAACTGTTAAATGCAAATTGCCTGCAAATTTAAGAATAACTCACAATGAACAGCTCCCTCAAGACTGCGAATCGGCTCTCATCGTTCACTTAAAAGAGCTGTTTGAAAGACTCGACTCGTTTGCGAACATCACATCTCTAATGTTAGCGAATGAAGTAGGTGACCAAAACAAAGCCCCTGTTTATGAGTAAAGGAAGATAATATGATGATAGTAGAAGATAACGTAACATAACGCGGTAAAAAAAATGAGTCACAACAAGCACACATGACCACTTAGAGTTGCTGAAGAGTTTATCTGATGACTGTAGGCAGAGGCAGGCTAACACTACCCATTGACTCCCAACATTTGAGCTAAGTTAATTAGCGGTGGGCAAGCTCTGCCCGTCTCTTCCTTGTTACTGCACGCACAGTCAAAGAATGGTGTCTCTGCTTGTCATGGACTCAGGAGTGAGGCAAGACACGAAAACAGAAAACAGTGGCCGTATCCCTTTAATTTTTTTAAAACAAACTGCACATCCAGAAAAAGGTGTGATGAAACAGACACTTGGACTTTTCTGCTGTTTCAGTTCATCAAGCGGAGATGTTAAACTGTGCCGCTGTGAAGTGATCCATCATGATTTTTGTTTATTAAATCTAAAAAGACAGTCACATGAATGTTTCTGCAGATTCTGTTGTCACGGGACAAGGTTTTGGAGTTTGCTCTGTTTTTTGTTGGTGTTCTAATGAGTTGGCTTTGGTTTTACAAGCATGGTCCTGTTTTATGTTTTTTTTGTTTAGAGGAATAAAAGAATTGTTCTGACATTTCTGCCTTAAAAAATGAAAAAATCTTTATTTAAAATGTTTTACTGTCAATATTTCTGTCACTACATACTTTACTTTATATTCCATTCTTAAATTTTCTTAGTGATATTAATGAATCTATTTTTTTTTTTTTTTTTGGAGGTTGTTTCATGCCAAAAGTTCATTGTGAGAAAAGGCAGTCTTCTCCAGACCTGTAAGAGCTTGGGGTTTTGTGAAGGGCAACAAATGAGAGGAGACAGCCTGACTTCTCGACCCAACACTACTTAAATACTTAATGGAGGCATCAAACCACCAACCTGTCGTGTAGAATGGATGAATTTAAAAAGAGAAATTAACCAAATTTGTTGCTGAAGACTTATTTTTGATTCAGTAGTGACAAAACAAATAACTTTTGATTTTTACTTGAATTATACTGAAGTTTAAAATTCCCTCATTAGGGCAGCTTGATCTGGAGAAAAGCACGGCCTGAGCTCTCGAGAAGGAGTGGAAATTCGATGAAGACTTAAAACAGCTTCATTTTCATTTAAAGTCATCATTTAATCAGGTCTGACATGAGGGACTGTACTGATAAAACTCTGAGTTTCGTCTAATTCAAGACAAAAACATCTCACTAGATTGATTATAAGGCACAATTTCCTTATATGTCTGGATTAATGTAATCAAGATGTTTCAATTGATGAAAGATGCAGAAGACAGGACTGGGGATTTATCAGAGCAGTTTATTATGGCTGGTTCAGTACAAGACTGACAAAGAAACACTAGTCATTTCTTCAGTTATATAGGCATGTGTGTAAACAAATATGGCAGTAGTCTAAGACAACAGAGATATGTATATGCATACATTGATCACTTCAAATATGGTCAGGGCCTGTACAGCTTATTCAGAGGTTCCTATTTCGAGCTGGGTGCCAGACGTTCTGTCTGTGTGTCTTGTCCTCAGACACACTTGGAAACAGATGCAGGTTGTTTATGTGGGTTGAATACAAAGGAAACTTAGAGATCAGTGGAGGAATATGGTCCAAGACCAAAGTGATATAAAGAAAACCAAAAGAATATTTTTATGACTTAAAAGTCATCCTTACAATAAGATCTTATTTGATTATTTAAAAATAAGGTCTGATTTGCTTGTAATCATAAGTAAAATAATCTGCCAATTAGACAAGACAAATTTAACTTGAGCAGATATTAAACTTGAATTTCAGACCCACACTGAGTCAAACTTTCCTTGTTTCATTGGCAGATATTTACTCTTCATTACAAGCAGTTCAGTGCCGTATTTTTTTTGCCTTTTATTCCTTAAAGTAACGTATGTATCTTGACTGGTTAAGTGAATGTGGATTAGAATAAGTGTTTTGGATATTTTTGACTTGAAAACAGACAAACACACTTGCTTAGTCCTGAGTTTTTACAGTGTGATAGAGTTTGTAAAGCTCAGGATTGTTCCCAGCCTCTTTGTAAATGAATCTAAAATGAATTAGAGTAAATATTTTTGATTATACAGCAGATGCTCGTCCCGTGAGTGTTCAGAGATCAGCATCAGGTCCCGTTTGCTTCGGGGATCGTGCAGGGTGACATCTTGTGTCCGTCTTGATCCCTTTATCTCCTCAGAGGGCCTCCCCTGCTCCCTCCCCTGGGCTTACGGGATTAGGGTTTCCCTGCAGGAGGATCAGAGCCGAGCATCTGTCCGAGAGGAAAAGTTTCTTTCAGGAGAAGTGGAGCAGTGGAGCATGGAGCAGGGTGGTCAGGTGAAAGCTTTCCGACTGCTGCTCTGCTGGCTGCTGCTGCTGAAGCTGGGCCCGGGTCAGGCTCAGGTCACGCACCCCCTCCCCGTGCTGTGGATGATGCCGGTCAGCTCGGGGTCTGGGATGGAGAACCTGACCGCCGCCGTGCTCCCCGCGGTTAGGCTGGCTCTACAGGACCTGCAGAAACAACCAGTACCTCTGGGGAACTATGAGATCCAGCTCCAACTGCTGGACTCACAGGTGGGTATCAGATCAGATCTCCTTCATATTCTCAGACTGGGTAGTATTTCATATTTCATGAGTGAGTTGATTCTTCATAAATCCAAATTTAGGTGCAAAAATACTGAACAAAGTCTGTTAGTCATGTTTGTTTGCTCTTGAAGGGAAAGTATGGAGGGTCACACAGCACAATCTGTATGGACATAAAAATTAAATAGAAAATTTAAATCTCACTGACTTTTATACTATTGCACGGAGATCAGTGATGAATGAGCCTTTTCACATCTGAGTAAGGTTCGCTCAAGCCTGAGCTATTAAAGGAACAAAATTTAAGAAGCAAGGAAACTTACAGCTAAAGCTCTTTATATAGTTACTCTTATTTCTCCACATTTTTTGCTTTAATCAGTGCCAACTCTGGATGCAATTTTTGTCACAAATGTTAAAAAGGGCCTCATAAGATTACTTAAACTTTCTTTTTCAGTCTTTTGGGAAATGGCGGATAACTCTAGTCTCTTAGGTTTAGGTCTTTATTTCATTCTGTTAGTATATAAAACATTCAATACAAACAGAAAAATCTCAAACATGTGAATGAAAAGGAGCAGAATGAAGAAAAACCTTTAATAGTCCGCCCCTTTCTCACAAGATATTAATTAACTAAACATAATACAAATAAACAAGAGCTGCAGGCCAACATGCCTTTTTACAGTTCATTATTTCTTATTATCAAAAACAACCAACAAAACAAACAAAAGGTCCATATGTTAATTCACATTTTTCCACAAAACAAACAGAGCAAGACTTAGATTAACACATTTCCCTGTATTTACTCAACATACTGGCTTTGATACCTTTTTTCTTACTGACCTTTGGCTGCTCCTAAATGATCAAGAAAATAAGACATTGGGCACCTTTGATTTCTCAATACACTGATAAGAAGTTGTCACTTTCTCTAGGGGTGAAATTGGAGGTCTTAAAAACATCATTGCAAAGTTTTCACAATAAAAGAAGATCACCAGTGACAGATTTGTCAGTTTAAAACAAATACAAAATTTCCAGATTCCTTCACGTGTCATGGTTGGGTTACAAAAATCTACAAGAATACATCTGAACTGAAGCCCTGCATTATATATCTGATATTCTAAATATTCTGGTGTACTTTATTCCCCAAATCCATCCTGACATCCTTCAAACTGTTAATGCAATCACAGTAGTATACAACTTGGTAGATAGACCTCTGCTGCGCATTTATTTGCTGAGTAGTTGAAAGAATATTTATGGTTCATTTTTTGGTCAATCATGTTTTGAGCCTCGATGTAAAGCATAATGATCACACAAAATAATCTGATAAATTGGATTCTAAGAAGACCAAAATAACCCTAATAACAGTCAAAAGGCAGTCTTTAATGTGCTCACATTAATTTGTGGCATTTCTGCAAAACACAAATGTTAAAAAGGGCCTCATAAGACTACTTAAACTTATTTTTCAGTCTTTTGGGAAATGACACTCTAGTCTCTTGCTGACTGTTGGCTGCCCCTAAATGATCAAGAAAATAAGACACTGGGCACCTTTGATTGCTCAATATTTCTTTACTTATTGTTCATTTGATGTGAAAATCACAACATTGGACAAACTAGATGCATTTAGTTTTTTAGCACGTGCCAATTTGCAACTGTTGTCCACAGGAGGCTTTTGAGATGATAAAAGTAATAAAAGTAACTAGAGAGAGCCCAAACCTTCGTCAAGGTAGCTCACAGATTGCTGTTACATTTATAAGCAATAGTTCATGATAAAGTTACCATCATAATATGATTCATGACCCTCAAAACCCACACCTAGCACTCAGAATAATGTTCATATTAGTATTAGTTAGACAGCTATTGAGCAAAAACAATCGTTTGCTCATGATTGTTATCTGGATCACCACCAAAATCTAATCATTTTTATGTTGGGCTATTACCAACATCTCCTGAAAATGTCAGCAAAATTCGTCCAGTAGTTTTTACGTAATCTTACTAACAGACAAAGAAACAGCCTACGCCAGCAAAAACATAACCTCCTTGGCAGAGGTAATTCTAAAAGAAGAAGAAAAAATGCAGTGTGCAACAACATTACAACAGTACATTTTTTTTTTTTTAATTATAATAATAACTTTAATATGTTTGTCCTTCATGTCCAGCTCAGACTCAGGGACCTGTCTTTTTCTAAAATCTAACATTTTTAATCAGAAACCAGACAGACAGGGAGTTGTCTTTTTCTCAAAACGAAATGAATGAAAGTCTAAAAATATCACTGCTAAATTTCACATTAAAAAAAGATCACCAGTGACAGATTTATCAACTTAAAACTACAAATACAAAATTTCCAGAACCCTGCACATCATGGTTGGGTTAAAAAAAAATCCACAAGGACATATTTGACCTGCAGCCCTGCGTAGACTGGGAAAGAGTGAGCTCCAGCTATGGTCAAGTCAAAACTCTACTTGAGTGAGGCCCTGTTGGTGTCTCCTGAAGGTCCAAGAGCTGTTTTAATGTCTCTCTCCATCAGGCAGACACCACAGGAGAGGACTCTAGATATCGCACAATCACATCAAGCATGTTTCAGTAATAAAAAATTACTGCTTATAAGACAACGGGATGAAGTTTTCCTGCATGTTTTAGCCATTAATACAAATAAATGACCCTCATTTCAGCTGAAATCAATGATCAATCAAAAACATGATCATCATGACCTCTCACCCCTTGATCAGGGCATCAGCATGCTCTGTGACTCTCTGGGGATACCTGAGGCTGTCCACACTCTGATGTGTAGCCTCCTAATAGGATTTAGGTCAGGAGAGTGAGAGGGCCAGTCAATGGCATCAGTGCCCTCATGGTCCAGGGACCGTCCTCAGACTGTCAGCATGAGGCTTTGAGCTGCAGCAGGAGGAGCCCAGGCTGCACTGCGCTGCACCCGGGTCAGGTCTGAGGGTCTCACTCTGGTGCTGGGCCGAAGTCAGAGAGCTGCAGGCCCTGACAGAGACGTCTGCCTGTACAGATCATCACTGACCCATCACCAGAGCTGGATGATGCACAGTGTCTCTGCGCTCCTTCATGCCTGTTTGTGTGCTCATTTTTAGCCATGCCTTATCAGAGGGAACAGGACCAAAGGAAACTGGTCTGCCAATTTTATTAGAGATAGAAGAAAACTCCTTCACAAGCTGTGAGGGATAACCACTGAGCCGGCTGGCCCTTTAGGCAATATAGGCAAATGCTATTGGCCCCGTGGCCTCCAGGGGGCACCAAAAACTCTGGAAAAAATTCACCTTTAAGGTAATTATGTTAAAACTAACTCTAAAAATGAAAAAGCTTACATTGATTCAAATGTAAAGCAATGCCTGATTAATATTATTACGAATGATAATACCAAAAAGGTCTCTCTTTAAAATACCTTTTTTGTACATACTTCTGCATATAGCTTTTGTATATAGTTATTTTATTCAGCTTTTGTACAGTTATTACATAATGTAAACGTAGAGTGTGCATACTGTGTGGTTATTTAAACTGTTTGATGTTGATTGTTGTATTTATAATTTATTACTATTATTATCCATTAACTTATTTACATATGATGAATATTCCTGAACACTTAAAGATGTATTTCAAAGAAAACTCACAGGTTCATTCTTACTCTACCCGTCATTCTTTCGATCTTCATCCTCCAAAAATTCTTACTCGAGGTCAATTTTCATTCTGATATAAAGGCAGCAAATTATGGAATCGCTTTTCTCACCTGCTAAAGAAATGCTCCTCAACAAATTGTTGTAAAGGATGTTTAAAGGATCATTTAATTACTGTTTTGAAATAGTTTCTCTCTTTCATGTCAGTTATGCATACATTTTTTAATTATTTTTTGTTTTCGTTTATAGTCACTATCTATCATGCACATATGTACACATATACGTATACATATGTGCGTGTATGTGTATATGGGTACATATTAGTTATTTACTTACTTATTCTACAGTATTAAGTCTGTTTTTGTTATTTCCCTTGTTTTTATATCACTTATGTTTTTAAACCCTGACCTGCCTTCTCCTTCTTGTCTCTGTGTGGATTGGACCAAAACAAAGTATGGATCCAGAGTTGTCTGCCAATTTGTTTATGTTTTGTTTTGTTTTTAACATATGTCTTTGAATTTGTTATGTGAACAAATTTAAATAAAAAATTTGTTAAAAAAAAAAGAAGGCCTGATTAGTTACCTTTACAGTGAGCTACAACTTACAATGACCATGCATTTGTGGAGTGAGTGAAACAGCTAAATGTGGGGGTAACGCCCAAAAAATGTACCAAATCCCCTGAAACTGGAAGCTGGTGTTCTGGCAGCATTATTTGGTGTCAGCCCTGGTACCATTTCCAAATGTAAGACCAAGTTCTGTGAGAGTAATGAGGTCAAAGATAGACGACAAAGAGGCATCCCAGCAAGACAGCAACCCAAGGAAGACCGGTTCCTCACCCTTGCTTCACTGAAGAACCGTAGACTTTCTTCCAGGGGAAGATTTTGGCACTTTTTTGGGTACTGTCCCCACGTTTAGCTGTGTTGCTCATTCCACAACTGCACAAAGCTTACAAACTGTACCTAAAGGTGACTAATCAGGCTTTCCAAAGATATAAACTACAGTTCCAATTAGTTTTATTAAAGGGGAAAAATAATCACCTGAAATAACGTTATTTCTGTTCATCATTTCTTTAAAGATGAAAGTTTTTCTGTTTTTATTTTTCAGTGTGATTCTGCTAAATCCCTCAAAGCCCTCTTTGACGCTCTGTGGGCGGGGCCAAAGTTCCTCCTGCTGTTTGGGGGGGTGTGTCCATCGGTGACGGCGCTCATAGCTCGCGCTCTACCCGCTCTTAACCTGGTGCAGGTAAACACACAAACACACAAACACACACACTTCATGTCAGGTTAATAAAGCCAGTAAAACTCATCGAGGCAGTGCAGTGAGTATCACTTTTTACCTTACATTATTATTAAATTTAACTTTAAAATTTTATTGTCTGATGTTTTATTTCATTTTCAGTGTTTGCTGATATATCTAATCATGTTGATATAGTTTTTTGTAAACAATATCTTTATCTAGTTTTTACCCACATACAAGGCAAGTATCAATATCAAATAATCAAAGAAATAGCAATATAGCTGGCAAAGCAAATGACACATCACTTGACATCATCGTAAATAATATGACAAAAAACCCCAAACATGATAAACCCCTATCCCCACGCCACCATCATACAGACAAATAGAAGAGTCAGGGAACCATAAAACAAGAGTAACAAATAAAAAACAAAGAAAACTCAAGTATGGGGGAGGCCAGGTAAAGCTTTGGAAAAGGTAATTAATTGATACTGACATGTATTTTAGAGACAGCAGTAAATATTTACAATCCTGTGCAGCGTGGCACCACACCAATCTGGTATGAATAATAGACCATCCAACCTGCAGGAATAATAATCATATATTTCTAACCCTTATCCACAAGACCCTTAAGTATAATACCTGAATCTAGTTCCAATATAGCTAAACATGGGGACCAAATATCATAAAATACCTTTATCCTACACTTATGTTGACATAGTTTTTATCTTTTCACACTTAGTCATTTTAGATTTAATTTTAATCTTTTCACATTTATTTATTCATTTATTTTAAATGTATTTTTAGTGCTTTATTTCTTTCTGTCTGATGATTCTTGGTTTTATTGCTTTACATTTTCTCTTGTTTCTTTTCTTTTATATTTTATCAGTCATCTTGATTGTATCATTTCCCTTAATTTAGCTTCTCTGGTGTGCATTAGTCTCTAAATCCTCTTGACATCCTACAATTTATCAGTACAATTACAGTGAAATATACTTAATAGAAGTCGTTTTTAGAAGTTTATTTTTGATCGACTGAGCCCATTCCTGGGTTTTTTTTTCCCAAACAATTGTTTATTATGCAATTTTCATTTAACAATATAACATCCATCAAACCATCAACATTCATATTGTTATTTTTAAGGAAATTGTACCACTCTTGGGTTGATTTACTCTGTTTGCCTCTCCTTGTTTACCCCCCTGCAGGTCTCCTTTGCAGCCTCGTCCCCCAGCCTCTCCAACAGGAAGCTGTACGGTAACCTGTTCAGCACCGTGCCTTCAGACCGAGCTCTGAACCAGGCCGCCGTCAAGCTGCTGCAGAGACACAAATGGAGCCGAGTAGGAGTCATCACGCAGGAGGGACCCCGACTATCAGAGGTCTCACTGACTCTAATTTTATTTATTCTCAATGTTCATTCATTTATTCAGATCAGGAGTGGACAACTGGTGGCCCTCCTACTCTCTGAATATGGCAAAATATCAAAAAATGCATTTGAGTGAAGGACACATGACAAAATCTCTCATGAAAACATTAAAATAACAATATTTCCAGGAAAATAGAGCTGTTATTGCCTCTTTAAAATTCAAAAAAATAAAAACTAAACTGTTAGTAAAATAAACATAAACAACTAGTAAGTAAACTGAAAGCCAAGTTTATTGTTCCAATTTCAACAATGTGGCCACTTGTCACTAAAAATAAAATTACCGTGGCCCTCATGGTTACCAAAGTTGCCCACCCCTTATTAAGATCCATATTAGCCACTAACAGTAGCATCAACTCTTATAGAGTCCACACACACATGCACTAAGAAATCACACATTTTTCTCTTAAAATACCCCCCAAAAAATAATGATTCTGCTTTTAGCTGCTATGCTCCAAAACTGTGGGACAAACTTTTAGAGGATCTGAGATGAGCTGCAACTTTAAAAATCTTTAAATACAATCTTTAAACTCATTTATTAAGCCCAGCTTTTTTGTATTTCTTTATCATTTTTGTGATTGTTTATTAATTTGTATATATACTTATTTATTTGTATCACTTTTTACCTTACCTTATTATTAAAGTTTAAATCTTATCAGCTGATTTTTTTTAATTTCTATTTGTAGCATTTGTTTTTATTTTTTATCACAATCATGTCGGTTTTATCTTTTTACACTTGATCAAATTAAATTTTCTTTTAATCCTTGTAACTTTTTAAAAAATATTTTTTTCTGTTCCTGTCTGTTGATTTTTGGTTTCACTGATTTGCATTTCTTTTGCTTCTTTTCTATTATATTTTTAACAGCCATCTTGATTTTACTGTTTCTTATATTTTAGCTATACTTGTGTGCATTAGTCTCTAAATCCATCCTGACATTCTACGTACTATCATTGCATTAGGGTGGAATACTACTCAGTAGAAGAACCTCTGCTGAGCATTTATCTTCTGAGTAGTTGTAAGAAAAATTACATTTTTTGTCCTCCATGTAATCAAAATGGTCATCACACATGCTACCAAAATAAACCTAGTGACAGACATAAAGGCAGTCTTTAATGTGCTCACATTATTTCTGCTCAATTCACCAAAGTTTTAATCAAATTTATAGATTTTGGAAAGTCTTTGTGACAATAAATGAGGTTAAAACCCTTGTTTAGCCTCTTCACCATTCTCATTAAATTCTTGTAGAGTTTGTCGGGATCATCTCTCACATACTCAACCAAATTCTGTTTTTTAACTGTACCTAATAAAGTGGCCGGTGAGTGCATTGTCAAACTTCTTTATTTTTGTGTTTGTAGATGAAGAAGGATCTGCTGAGGCAGCTGCTGAAGGCAGACGTTCAGGTCGTGTCCACAGAGAGTCTCTCTGCAGACGTCTGCAGCAGCCTGAGGAGGCTGAAGGTCAGTGAGAGCAGGTGAACTGCGTGGGAGGAAAAATAAATCTATGACCCAAAATGAAGATGGTCATAATTCCTGAATGTGTTTCTGCAGGAGAGGGATGTTCGGATCATTATCGGACAGTTTGAAGAAGAATCAGTGTCTGAAGTTTTCTGCTGCGTAAGTTCTCCTGTTATTGATCCTTACGGTGCATTTTTACCAAAACCCCAAGGTAGATCAAGACCTCCCTGAGAGTTTGCATCATACTTCATCTTCAAATGATATAGTGCGATGGATATCACTGATTGATTAGTATTAGCTGCGACAAGGTCTGATTCTGATTCTGATTCTGTCCTTCAGGCTCACAGACTGAGCCTCTTCGGGCCTCGCTATCAGTGGTTGGTGTTTGACGGAGGCTCAGACGGGTGGAGGCTGGGCTGGCAGGTTTCTGGGTGTTCAGTCAACAGTCTGCTGACGGCGGCGGACGGATCCATCAGAGTCCAGATGAGACGACTCAGCAACACCAACACAGCAGGGATCTCTGGACGGGTCAGATGCTTCAACATGATCTATTAAAAATCTATTAAAAATCTGGTTGGCCCACATCTACTTGTTAGAATAAAATGAAATCTGCTCTACAGTAGAGCACGGAGGGCAGCATGGCAGTGCAGTCGGTAGTGCGCATGCCTCATACCACGAAGGCTGCTGGATCATGTTCTCCCTGTGCATGTGTGGGTTCTCTCTGGGCTCTCGGCTTCCTCCCACAGACCAAAAACATGCACATTGGGTTGACTGGTGACTCTAAAGTCCCTTAGGTGTGAGTGTGAGTGTGAGTCTGTCTCTCTTCGTGGCCCTGCAATTGGCTGGCGACTGGTCCAGGGTGTACCCCGCCAATATCAGCCTGGATAGGTTCCCCCCCCAGACAACCCCGAAAGGGATAAGCCAGAGCCGTAGAAAGAGAGAGTTACGTCAACACCGTAGAAGCCAATGTGCCAATTATTTGACAGCATGGTGGATCACGGGAGCCCTCGATAGATCCAAATAATGCGACTGAGACAATAGGATTCCTGTGGAGAAGGTTTGTTTCACGCATTTATCGAAGGTCAGTTTATGTGTAGGAAACTGCAGTTGACATTTTAATGATGACCACTTCACAAGCAAGGTTCAAGGTTCAAGGTTCAAGGTAGTTTTATTGTCAAAACTGCAATATGTCTACACATACAGAGGACTGAAATTACGATATTCAAAGGCCCATAGTGCTTAAAATAAATAATAAACATCAGTACAAAAATAAGAATATGAGTATCGAGTAAAAAGAGTAAATTGAATGAAAATATCACGGTAAAAAACAACATAAAGTGCGAGTACCAAGACACATAAAAGGTAACATTTTTAACAGTAACAGTTTCTAACACTTAAGTAGATGGTAGTATGGAGTAGTGTGCAAATAGTAGTGTGCAAATAGTAGTACCCCAATGCTACATAAAGGGACTGGTGCACCCTGAGTCCGGGTCTGCACATTTGAATCAAATTAACGATGTAATTTAAACCACGATAGTTCATCAATTTTAAACAAATTATTAATTTTAATGTGGCCACTGGTCTGCTTCTTGTTATATTTTACATCCTTAATGAAAAGTCTTTTGCATTAGGCCTGTGTGGTTAATCTGGAAACAACAGGATTGAGTATTTTAATTTTATTACTTAATCTTCACTGAATATAAGAAACAATGGATAAGTAGTCAACCCTGTTTTTTCAGTCACCAGTCACCAGCTGTCACTTTCATAAATATATGTTTTTATATATATATATATATATATATATATATATATATATGTATATATATATATATATATACAGGGTGGGCTACACGTTTCCATACATAGGAAAATGTATAATGTATTTATTTTTTATGTTTCAGTTATCCTACAAGATGCGTTTGACACATCTTCTAGGGTAACTTTGGGGACACTTAAAGGCCATGGTGTATCAGGTGAAGATACGAGACATAAATCATCTCAAGGAATGAATCACCAATGCCATTACAAGCATAACTTCAACTGTGCTAATGAAAGTTCATTAACAGTGGAGAACACGTATTAATATGTGTTTTTGAAACAATGGTAATCATATAGAGCACAATATTTAAATAAAAACGGTTGCCCAACATGAAAGATCATTTTTCCTATGTATGGAAACTTATTGCCCTCCCTGTAAATAGATTGATATAATAAAATTAGATATTTTATACTTCGCAAGACAGAGTTACCTACATGCTTTAAGATAATAAAGCTAAGTTACAGCATACACATTGTCCTTGAAACATCTGAACATGTTCTTGTACTGTTCTTGTACAATGCTGATGCCATGAACAAGGAAATCTAGTAACATTATAGTCTCAAGCAATGTTTGTTAGTCAAGAACATAAGTAAAGCTAGTTTACGGCCCACATTCTTCCTTTTTAGAGGAAATTTCAGCAATTTTATATATGAATGCAAAGACAGGAAATTGTTGTGAAGTAGTTACCAGAAATCATCACTAAGCAGTTCATTTAAATGACCCGCCATGCTTTGTTTGGAACTATTTGGCTGCTGCATGAACCATGTGACCCTCTCGCGTTTTGACCCCTCAATGGCGCAACTCTCTCTTTCCACGGCTCTGGGATAATCAGTATGAGAATGGATTGATGGAACTTGGAGCTTGAGTTTGAAGGGCAGCACGAATTGCACTTATTCCTCTGCTATTTGCTTTGTCTCCACTTCCACAAATGTTGGTAATTTGCTCTTGTTTTGTGTCTTAATCTGAAGATTTATTGGATTATTGTCCTTCTTCCCCGCACAGTGTTGGTCTTAGTCTAAGAGGCAGATCCAGTTGTCAACTGGCCATCCAAAAATCCCTGACATTGATGCTATTTTCCCACTAGTTCTTCTGTATTTTTTATTTGCCCCTTTGTGAAAAAGTTTGGACACTCCTGCTCCAGACCTTTTCAGGTGCCCCAGGAAAGGCCATCTGGATCCATGTGAATGTTTCGTGTTTCAGACCCCTCAGGACTACCTGGAGTCTTACCTGAAAGAGCAGATGGAGGAGGAGCCTGAGGTGAACCCTCTCCACGCCTTTGCCTACGACGCCGTCTGGGTGGCCGCCACCGCTCTGAGCCAGGTGATGGAGGCGGTGAAGAACAGAGAGAGGTACAGCATGATGAGGAACATCAGCGTCAGCCACGAGGAGAGCCACAAGGTGCTGCTGGAGGCTGTGAAGAGGACCATGTTTGAAGGAGTCACAGTGAGAAATACACCTGGATTCACACCTTCATGTCCACCTGTAACACCTGCAAGCATCTAAAGGATGTGTGTTTTTCAGGGTCCAGTTTTTTTCAGGAACGGAGAGAGGATGGCAACAATCGAGCTGATCCAACTTCAAGGTGATTTAGAAGTTCTGATGTTCTTCTGCTTTTAAAGGAAACATCAACATTTTTGTTGTTTTCATGTCTTGCCACAGTCCTAAATCGATGACAAGCCGATAGACACCATTCTTTTGACTGTCCGTGCAGTAACAAGGAAGAGACAGGCAAAGCTCGCCCACTGCTAACTATCTTAGCTCAAACACTGGAAGTCAGTGGGTATCATTAGCCTGCCCCTGCCCACAGTCATCAGATAAACTCTTCAGCAACTCCAAACAGTCCTGTGTGCTTGTTGTGACATTTTTTTACCGCGTTATGTTACGTTATCTTCTACTATCATCCTATTTTCTTCTACTCCTAAACAGAGGCTTCGTTTCATTGACCTACTTCCAGGGTGGTTTGCACTAGAGATGCGATGTTCACCAATGAGTCATGTCTTTTGAACTATTCTTTTTTTCTTTTTTTCCAATTTAGATTTTATTGGTTCCTTCAAAAAGAACAAACATTTTTAACATCGTTACATACAATAAGTCACTCATTTACTCTAAGGAGCCAAGACAAGAGATGATGCAAAAATACACAAAGGTATGTAAGCCAGCTCTGTATTGTGTACCTTGCACTTAACCCTACATCTTGCACAGATATCAAAAAAAAAGAAAAAAATCATAAAGAGTTCTGAAAACTGTAGGATAAAAAAAAGGTAAAATTAAATTAATTATAACAACGCCAACATTTTGAACTATTCTTTTGAGGAAATGCTGAGAACCAATTCACAGTTGTGAGTGAGCCATTCATTTTTTGCAGACAATTTGCATATAAGAATGACTCGCAAATGAACCACAACTGCAAATCATTTCTCATCATTCTCTTAAAAGAGCTGTTCAAAAGCCTCGACTCGTTCATAAATGTCACATCTCTAGCAATTCGCAACAACCACGGAAGTAGGTCAACAAAACAATGTTTTTGTTTTGGAGTAGAAGAAAATAAAATGTAGTAGATAATGTAACATAAAGGGGAAAAAAAAGGCAAAACAAGCACACGGGATTGTTTAGAGATGCTGAAGAGTTTATCTGATGGCTGTAGGCAGAGACAGGCTAATACTACCCATTGACTCCCAGTGTTTGAGCTAAGCTAACTAGCAGTGGGCAAGCTTTGCCCGTCTGTTTCTTGTTAGTGCACGCACAGTCTACAGAATGATATCTATCTGCTTGTCATGGACTCGGGAGTGAGGCAAGACACGAAAACAAAAAGAAGTTGGCGTATCTCTCTAAGCGCTCCTCTATAATCAGGATTTGTGTGTGCAGGCAGCCGCGGTGTATCTGTAGGAGAGTTCAGCACGTCCAACCAGCAGCTTCGACTGATGAACCACCTGCTGAAGTTTAAAGGTCAGATCTTCAAACAGTTTTTAGCCAAAAACCCCAAAACCACTGAGCTCAGGATGAAGTCTGGATGTTTGGTGTTTAATCCTGCAGGTCCTGGACCAGTCAGAGACCAGACTCTGGTCCTGGAGCAGTGGCAGCGCGTGGGCGTCCTCCTGTACGCCATCATCTCCTCGGCTGCAGCAGTAACCATCGTCATCACTCTGACTGTGCTTTGCTTCACCGTCTGCAGCCGAAAAATAAGGTGTGACCTCCAAATGTCATCAAAACCTTGAAATGTCCCAGAAAATACCAGGAAAACCAAAACTAGAAAATTCCCTGACACGCTTGTTCACACTCACAGCCAGAACATTTACAGTAATTTTCATGTCAGTCAGCAGAGGTGATAGGGAGGGAAAATATGAGGGTGGCAGCAGGTAAACTTTTAATTAACTTTTAATTTCAGGGTTTTTCTGCAAATGTAAAAGTGGTTTTGTTCTGTAAAGAGTCCGACTTTAAAGGGAAATCCTGGTATTTCTAAATTTGGGTCATAATTTACACATTTAACATCTTAAGGAGTATTTTATCTGAAATATTCATTCGTTCAGTGTGTTCTTAACCCTTATGTGATCCTGAGGACATTTTGTTGTCATTTACACATATGTTCCTAACAACAAAAAATGTCAGATTGAAAACCATTAAAAATGCCATTTTTTCCCCCACATTTATCTTACCATAAAGTAATGTACTCTTTCAAGTAACACTTATGAAATATTTTACTTTTTTTAATTACTTTCTTTATCGGAAGCAATTTCACAGGGAACATTACAGTTTAATGTGACAAAGCTGGCTCCCAAGCTTTGTTTTTTTGTCCCCTCGAAAATGATCAATTAAACAAACTGATAAATACAAAAAAAATAATAGTAATAATACGTTTAAAAATATATATATAATAACAAATAAAAAAGTGGGGGGCTCAGTAGTCACAGTCTAGCAGAGATGTCAAAGATTCAATATAACTATGAAATATTTATTGAATAGTTATTGGCTTGTATCTCAAACATATAACACAAGGTTAGACTCAGGCTCGTGGTTCGGCTCTGGAGCTGGATGAACATTAATTGACAGGAAACAATGATTAAATTTATGCCAACTGTATTAAAATTCAACACAAAACACTTGATACAAAATCAAGGAAAACCAAACAAAATTTAAAAAAATTACGAACTGCAAATAAAATATTTCTTTTAAGTTTCAATTTCCATGCACCAAATATCAACATTTTTCCTTTTAAATTAAAATAATTATCTTTTTTAAAATCAGTCAAACAAATTTACATCCAACTAATATTTTTTTTAAAAACTGTTTTTATTGTCTTTTTAAACAAAACAATATACAACAATGGTCAAATAAACTTATATATGCAATTACACACACAATAATCTGATTTCCAACAAAATATAAAGTCAATTAATAACACATCTTAAACAGAACACAAAGGATAAAGAAATGTAGACGTATACAATTCTCAAGAAAAATTACAGTGAAGTAAAACATAAATAACATATATATATATAAATACATATGAATTATATTAGCAAGAGAGGATGAAAGAAAAAAAAAAAAAGAGGGCACACAAGACATTCATGTTATGATTTTTCTGATCTTGCCCGTTCCATGCTACATCGAAAGGACCAAACTAACTTGTCTTCATTTGACTGAAATAATCGATAAAAGGTTGCCAAATTTTTTTCTCCCGATTTTTCAAGGAGAATTTTATTTTCTCGAGCTCAAAGTGTGCCATGACATCTCTCATAAGATTTAAATATGTTGGTGCAGTCAACCAACTAATAATTTTAATTCAAGGCATATAAATGAAAAAACAAGGATCCATAAACTTCCCTTTCAAATATTTCAATAAAAAATAAAATCTTAAATCAAGTAATTCTGCATTTATTTTCCATGCTAATTAAAATAAAGGGCTTTAATGTCCAACCAAAGAGGTTTTCAACTAAAGGTAAAGGCTAATGTTTAGCCAGGAAAGAGGGGGCTCAGGCTTGAGGCTTGAGGCCCAGTGTGAGAGGGGACGCCTTTGGAAAACTTCTTTGGTAACTCACCATCCAGCTTTTCCCATCGGTGGAAAAAAAGCCTGACCTGTTTAAAGGAACAGGTGAAAAGTGAAAATGAAAAATGAAGGTTCAGTCATTAAATTATGTTCTTTCTCCTGTTCATCATATTTGTGTGTTGCTGCTCACTGCTCTCCAGCTTCTCACTCAGTATATCTGCATCAGGTCATCCAGGATCATCCACATGCTCTGTAGGGTATTAAACTGGTTTTGAGGTTGAGTTATGGAGAAGTTGGTTTGTATTGACACAAATGTTTGAATTATTATAGTATCTTTTTCTTACCAGGTCCAAGGGTAAGTAATGAGTTTCCAAGATCCAGATTCTTGTTTCCTTTTTGTTCAGTTTTTCCTTTTCCAAAGAAATTGTGGAGGAAGGTTGAGTGAGATTTTTCTGCTGGGATTTTGCTGCTCCTCTCAGAATCAGTTGGTGTGTGTGCTTGAGATCAATGAGGTGATTTGGAGCAGGTGAGCTGCACAGAGGGGAGGAGGATGGGCCAACTGTTAAGAGGTTGTGATTTGTGCTTTTGGGGGGGGTTTGACTGGCAGGTAGGGTATCCAATGGTTGATGAAGGCATGAACAAGGAGAAGGAATAAGAGGAGAGGTGGACAGAAATGATTCCTGGGTGAGACATTTTAACCTGGGTTACATTTATGCTAAGATTGCATTTTGACTTTTTTTTAACCCTTTGACTGGCATTGTAACCGTACGGTTGACTTTTTGGCACCATACCACTTTAAAAGTCTGAAAGCCCATCTGTGTCTGTTTTTCCGTATTCACCTCTCTCAGTAGCACTTGTGACACCAATATGTATCCACTGGGTGGCGCTGCTGTATATGAATATAATTGTTTGAAAACCAGAATATATTGGAAGTGAATTGTTGCTGCATAGCTCCTCGGAAATCTAACAGTTAGAGCATACACTGGAGTAGGAAACAATCTTTTCAAATACTTCCAGATCCTCTTTCAATCGTAATTTAATTGAAGGAAATAAATTTGATGATAAAAAATGTATCTATGATTCCTCAGAAAATTGGGTCAGCCGCTACATATCTAAATTTGGCTCTCTGTGATGTTTTCATACGAAAAACAAAAAAAAAATTGTTGCAGAAATAAAATAAATCCATTCATACCCAGGATAACCCTTAACAGGCAAGCCAACCAGCAGGTTGACCTGCATATCTGCTTCATGATTTGGAGATCTGAAAATTAAACCTGAATTGTTGCTAAATGAAGAGGCAGGAACACACCAACAAATAATTTGTTGCAAATGTATTTCTTAGTTTGGAAGTCAAAAAGTTAAACTGACACTGCAAAAAAAAAAAAAAAAGAAGAACAATGCATCAAAGTCAGTGTTGCTTCCAATCACTGATGCATCTCAGGGCATAATAGTAATTATATGCAAATACTCCTTGAAATGTGTTTTATGGAAAGTATTATTATTTATTGATCTTTTTTTTTTAAAGAAATTATAACAATGCCATTTGTGTAAACACAATGGCCCTTAATGGGCTTACCCTACAAAAACCATACTGCCCTTTTATCATTTAAAAATGAAAAATAAAACATTTTGAAGAAAATTCATAAAATACATTTCAAGGAGTATATAGTCAGTATGATTATTAGCTCCTGAGATAAGCCAGTGATTTGCAGCAACATTGATTTTGATGAATTGTTATTGTCATTATTTCTTTAAACAGTGTCAGAAAAAAAAGAAAAACTCACACTCATGGTCCTGAGAACAAAAATTGCCAGCTCACTAAAAATCAGCTGTAAAAATATGATATATTATTTTTTTTTCCCACTTTAAACAAGTCAATAGTTTAAAACTATTTCATTCAGGAATTTATAGATCAGATATCAATAACAATTTGGGGATTTTAAAAACATCAATAAAAGTATATTTCAGGCTGAAGTAGTTTTACAAGTCTGACCTATTTAAAGTGTAACGAACACTGATATATTTTATTTTTACAGCAGTTTTTGTGAAGCTGACATTTTTTGTCATTAGGGACAAATGCATTAGGAGATTAAAGAAACTTAATGGCGGATCCTGAGGACCTGCCATCATTTCTTTGATAAGAGCCAAGACCAGAATATTACTCTCATGTACCATTATTTTTTTATAAACTAAATCTCCTGCTCATGTCCTCTCAAACTTTATGTCTGCAGGTTGTTGAGGTGGAGCGGTGGATCCAGGGACGAGCTGCTCCTGCTGGGGATCCTGCTCTCCTCCTCCTCGGTCCTGGTCTCTGGTCTGGATGAAGCTCTGCTGTCTGATCAGACCTTTGAGATCCTCTGCTCTGTGAGTAACAACTGTGGTTATGCCTTCAAATATCACTGAAGGAGTAAACACAGCCTTTACGTTTAATGCTGTTCAGCATCGAAAAACAATTTAGCTAGGGATGCACAGTATGGGTCTTTTTTCTGACATCTGACATATTGACATTTCAGAACTTACATTAGCAGATAAATATTCTGAAACCAGTATATGGAGATAAATGAAAATAGTTTTTTGGATTACTTTCATATTGTTTGCAAAATGTTGTTTTAACAGTACCAGTAAAGCCAGGCTTCATCTGCCTTTTTAACGGCTTCAGTGTCTTGAGATAACACTTGCTATGAATTGGCAATTTACGAATAAAGATTGATTGACTGATTGATTCAGATACTGATTTCCAAATCAGCTGGCAGAAAATCAGCCCTAATACTATTTTTTAAATGTTTATTAATGTTTACTTCATTTATTGGGATAATCTTCTATGATCTGCCCGTTTTTTACAGGACACTACCTAACAGTGTACATAATAAAACACAAAACCTTAACTCAAATAGCTTTTAATTCCAAATTAAAATTGATTTGCTAAAACTCTACAACTTGATGCTAACATATATATAGTGTGAAAATATTGGCAGAATTGTTGATGTCCGACAATTCTTGTATTTTGTGTTTAGGGTAATTAGTACATTATCCCAATAATATTGTACATTTCTAGCTTCAGCAAGTTTCCATCCTTGCTTGAAATCCCACGGACAGCGGAGGTTTTGCAGTCTTTTGTCTGCTACGATTACCTCGTTGATTTCTTAGTTGTCGTTCATGCTGACTGCCTCTCATGAGAGTGTGACCTGCTTGATTTGCAAGGCATCCAGGATTTAGTGGAAGGAACTGATAAGGAATTGGTAAACAAAAAGACATTTTGATAAAGTTTCTTGTAGGTATTTGTTAGCGATTCTCAACTGGAATTGTTTTTTGACTCCCGTACCTTATCATATATGGACTGTGTCATGTTGGATGTTTGTTTCAGGTTCGTTTGTGGACTCTTTGCGTGGGACACACTCTGGGCTTTGCTGTACTCTTTACCAAATCATGGGGAGTTTATTCCCTCTACAGCATCAAACACACGGTAAATCAAACCAAGATGAGCCTGTTTTTGCGCTTTTTTTTTTTACAAAATGTGTATGTATGTGTGAACATACTGACCTTTAAAGGGTTAAAATCCCAAATATGTAATTAATATTTGATATTTATTTTCCTGGCTGAGGTAGTTTTAAAAGACTGACTCGTGGAAGAAAAATATATAATACATTTACAGCTGATTTTCAGAAGCTGGCATTTTTTGTCCCTGATGAAGAAATTGTTAAACAAAAAGACATTTTAATATCAATTCCTGTATGTATTTGTTATCGATTCTCAACTAGAATTGGTTTTTGACATTTTTTTTCCTCTTAAAAGCCAGAAATGATGCAGGATCAGAGATGATATCTTCATTTTTATTGCCTCAGTAGACTTGAGATTGTGAAGCACTGTTCTGACCATCTGATCGCTCAGTGTTATCAAACAACAGGTAGCATTTATACACAATAACATGACACTGATGCAGCAGGGGGAGTATTTTGTGGTCCAGTGTCCTGTCAGAACACACTGACTTGCTATTACGAGAGCTGGGATCAAACCTTCAGCCCTAGATTTGAAAGCTAGCAGATTGTCCCACTGAGACACCGTTGCCTCAACAACAATAATGTTCTGCAACAATACTGTAAAGCAGCATGGCAAAATTAGGTCCAAAAATCTGCAAAAGCATAAATTGATATCAAAGACAAAGACAAGATATGTAAAGTTAAAACTGATAAGCTTAATTATTTTTCACTTATATTGAAAGCTGGGACAGGGGCATGTTTAGCCCTCTGTTACATCACCTTTCCTTTTAACAACACTCAGTAACTGTTTGTGAACTGTTGAAGCTCGTAGCACAAGCAGAATGTGTCTTCATTGTCTCTGAAATAAGCAGGGACGTCCCTGAAAGAGATGGATGGCAGTATGTTGCTCCTAAACCTGTATGTACCTTTCAGCATTAATGGAGCCTTCACAGATGTGCAGGTTACCCATGCCATGGGCACTAACACCCCCCCATACCATCACAGATGCTGTCTTTTGACCTTTGCTCTGATAACAGTCTGGATGGTCCTTTTCCTCTTTAGCCCGGAGGACACCACGTCCATGATGTCCAAAAACAGTCTGAAATGTGGACTCAGACCACAGCAGACTTTTCCACTTTGCCTCAGTCCATCTCAGATGAGCTCGGCCCAGAGAAGCCGGCGGTGTTTCTGGGTGTTGTTGATATTTGGCTTTGTCTTTGCATGCTAGAGTTTGACCTTGACCTTGTAGATGTAGAGATGTACTGTGTTAACGGACAATGGTTTTCTGGAGTGTTCCTGAGCCCACGTGCTGATATCCTTTACAGGATGATGCTGCTTTATAATGCTTTGAGCCTGAGGGATCAAAGGTCACAGGCATTCAGTGTAGGTTTTCAGCCTTGCCTCTTAAATACAGAGATTTCTCCTGATTATCTGAATCTTTGGATGATATTGTTGTCTGTTGATGATGAAATCCCTAAATTCCTTGGAATTTTACATTGAGAAATGTCCCTAAACTGTTTGACTTTTGCTCACACAGTCGTTCACAAAGTGGTGAACCTCGCCTCATCCTTGCTTGTGCACGACTGAACCTTTCTGAGAACTTTCCCAGTCTTTTGTTGCCTCTGTCCCAGCTTTTTTGGAACATGTCGTCAGCATTGAACTCAAAATGAGTGAGTATTTGATAAAGAACAATGAAGTTTAACAGTTTAAACATTAATTATCTTGTCTTTGTATTGTTATCAATTGAGTATAGGTGGGGAAGAATTAGCAAATCATTCTGTTCTGTTTTTATTTGTTTTCCACAACGTCCCAACTTCCTTGGAATTGCGGTTTGTAAATAAAGTTATCCGTCAAGCCTCCCTTCAGTGTTAGTCTTTTTTATTTTTCACAGTCGACTGGTCTGCAGCGGACCTGTTTCGTGGTGCTCTGGCTTTTCCTGCTGGATGTGTTTGTTTTAGTCACCTGGCAGATCCTGGACCCTCTTAAGCGGGTGGTGCTACAGAAGAACCTAAAGGTAATGATTACAGGGTGGAAACACAGCTTTGGTGCCCCAGGGTGGGACCTGGACCCCAGGTTTAAAGACAGAATTTGGAAAACCTGAGGATGTGATGATATCAAACTGACTCTTTGTCAAGCCCCGCCCTTTATAGGAAGTGATCCTCTGCAAGCCACGCCCTCCTTGGTTACTGTTGCTAGGTTAGGAAAAAATATTGTTGCTGGTCTCTCTTCTATTTGAATCAAATGAAAGTAGCTCAGTATTTGATTAACTCTTAGATAGATAGATCGATAGACAGACAGATAGATAGATAGATAGATAGACGGATAGATGGATAGATAGATAGATGTACATTGATAATAACAAGCTGGGAAATTGTGGTATTGCAGCAGCTGGTTTCAGAGGAAGTAAAAACATAAACACTAAAAAGAGACTAAGGATCTAAAAAAAATATAATATACAATACATACTAAATACCATAAATAAAATATTTTCACATTTCCGTGTTTTATGTCTTTCTTCCAAATGACTGCACTATTTTGCCTATTTTTTTCTTTTCTTTTCAACAAACTTGCCAAAATCTTGTATTCTAAATACATAAAACTATAATCATTAGTTATTCTCATCATCAACAATAAAATATTTAATGAAATTAAATCAAACGATTTTCTGTCTGTTTCTGTCAGAATGACTCCTCAGATCTGGACGTGGTCGTTCGTCTCTCGTCTGAGCGCTGCAGCAGCACGAACATGGAGCTGTGGCTCACTGCTGTATATGGATACAAAGGCCCCCTGTTGGTGAGAAACTGAACTACAGTCACTTCATATCTCAGCCTAGGAGGTTATGTTTTTGCCGGTGTTTGTGAGCATAACTCAAAAATTTCATGCTGGAAGTTGATCAAATTTTCAGGGAATATTGGTATGGCACAAGGGAGAAGAGATTACATTTTGATGGTGGAAGTTTTTGGTCTTCAAGAACTTCTGGTTGCATTTAATAAGTTACTTGATATCCAATTTGCTCATTTATTTACCATGTAGTAGCCAAGGTTTGTTATTTTTAATTAAATTTATTTTATATTTAATTATATTTTTGTTTAAATCTTTTTTTGGTATTTTTTAATCCATTTTTCAAACTGCTACTGGAATCCTAATTTCCCTGAAGGAGTTTCCCAAAGAGATGAATAAAGTTCTATCTAATCTAATCTAGTCTTTAACGTAGAGTCTAAAGGCCTTAAAGGGATATGCCAACTTTTTTTTTTTGTGTGTGTCTTGCCTCACTCCTGAGTCCATGACAAGCAGATAGAGACCATTCTTTCAACTGTGCATGTAGTAACAAGGAAGAGACTCACCCACCGCTAATTAGCTTAGCTCAAACACTGGGAGTCAATGGGTAGTGTTAGCCTACCTCTGCCTACACTCATCAGATAAACTCTTCAGCAACTCCAAACAGTCCTGTGTGCTTGTTGTGACTTGTTTTTTCTACCATGTTATGCTACATTATCTATTTTTAGACTAAGATTGGCACTTTATGTAATTTTCTAAAGAAATACATACGAAACTGAACCGCAGGGTGCATGTGAAAATCCCCGTGGACATGCTTGAAAGAAGGTCAACAAATTAAAGCACTTCCATGGTGCGCCCTGTGGTTTAGTTTCGTAGGCAGAGGCAAGCTAACGCTACCCATTGCCTCCTAGTGTTTGAGCTAAGCTAACTAGTATTAATTGTTTTTTTTATACGTTTGAATAAAGCTTTCAAATCAAATCAAAGTGTTTTATCGTAAAAGTCAGCACTGAAGGATGTCTGATTAAAATTCATGTGTGATTTCAGGGTCTGGGGTGTTTTGTGGCGTGGAGCATCCGATCAGTGCAGGTGGATCATCCTGTATTCAGCAGCAAACAGCTGACTCTCAGCGTGCTCGCCGTCACCGTGTTCAGCGTGTCCGGGGCGTCGGGCTCTCTGCTGACGTCCCACAATCCTCCTGTGCAGTTCTGTGTGGTCAGCAGCCTCGTCCTGAGCTGCAACCTCTTCACTCTGAGCTGCATGTTCGGGCCAAAGGTCAGCAGGACGCCCGCAGACCTCACAGTGAAAGACACAACGCTCTTTGTTTCATCAAATCTTTTTTTTTTTTTAATTTACCCAATCATGTCTTTATTTCTTGGAAAGAGCAAAACATGGACAATAACTCAATAATTATTACAGCAATGTTTTTGTATTTCTTTTTTTTTTTATTAAAAAAAACCAACAAATTATGTTTTTTATCAAAAGCATTACAAACAGATCAAACCACATGAAAAAATAGTACACAACAACAACTGTAAAACAAAAACAACAAATCAGAAAACTCAACTACAATTTAAAAAAGCAAATTCATCGAAACAACAAACTCAAGCACACATCTAAAATAAGATAACACAATAAAAAACAAAATAAACAGTGACAAATAAGAAAATAAATACAGCAATGAATAATAAAACACAACAAGAAATCAAACAACAGATAAATTGCACAATGCTCAAACAGAAAAGAAAACAACAAATATGAAAAAAACAAGATAGAAAACACATAAATAATGTTTGTTTTGTGACGTGTTTGTGTTTTTGGAGTTGTTGTGTGTAATTTCTTTATTTTTAATTTGATTTGTTGATTTATTGTCAGGCTTGTTGTTGTGATTTACTTGTTGATGTGTTAACAAATTGTTAAAATTTTTATTTTATTGTGTTGTTTTGACAGTGATGTATTTCTGATTTTCACATCTTTTACTTTTGTGTCTTTGCAGTTTGTATACATGTGTTTCCATGGCAACGAGATGCCGCAGCCGCTAGAGATCCAGGCTGCAGAAGGTGAGGAGGAGGAGGAGGAGGAGGAGCCGCTGAGGAGGATGAACTATCAGCTGAGGAGACAAACTGAGCGGGTGAGGACGGGAGCACATCACCCGGTGCATGCCAAAGTTCAGATTCAGTGATGTGATGGTTATCGTTTATGTCTACAGCTGGTTTTAGAGATAGAGACCATCACCATGCAGCTCTGTGAAGATCCTGACGTGGCTGACTCTGACTCGACGTTTCGAAACTCGTCAAGAAGAAGAAATAACGGTAAACAAACGAATCAGACTGAGATCTGGGTCCAAGCTGCAGCTTTCAGATTCCTTCTCACAAAGACGAGAGGAGAAGGAAGCTAAGCTGACACCTGAAGGACGACAGCATCCTAACTCCCAGGGCCAAGGTCACCTTAACCCTTGGGTCTCTATGTGGCTTTTTTCTGCCACAAAGGGGTGACATTTAGAACTAATTGACCATAACTTTCACTATATTTAAGAGAGTGAAAAAAATTTGGTGAGGAAACTTTTACATACATTTTGAAAATGTGATTTCAAAAATGTAAAAGGTGAAAAATACACTGTGGGCAAATTTTTTGGCTGTTTAAAAGCTACAAACTTTAGCCACTGTAAAAACATATCAGATAATTATTTTATCAATTTTTTTTTCCCCCAAGTCTCTTCAGCCCTGAGCTTTTTTTTAAAAAAGAAGAAAACAATTTTTTTGTTTTAAATTATGGATTTTAACCCTTTAAATGCCAATTTCATAGGTGATTTCACTGCAGTGTCATGGCTGCATTCAAAAAATGTGGTTATAATGGGAGTCAATGGGGAGTAAAACTTTTACTTGTTTTTACTAATCTATGACATATCCAAGAGTGTGATAGCATGTAAAAAATGTTTCAGCCTCTGATCATTTTTTACATTGAAAATCAGTCATTTTTTGTGTTTTTTTTTTTTTTCACCAAATCAGTGACATCTCCCATGAAACTGGCATTTAAAGGGTTAAAAGTTTTGATCAGGGCTGAGATTGATGAAGAGATCTGAGTAAAAAAGATAATTACAAAATACAAAAAAATACATTTGTAACAAATTATTTGTTGGTCAAATTGTGTTCCTTCCTCTTCATTTAGTAACATTTCAGGTTTTCAATTTCAGAATTCCCAATTGGGAAGCAGATATGTTGGTCAACCTGCTGGTTGACTTGCCCGTTAAGGGTTATCCTGGGCATGAATGGATTTCCTTCATTTCTACAACAATTTTTTTTGTATGAAAACATCCCAGAGAGCAAAATTTAGATATTTGGCACTTGACCCAGTTTTTTGAGGAATCATAGATACATTTTTTTTTTTTTAATTTTCTCTTCATTGAACATTTTAATACACATTTTTGCATACATCTGTTACATAATAACTGAATCTATTTTCCCTCCAGTACTGCATCTTTAGGTCATACATGACACCCTTCTTCAGTCTCTCACCTTGCATTGCACTAATAAAATAACCTTACCTACTTATATACAACAATGAAATTGTGCCCCAAAAATACAGGTCATCTACTGTCTCTCGTACATTATGATTAGATAAACTGAGTTTGACCATGTTCCAGTGTAGCATGAATAAATAAATAACTAAACAAATAAATAAATAAACAAATAAATAAACAAAACAATAAATAAATTAAAATAATAATAACAATAGATTTTTAAAAAGGGAAAAGAAACAGAAAATTACAGCTTAAGTAGCTACAAAAAAGAGTACTTTTACTTCCAATAATGCACATCTCAGATAAATTTTGACCTAGTTGGTTTTATGTACTCAACCCAATTTTCCTATATTCTTTTAAATTCATAGATACATTTTTTATTGTCAAATGTATTTCCTTCAACTAAATTATGATTGTTAGAGGCTCTGGAAATTATTTTCTTACTCTGATATATGCTCGTACTGTGTGAGATACCTGAGGATCTATGCAGCAGCGATTCACCTCCGAGTTTTATAGTTTTCAGACAATTATATTCATGAACAGCAGTGCCACCCACTTGATTCATATTGGTGTTTTAACTGCTACCCAAAAAGGTGAATCAGAAAAACAGACACAGATGGGCTTTCAGAGTTTTATATACAGTGGTATGGTGGCAAAAAGTCAACTGCATGGTTACAATGCTAGTCAAAGGGTTAATACATCAAAAATGACATCTTTTAAAATTAATTTAGCCCTTCAAAAATAGTAAAGAGGCCTTTGCCTCACCCACTCAGATGGTCTGATCTGGTCTGCATTAAAGAAGTGCTCAGAGACTTTCTGGCCAAAGTCATCCTTTTTATTTAGGCTGAGATCACATCCAGCAATGCAATAGTATGGGTAAAGTATATATTTCCTGAATCCTTGGAGTCCTGTGAGTATTCCAGTTTTTGTATTTTTTGTCTCCAAGGTTCCTTCATGCCACAAGGTATAAAGAAAGTGTAAATTTTAGGCCGAAATTGAGAAAAAAAATGGTGTTTTTAATGTTTTGAAGAGCTCCACTGACCTCCATGTTTGTCAGAGAGCTTCACAAGTAGGCTTGGATGAAAGTCCAGAATGTACTCTTTAAAATGATACCCAACACAATATTCTTAAAGACTGAAAAGAACCTTAAACATGGGTCTAATGCAAGATAAGCACTGGCGTCTAAAGTGCAGATTTCTTCCAGGTTATTTTTACTTCATGGGGTGATAACCACAAAAAAGCTACCAGTCTGAGATGTCTATCATATCAAAACATAAACTAGGGATGTGTAGGTATAAAAAAATCACAACTAGAATTTGCCCACCCAGATGGTAGCGGCGGTACGTCAAATTTTGGGTCTTGGCCCATGGACTATGTCACAATGCCACAACAACGAAAATTGGAGTCCTAGTCAAGCAAAGTTGGGTCATTTCTTGATTTTAATCATAGAGAACTTTCGATAAACTCTTTCATAGCATCTATATTTCACAAAATCACAAAAAAAAATTATGATTCTACACGTGCAGTTTAGGCAAAGGCAGGCTTGTCTGCTCCATCAGGGCATCTCAGACAGAGAGAGAATACAGCTGGATCAGAGGTACTCTGTTTATGAAAACTAGAAGGTTTTTTAACATAAGTGATTGTGAACATACACTAGGAGTTATTGCACAGGTCGCTAGCCAATCACAGGGCCACATAGAGAGACCATACTCATCCATATTTCAGAGCAATTTCCAGCCAACAATTAACCCAACAAGCATGTTTTTGGTCTGAGGGAGGAAGCAGGAATGCCAGATGAGAACCCACACATGCACTGGGAGAACATGCAAACTCCACACAGAAAGGCCCCGACCTACACAGGGTGTTAACCGGCCACTTCCATGCTGTGAGGCATGCGCACTACCTGCTGCGCAACCGTGCCGCCCAAGCAAACTAATTCAATCTAATAATCTAATAACCGAGTGCTTAGAAAATACCGGGCTTTGTTTTAGTCACAGCAAAGACGATTATAACTCTCACATCAGTAATAAACATCTTTCCAAGCTTCACACGTTCTAACTGATTCCTCCCTGTGGTCTCTGTGTTGTCTGTCTTCAGGTGAAGGTCGCTCTGTGGTGTCTGCTCTGATCTGCTCTGAGGAAACAAAAACTGAGATGAAGACTTTGAGTCCAGACGACATCAACTCTCCAGAGCAGTGAGTCAAACACGCACACAGGAAAACATGCATGACTGGCTGCTCTACAGGGAATTACATAGGAAATGCAGGAAAAAAAAGAGAAAATTTTTTTTTTAAAATGATTATTTCTAATGTGAGACTTGAATAAAGGATTTATGACTACAAAAAGGAAATTTTATGTCAGAAATATGATAGCCAGTACCAGAGTCTTTACTGTTTTTGGCATGTGCCTCTGTACACATGTCAGACTCTACACCTGCCTGCACTGTTCATCCATCCATCCATCCATCCATCCATTTATTCATCAACCAATGAGTCCATCCATTCATTCACATAATAAAAATAATAATGATAACTTTATTTGTATAGTACTTTTAAAAACAGAGGTTTACAAAGTGCTTTGACAAACAGACAAGAACATACAGACAGCAATTACAAAGGCTTCAGCACAAAAGGAAATAAAATCAAAAAGCCCAGTTTAACTCAAGGCACTTTTACAGAAAAACACATGTTGTCATAAGAACCCAGACAATACAAGAGCCATGCAATGTAAAATGAGACCATGAGGACTGAAATAAAAGCTAAAAGACATAAAACCAGTAAGAAAAGGTAAAAAGGAGGTGAAAATGACGATATTAGTAATGACAATAAAATAATAATTATAGTATCACTGATAGAATAAAACAACAGACATGAGCAGGAGATAAAACAACAAAAAGTCTAAAAGAGATATTTCTAAAAGGATTAAAAGTGTAACAATAATTAGATAAAATCTGAATTAAAGGTAAGTCATGGCATTAATATGAAACATAACATAGAAGGTGTAAATAAAAGATTAAGGACTTAACAACAGCAGGAGGTAAAATGATTAGAGCAATACTGATAAAGAAAAGCTAGAAGACAGTAAGGCAGAAAATAAGATAGAAATAAAAGAGATAAAGGATAAGACATGAAGCTATCCATCCAGCAAGGCAACCAACTGGCCATCCATTTTTCTGTTTGTCAGTCTATCCATCCATCCAACCATCCATCCAGTCATCCATCCATTAAGCCATATTGGCCATCCAACTGTTCATCTGTTCATCTACCATACTGATCATCAAGCCATCCAGCGATCTGTCCATTTAGCTTACGTCACTCTATCAAGACAATACAGCCATCCATTTAGATTAGATTAGATTAGATATTCCTTTATTAGTCCCACAGCGGGAAATTCCAAATTTACAGCAGCTGCAGGATACAAAGAAGAAATATAAGAAAGAAACATACAAATGAAAAATAAAATAAATAATATAAAGTATAAAGTAAGTGCTATTTACAGTGGTTATGTACATGTTTAATATGTTACAAATGGAAAATTTGAGATTTTATAAATATAAATACGTTTTTTTGCACACTGGAGAGTTTTTTGTTGTTTATGTATTTATTTTTTCAATAAAACATTTTTTTTATTGACTTTTCTGTACAGATGCACAACCAGTGTGCAGAGCCATACAATATTAACAAGTCTGAGTCAACATTTAAGGAAGATAAATCAAACCTGAACATAGCAGACAGAAAACTCACACCAATAAATAAATAGATAAATAAAAATAAAATAATAACAATAATAATAAATACATAAATAAGAGATGGAAAATGGGAATATTAATAAATAAGGGAATCATATAGTAAAAATCATAAAATAAGCAAATAGTGTAGAATAATAATAAGGTGCACATTCTAGATATTAACATTCATCACCAAACCATGTTACATAACAAGTCCACTCCTTAGACTTACACAACAAAAAGGTATGTGGGGGGAGCGTACAAGACATCATGATCAACAATTTCCAATCATTTCCAGATAAGGGGACCATATCTTCATGAAAAGATCTAAATTTTTATCAGTCTTACAAAACCCAAAACCAGTGAAGTTGGCACGTTGTGTAAATCGTAAATAAAAACAGAAAACAATGATTTGCAAATCCTTTTCAACTTATATTCAATTGAATACACTGCAAAGACAAGATATTTAATGTTCGAACTGAGAAACTTTATTTTCTTTTGCAAATAATCATCAACTTAGAATTTAATGGCAGCAACACATTGCAAAAAAGTTGGCACAGGGGCATTTTTACCACTGTGTTACATCGCCTTTCCTTTTAACAACACTCAGTAAACGTTTGGGAACTGAGGAGACCAATTTTTGAAGCTTTTCGGGTGGAATTCTTTCCCATTCTTGCTTGATGTACAGCTTAAGTTGTTCAACAGTCCGGGGTCTCCGTTGTTGTATTTTACGCTTCATAATGCACCACACATTTTCAATGGGGGGGCAGGTCTGGGCTACAGGCAGGCCAGTCTAGTACCCGCACTCTTTTACTACGAAGCCACGCTGTTGTAACACGTGCAGAATGTGGCTTGGCATTGTCTTGCTGAAATAAGCAGGGGCGTCCATGAAAAAGACGTTGCTTGGATGGCAACATATGTTGCTCCAAAACCTGTATGTACCTTTCAGCATCAATGGTGCCTTCACAGATGTGTAAGTTACCCATGCCTTGGGCACTAATACACCCCCATACCATCACAGATGCTGGCTTTGAACTTTGCGCCTATAACAGTCCGGCTGGTTCTTTTCCTCTTTGGTCCGGAGGACACGACGACCACACTTTCCAAAAACAATCTGAAATGTGGACTCGTCAGACCACAGAACACTTTTCCACTTTGCATCAGTCCATCTTAGATGAGCTCGGGCCCAGCGAAGCCGGCGGCGTTTCTGGGTGTTGTTGATAAATGGCTTTCGATTTGCATAGTAGAGTTTTAACTTGCACTTACAGATGTAGCGACGAACTGTAGTTACTGACAGTGGTTTTCTGAAGTGTTCCTGAGTCCATGTGGTGATATCCTTTACACAGTGATACCGGTTTTTGATGCAGTACCGCCTGAGGGATTGAAGGTCACGGGCATTCAATGTTGGTTTTCGGCCTTGCCGCTTACGTGCAGTAATTTCTCCAGATTCTCTGAACCTTTTGATGATATTACGGACCGTAGATGATGAAATCCCTAAATTCCTTGCAATAGCTCGTTGAGAAATGTTGTTCTTAAACTGTTCGACAATTTGCTCACGCATTTGTTCACAAAGTGGTGACCCTCGCCCCATCCTTGTTTGTGAATGACTGACCATTTCAGGGAAGCTGCTTTTATACCCAATCATGGCACCCACCTGTTCTCTATTAGCCTGTTCACCTGTGGGATGGTCCAAATAAGTGTTTGATGAGCATTCCTCAACTTTCTCAGTCTTTTTTGTCACTTGTGCCAGCTTTTTTGAAATGTGTTGCAGGCATCAAATTCAAAATGAGCTAATATTTGCAAAAAATAACACAGTTTACCAGTTTGAACGTTAAGTATCTTGTCTTTGCTGTGTATTCAATTGAATATAGGTTGAAAGGGATTTGCAAATCATTGTATTCTGTTTTTATTTACGATTTACACAACGTGCCAGCTTCACTGGTTTTGGGTTTTGTATAAATGAGTTAGAAGCTATCTTCGTTAGCTCATCTCTCCACTCCTTGAAACTAATCTTCTCTTTCGAATTCCAGTGTATTAAAACCACCCTATTTCCATCCATATATTCATCAAGCCATCCAACAATCTGTTCATCTAGTTTTCTGTCAATCTATCAAGTCAATCCATTGATATATCCATCGATGTATCCATTAATCCTCATGTACCATAAAGCTGTCCATTCAGCCAGGCAGCCATTTGGCCATCCATCTGTCTGTCACTCCTGACATCCTAACACTAATTAACATAGCTGCAAACTATACCGTAACACCAGTCAATAACCACGACCACAAACACCACACCAACCCCCCTTATAGACCTACTGCTGCATCTAAAATCACTCATGCTGCATCATTCAGTGAGATTTTCTTCATCCAGGCCAATACCATTAGGAATTAAGTTTTCTGTATTTTAACCTCCCTCTTGTGATTTCTCCCAGTGTGCGGCGGCGTCTCTCTATCCAGCTGCCCATCCTCCATCACGCCTACCTCCCCGTCATCGGAGGCGTCAGTGCCAGCAGCTCCAGCCTGTTCGGGAGCAGAGAGGCCTTCGTCCACCACGACCTGCTCACTGTAGCCTCCTGAATGCTTCACCTTACAAAAACACATTAGACACAGCAACTGCTCCAAGGACAACGATGATGTGACTTTAAAGCAAAATCAAGCAGCAGAGAGATGCAGAGTTTAATTTAGACAAATACAGGTCATTCATCTTTTTTAATGCTTTTTCAATACAAACTCAAGTCTGACCTTCAGTGTCAATTTGTTTTAATGTACTGTGTTTTTATAAAATTCATGCGTTGTTTCAATTTTAATTAAATTAAAATCATATGTCTTGTGTAGTCTTATTTTTACTTGTAAGAGGTCTTAAGTTTTAGTTGTTGATGTAGATGTCTGAATACTTCATCAAATCTTCACTGTCAAAGTAGCTTTTTATGTTTTTTATACTTAGATTTTATTGATTTTTTTTAATTGACAGATTTTTTTTTAATTAAACATAAAAAACAACAGAGTAACAAAGCACAGTGCATTAACATCGTTACCAGTCCACCAGGGGCGGCATCTCAACCTTTAAATACTGACCACCTTACAGCAGACAAAAAGCACTGGATTACGCTTATAAATTAATTTACTTAAATTAAGAAAATGTTGAATATTTTATATTAAAAAGCATCAATCTGATGCATTCTGAGAGAAAAATGAAACAGAATTACAAGACAGTATGACAGTATAATAAAGTACCTATTAAATTCTGGGGGTGACTCTGTCCTTTTGCTGGAAATGCATAAAAGCTTTTATCATTAGTTAATTTGAGAATTGGAAGGAAACATTGATGTTTTCCCTTTTTAGATAAAACATACAGTGAAGGGAGGCTCTTACAGCTCTATCCTGGAAACAATCACCATCGAAACAGTCATCATGACCCAAATCTCAAAAGATCAACCACTTTAATTCGTTTAGTGAAATAACGTTGCAGTTTGGACCTAAGATTGAAAAGAACATTTTTTGTGCAAAGAGACTGGAGAAAAAAACGTAAAGAACATTAAATAATAATGAAAGCCCTGAGAGATCATACATCCACAAATCTTACTCACTATGTTTCCCCTCATAACATTTATATGTTGGTTGTTTTCTAGACATCTCAAGTCAAAAGTTAATTTCTATGCTAATATAACAGGATATGTGGAACAGCAAATATGTACCTGACACAGCACAACAGAGTGAAATAAAATGTATGAGAGTTCGTCTGCTCAGGGCCTCCGTACATAAAGACATGTTTGCCACATTTTTACCTGACTTATACACCGTCCACTGAAAACAGCTTTGAGACCCACTCTTGGGCCTCGACCCACGAGTTAAGAGCCACTGCACTAGTAGACTGCATTGGGAGCTTGGTCCTTTACAGATTGCTCTTATATCGTGGAGAATAAGTGATGCAGGAAACCTCAGGATGAAGTTATCAATTAGAAAAAGTAAGTGAAAACCAGATGAGTTTTAATTAACCAAAAGGCTGACTCATCATTTTCTTAAATCGTTGTGTTCACTTAAACTGTGCACATGAGCCAATGAGACACCGTTTGAATCACAATAAACACACAACGTGATTCACGATCCCTGTCACGTGCGCTGTGCGTCTTTATGCTCATGGCACAGTGAGGAGCCCTTCGCGCTCATATTTCCATGCTCTTGCGTTTGTAAAGTGAATGTTTTTATCCAAGTCAAGGCGCGCGCACATGTTGGCAGTTCACTGATAATCTCTGGTATACCCCCATGTCCCGTCCATATCCCGTCCATGTCCCATCCATACCCCCCCATGATGTTGCGCTCTGATTTGTTGTGCATCTCCGTGCTTATGACAGAGCCATGCAGGCTGTGCATGCGAAAATGATCTGTCGTCCGTGGTGCTCCTGCCAGCTTCAATTGAATAATTAATTTATTTGACTGAAGTGGAGCTCAGCTCCGAGTTGGCACAACAAATGAACAGACAGATGAATGATGCAGCAGCCCCTCTGCAGGCCTGTATACAGCACAAACATCATAATAGGACAAAATGATTTAAAATTAAACACATTTATCTGCCATTGCAGGACATACCTAATTTAAATTTACAGCATGCATAACTAAAACAATTTAAGACGCATTAGCCACCAAGATGGCAGTCTTGTCCCAGTCTATGTGTGAAGGCACTCTGGGAGTCTCCGTGTCCTCAGGCAGGTCACATCGTGGAGGACAGCACAGGCCACAGGGATGTACATGCCCTGTCTGGACTGACCCTCAGGTTTGGAGACAATGAAAGCGTGCCTTTAGGAGGTCAAAGGTCATTTCTATTCGGGCCCTTGTCCTGTCATGGGCATGGTTGTGGCTGCAGTGCCCCCCGAGGGTCTGTAAACGGTGTGAGGAGAAAAGGCTGCCAGGCATACGCTCTGTCCCCCAGCAACACACCTGAGAATTCACCTGTGAAAACAAAACATCATCATGATCATCATCAGAAACAGAGACATTTTTGACACAGCCATAATGTTAATTTGCCACAACACTGCTGATCAGGCAGTCAGCACTGCAGAGCACCTGAAACCAAGAATATTCACACCAATACAGGGAGAATTTTTATGTTTTTTTAGTATATTTTTATATTTTATGCCTTCTTCTCTAGGAGAGAGACAGTAGAAAGGCTTTTGAAAGGCTATGTGAGCAATTAGATTAGTTAGAGCCAGTTATGGGTCACAAACTCATACAATCTGCAAGTTACTGGGAGAAGATAAAAAGAGGAAAATCAAATTTAACTCCCAAAAGATGTGGGAAGCTATATGATGTCGTTTCATCATATAGTCTCTTCAATCTACCGTTCGAACGCAGCGCCAAATAAATAATATACACGAAGAAGACCAACTTCTGCCGACGGGTACTCGTGCAAAAATGTGTCTCCACAGTAATTACTGGCTAGAATGCATACAGTCTATTAACAACAGGAGTCCACAGGAGTGATGTCATGTTAGACACTCAGTAAATGGTCAATAGAGAGTGTTCAGTTTTTGTCTTTACACCTTGTCTTTGCAAACCCTTAGTGGACCTCCTCATGACCCTAGAAAATGTCACCCTTTGGCCCTCCCCATGGGTGGCTTTGCATTTTACCACAAAACATGAAGGTAACATCAAGGTATCCCTTGATGGATAGTCATGAGTAATACATACAGGACCAAAAGCGAAGCAACCAACCCTGGTCTCCCCTAAGAAACCAGAGAGAAACAGCGTCCCCTCTTTTGTTAAGCAGAACAAGTGTCTCATTTTGTCTGTTGTTTACTGTCAAACAGTAGGTCAGTTACAGCCCTGCTCTGCTCTGCTTCTTCTCCCTTTGTGTAAATAAAAGTACAGGAGGCGTCATCCAGAGGTGCGTTCTCGGAAATGTCGCTGTAGACACGAAAATGATCACTTCAGGGAACATCGGAATAATAAATTATCTGACTACTTGTTGTTGAAATGATTTTGCGATCAAATCAAAAACATTTTTACAGCGAAGAAGAAATAATTAGGATATTCTTAAAGAAGCAATGGCAGAGGCACAGCTCGACATTGCTCTCCTATTTTATTTTACGTTGCGAGTAAGATTTCATCTTGTGTCAACCTATCAAAAATATTCAGTGGTATTTTCATTTTTTCCTTAGGTGTCTTAATATGGCTAATTTATCAAACGTGTTTCTCAAATTATAATTTCATATCATATGAAGCACAGATCATCAACTTTTGTTGTTAAAAACAACGACAAGAAGCACCATGTTTGAACGGGGTATGGAACTTACGAGTTTATACTTGACAAGTGAATGCAGCATAATCCCAACTTGAAGACCCGAGAGGAAAGTTAAGAAAGAGACGAGACCTCCGCCTGAAAACATCGAATTAAAGCCCAGGTATGCACTTTATAAACCTGAAAATAATGATATTCAAACGCGTTTAGGCGTACATTCAATCTTTACAAATCTCTTGCTGTGTAGATATTAATACTAAGCTAACGTACCTGCGTCACTACCAAATACAATGTTCTTGTAAGCTAGTTTAGCCTTCAAAATTCACAAAATAGCAGAATAACTCGCATGAAATATCATTTTAAAATTAACACAGTAAATCTGCACTGGTAACAATAAAAATGGTCATTAAATTTGGGTCGTGCGAACCGTGTCCTCTCAAAAATACAGACACTTCCTGATTGCAAAGAAAGCGATTTTGTGCCAGATACCGTTTAGAATTCAGTAAATTTAATGTTTTCCTGTTATTTATAGATTTTAATGCACATATAAGAGAATTAAACGCTTTTCCACGGCTCAAGTCAGTCTTCTGAAGAATTCGGCTAATACTGTATAATCCAGTTTGTGTGGAAATGTAATTTTGTCTAGTCACAATGTGAACAAATGTGGAAAATCAACAACAGACATGAGTTTGGAAAGAGCTTCAAGGTTTCCCATGTTTTTTGGCTTGCAGCATCTTTCTCACTCTAAGTAAATGTTTTTCAGGTCTTATAATGTCTTCAAATCATCGCATAATATTAGACTTGGTGAACATGTCCCTGACATCCTCAAACATGGAGGAAAAACCAGTCATCATAAGAGCAGCGGTAATACAGGTCACCAAACTCCATATAGAATTTGGTAAATTTAACAAGCTGCGATTATCAGGAAAGTTAGATGCTTGTTTTAGGACATGTTCTGCTAAATTCTGTTTATATAAGATAGTGCAGTTTATTTGGCAATACTATTCTTATGTATTCATTTTTTTTAATTTAACTTGGATCCTTATTAGTTGTCACATTGCTAACAACTATTCTTCCTGGGGTCCATACAGAAAAACAACACATCATGTTGATATATGTTTTGTCTGCTAATTCAGTCTCACAGAGTTTATTTCAGTTAAAAGTGTCATTAAAAGGGTAATGTTGCTCATATTTTATTCCTCTTCTATTCCACTTGTAACAACTGGGAATTGTTAATTTATTTTTTAATCTAAAATTCCAGTTATCAAAGAATAAACTTTAAGCCATTAAACACTTTAGCAGGGTTAGTTCTTAACTTGTTCCCACTTAGTGCAGGTCAAAGACAATTTAATTCAGTAATGGAAATGTTTTATTATTTTTAAGGACATGGATTGATTTCAAATAACGAGATTATTTTCAGTAACGGTAAATCAAATTCAGTAAAACTTTTAGGTAAGGGAAATAAAATTAAGTTAATTAAGTTAAAGTGAACATTTTCCTTGTTTCTTAATTCAAACAAAGCCACAACATACAAATTGTTATTTTGTCTTTGTTGGAAGAAAACTTGGGAAGGGGTTTTAAATCTAACGTCAAAGTGGGGCCGAATAAGTGACAGAGTAAAACAAGAACAAATATCTTGAATTTATTATCTAAATCTTCTGAAAAAAACATGGGGCATACAAACCCTGTTCCCACAAAGATACTAACACTTCCTGGTAGCGAAGAAAGTGATTTCATGCCAGACACCATTTAGAATGTAGTGAATTTAATATTGTCCTTCTATTTATAGACTTTAATGCATAAATAAGGACATTAAATGTTCTCCCACCACACAAGAAAGTGTTCTGCAGAATTCGGCTATTACTGTTTACTCCACTTTGAGTGGAAATGTAATTTTATCTAGTCATAATGTGAACAAATTTGGGACATCAACAACAGACTTGAATTGGCAAAAAATAAAATTCAGTTAAAGTTAACTACATTTAAGTGAACTTTTCCTTATTTATTTATATTTATTTTTCTTAGTTCTTTCCTCCAACAAAGCCACAACATACAAATTGTTATTTTGTCTCTGTTGGAAGAAAACTTGGGAAGGGTTATGACTCTTAAGTCCAGGTGGGGGCAAAAAAGTAGGACAAGGACAAATATCTTGATTTTATAGAATAGAGTAGAATAGAATAGAATATTTCTTATTGTCACTATATACACTTGTTAGGCAACAGAATTAGTACAATGAAACATAGTTTGGCATCCTCTGTGGCAGCATAAGAAAGAAAGCATACATATTAAAAATAGACAAGTTTTAAATAGAATTAAGAGCTGAAAGTTTTATTAGTGATTATGTGATTATGTTATATTAGTGATTAAGTATTGTATTGTATGAAAGTATTTATTATCTAAATCTACTGAAAAAAATCTAATTAATTGATTGACTCAACATATCTCCCAGCCCTACCTAAAGCCTCAGTCTGCTCTCAAATCTTGCCTTGGAGAGACCTCGCTGATGTAGTATAACTACCTTAGTGACTGTGTTCCACAACAGATGGAAATGATAATTATTAGCACCTGTTTGGTATTATTGGTTAATCAAACTCCCGACTGTAATTCAACAACATCTCTGACTTTATGGATAATGGTAATGGATCAATGTGGCTGTTTTGAGGGCAAAACTGATTTGGTATTGATTTTTCTTCTGTTAAATGACTTTGCATTTAAAATATAATACATTATTATATTTCTTTTTTTTTTTTTAGTCTCTTGCAACTTCTGACTTCCATTATGACGTCCACATCCATCACCACTGTTGGAGGACTTGTGGTCGTCACGCAGGTCATCCCTCAGGATGAAAAGGCCATCCCACTGCAGGCTCCTGCCGACGCCTCCACACAAGCCCCGCCCCCAGTCCAAACCAGCCCCGCCCACTCCCTCTCCCAAGGATGACATGACCACCACCTTCCTAAAGGGGGAGCCACAAGGCCTGGGGGTAAGGCAAAGAGGAGACGAGCTAGCCTTCACAGCCGTAGCTACGGCTGTTGTCACATCTGCCTACGTCACAGCCAGCGAACGGCTCTGGGTGATGACGTAGCGGGAATCGAGTGGCGTCTCGTTTCTCAGCAGTGAGTTTTCACCCCTTCCCTTGGCACTCAAAACAGAGGGCTAAGGGGAAGGGGTAGACAAAGGGGAAGGGCTAAGGGGTAGAATTGGGATTCACCCTTTTGTTTGCGAGTCATTCTTGAATGCAAATCGCCTGCAAATTTAGGAATGGCTCGCAAACGAGTGGCTCACTCACAAGCGCAAAGCAGTTCTCATCGATTACTTTAAAGAGCCGTTCAGAAGACTCAACTCGTTTGTGAACGTCACACCGCGAAAGTAGGTCAACAAAACAAAGTCGCTGTTTTGGAGTAAAAGAAGATAATATGATGATAGTAGCAGATAACGTAACATGACGTTGAAAAAAAAAGAGTCACAACAAGCACACAGGACCGTTTTGAGTTATCTGATGACTGTAGGCAGAGGCAGGTTAGCACTACCGATTGACTCCCAGTGTTTGAGCTAAGCTAATTACCGGTGGGCGAGCTCTGCCCATCTCGTCCTTGTTACTGCACGCACAGTTGAAAGAATGGTGTCAATCTGCTTGTCATGGACTCAGGAGAGAAGCAAGACATGAAAACAACAAAAAATGTTGGCTTATCCCTTTAAGTTTGCCAAAGCTCAGGATTTTGGGGTGGCCAGTTAGACATGAAGATATGGCTCCTAACAAAATAAAAATGTCCAAATTGAATTAACATTAACCAAAGAAAACCAACATGAGCCTGTTGTTACACAGCCCCCATTGTCGTGGCAGATAGCCAATCACGGTGCAGAATTTTTGATTGACACCAGGGATGGCCGATCAAAATCCAGATAAGCTGCACCCTCCTTACCATGTGGCCATGACCTCTGTGGATGTCATGCTCCGCTGTCTGAGAAACGCTAATTTAAAATAGGGCTGGGCGATATGGCCCAAAAATAAAATCCTTTTGCCAACAAAACTCATTTTAAGATTTCAATCGATTTTTTTCTCTTAACAAAAAAATAAAACTCCAAGTGACACAAAATGACATGAATGAAGTTTTGCCTTTATGTTATCAAAATATATTCCCAGACCAAACAGAATTTCCCCTTTTGAAGATAAAGTGCATTTCATAAAATGTTGATTATGTTTGTCTGCATAAACACTGAAAGTTGAGCTATTTTCACGGTATATTAACATGAATCTCTCTGATCAATATTTAATCACATTTTAAAAACTAATATTAGCCTAAGCATGTGCTTGATCAACCCCTGACAGGGGCTTCCATCATAAAAACTGTAAATTTTCAGTTTTTATATTTTCAAACTTTGCAACAACTTACAATTGGACAAAGTCAAGAAAAAAATCTTGATCTCTAATTTTCAAATCTTTTGCAGAATTTTTTTTTAATTTGAATTAATTGATTTAGTCAGTATATGTCCCAGTCCTTGTTTAAAACATGTAATCTGCGTCAGACTTAAAGTATTAGTGCAAGTTTTTGGATTTTTGCCGATATCCAAAATGCTAATATTTTTTTAACTCATTGTTTGTATGTACATATACATTTATGTAAAGTCAGTTTATTCCCTTCATTTATTTTTTCACAGGCAGTGAAGAATAACAGAGCCAAGTCGGCTTATCAAGGAAATACTATTTAATAAATTTTAATCTTTATGTTAATAACTTGGACCCAGTGCCTTGTTTAAAGACCTGTCTCCTACTCCTTTATTTTCCTTTTCATGTTAATAAATGAAGTTTTTGTGTGTTTACAGATTGTTCAGATCTTCATCGGCCTGCTGTGCGTCATCTTCAGTGTGACCGCCGTCCTCTCTCCGATCCTGCTGCTTCATGCTCCCTTCTGCCTCGGTGTCTTTGTACGGAGACTTTCCTCACAACATAACACTAATAATAATAATAATAATAATAATAATAATAATAATAACGGTGTGTCTCTGCTTTCCTTCAGTTTGTGGTCTCTGGCTCTCTGGCTGTGGCTGCAGCCAAAAGGACGTCAGTGACCATGGTGAGTTAAACAACATGTCAAACTGAATTAAAAACTGTTTTGGTGTTTTTCTTTAAAAATCCTCTGCATCCTCTGCAATCCTCTACAATGTTCAGCTTAGCAATATTAGGGAAGAATATATATATATATATATATATATATATATATAAATATATATATTTATTTATTTTTTTAATTTGAATTTGAATTGTTTTAACAACACATGAACATCAATCAAAAATAAATACAAAAATATATGATTTATTATACACAAAATTATATTAACAAAACATACAATACAAAACATAAAAGGGCAGAAAACCTGTCACAAAAGGATTTCATGAGTTTGGTACAATACCACTATTGAGCGTCTTCAGATTTTGATATGTTCGATCACAGTGTGCTCTTTTTCAGTAAGTAATATTTTTGTGTACGTTGAAAGTAGATTACTCAGAAAGAACACAGTAAAAGCACTCCATACTGCTCGCACATATAGTCCAGGAGGTCCTCTTTACAATGATACCAGTTTCGTCAGATGTAAATGGAAGAAAATGATCTTAGTTCATTTCAATATCTTCCCAAAGGGCTCAAAATAAACCTTGCCACAGTGTTAATTTTGACAGCACTTTTTATTTTTTTGGTTTTAATTTGAGTCTAGTTTTAGTTGACCAAATTTCACATTTTACAATCTACTGTAAATTCAGTCGACTAAAATATGAAGTGTAAAGTGTAAGGCATTTCTTATGTTTATGTTTTACACTTGGATAAAATGAAACATCTAATAACCCTTTACTGAATGTTAGTAAAGTCTGAATGTATAAATGAACAGAAACAAATTGAACTTTTGTGTGAAATGCAGTCACCTTTATTTAGGCTACCTGGCAGAGCATCTCAGTTACAATACCAGAACTGACAACAAACAGTGAACCTGCTCTACATGAATATATCAATTCATAAAGAGAGGAGCTCTGATTGGATCGCTCCACAACTTATCCCACCACCACCAAGCTAAGGCAGCTGTGATTGGATGTCCCTCTTAACTCATCCAACCTTTCCACACAACCAAAGTAGCTGTGATTGGATATATTCCTAACTTGTCCCTACTTTCTACATGAGCAAATTAGGTCTGATTGGATTAAGTCTCTGCCAAACATTTTAGTCTAGTTTTTATTTGTTGATGAAAATGTTTTTGTTAGGGGAATAGTCATTTTAAACCCAAAAGAATTAAAGTAAAATAATTTAAATTAACTATTCCAACTGGCAGAAGCTGCTTATTTAACTGGATTACATTTACATATCATTGTCATTTTAAGTGTTTGTGTGTTTCTGCAGATCCGAGTGTGTCTGGCCTGGAACGTGATCAGCACTTTGATCGGGGTGGCGGGCCTCGTTTATCTCTCCTTCCTGCTGGCTGATCGCCCCCCCTCAGTCCGGATGTGTGAAACATGCAATGGAAGGCTGTGGATGTTGGATGTAAGTTTATGCCGATGACCCTGTTTACGTCTCACTTAAACATCCATGCAGGGTGATTACAAACTGTGTTAAAACCGCTGCCTCAAACTCACTTTAGATCAGCCTAGAAACAGAGAGAGGAATGTTGTGCCTCACTGTTGGTGTTTGTGTTGCAGGTGACAGTGTTCGGCCTGCTCGGTCTCCTCATGGTTCTGCTCACCCTCCATGTTTGTGTCGCCATCACCGTCTGCGTTTTCTCCGGGAGAGCGCTCAGACGCCAAAACAACTACGTCCTTACAGTAAGATGTTTACCTTCTCCATGTACAGACGTGGACAAAAATGTTGGTACCCTTCGGTTAAAGAAAGAAAAACCCACAATGGTCACTGAAATAACTTGAAACTGACAAAAGTAGTAATACATATATATAATAACACATTCCGCCCTTTAAATAGGCAGACTGACTAAATACAAGCCTCACTCCCGAGTCCTTGACAAGCAGATAGACACCATTCTTTAGACTGTGTGTGCAGCAACAAGGAAGAGACGGGCAGAGCGCAACCACCGCTAATTAGCTTAGCTCAAACACTGGGAGTCAATGGGAAGTGTTAGCCTGCCACTCCCTATTGTTTTCAAATATCGATATTAAGCATGGCAACAAAAATAGTGTCTTCAATAAAAAACATGACTGTAGTCATTTGCTGATCAGTGGTACCAAAATGACAAAACTCAAAATTTCTATGGAACTAATCAGTTTTTAATGGCTTTTTATGATTTGTTGAGTGCTTTGGCTGTGACTATGCTAGAATAAATTACACTTCATGATTCTTAATGCATTAAATCACAAATGCAGGGGGTGTACCAAAACTTTTTCCACTACTGCATAATTCTGTTAAGAAGCATATTCAGTAATCATCCAGATCAATTTAAAAGAATAGAGATACATAAAAAAAGGTAAAATTTGCATGAATTAAATAAATCAATACTCCCAGAACTCTGTCACTACAGGGGATAGTAGTCTGGGGGAGGGTATCACCATTTCAGCAGAGACAAAGGAGAGAAGTGTGTGAGCACCTGCAGAGTTGAACAACCAGTTAAATCACTTTTTTAGTTTTTATTGTTACTGCAGAAACTGTCTGGGTCATCTGTCATGTGGGTGTGAAACCACAAAATCCCCTGAGTGTTATGCTAAAAAGAATCATTTATTATGAAGAAGTCTATGTTAAATATGTCACAAAAACAGGACAATGAAAATCTGCAGAACTCGAGCATCTCAGTTAAAGGAAACCTGGTAATTAACCCACTTACAAGTTAAAACTACTCCCAAAAAACCCACTTTGGCTTGACAGTATGCTATGGTAAGATTCTTTACAGCATTTAACTTTTCCTCAGTGCGTTTTGGCTTGGGACCCTGATGGAGGCCACAAGCCTTTACATGGAAATATCATCAGGATGTTCAATCATGAGACAAATATGAGGTCAAAATTCTGTAAATAGTTGCAAAATAAGCAGATGGCGAGGAATTGGGGCAGAATGAATCCCCCTTCCTCAAACAGTGGATTGTATGGAGCTAAATCCAGACCAGAAGTGTTGTAATTTGAAAATAAAATAAGATGGAAAAAATAAAATTTGACACTGAAATTTTAATGTTTGTTATTGATTAAAAAAGTAGAAACACAAAATTGAATTAAAAATAGGTGTAAGATATTTTTTTCAGTTAAAATGTACTTTTGAGTCAGCTCTGTAATTATTTCTTTAAAAGGTTTTTTTTTGTTTTTTACTCAGAAATGTATTTTAACATGTGATGTGTCACTTTTTTCAGTTGCAGGATTAATATTTTCAGATTCATATCTTATATTTTTGGTTTCAGATTTCTTTTTTTTCACTTTTAAATCTTATTTTTCCATTGTGAGTGACAGCATAGCAAACCATCCTCAGATGGTGTTGCCTTCAGGAAATGTGGGCACTTCAATCCAGCGTTAATTTTGTTGACTAATTATTTTCGTCATAGTTTTCGTCAACAACCTTTTTTTCCTTGGATGAAAAGTAGACAGTAACTAATAAAAACAAGTGCACATGGACGAAAACTAAATTAACTGACACTTTCATCAACAAATAAAAACTAGACTAAAATGTTTGACAGAGACTTAATCCAATCAGACCTAATTTGGTCATGTAGAAAGTAGAGACAAGTTAGGAATATATCCAATAACAGCTACTTTGGTTGTGTGGAAAGGTTGGATGACTTAAGAGGGACATCCAATCACAGCTGCTTTAGCTTGGTGGTGGTGGGATAAGTTGTGGAGCGATCCAATCAGAGCTCCTCTCTTTATGAATTGATATATTCATGTAGAGCAGGTTCACTGTTTGTTGTCAGTTCTGGTATTGTAACTGAGATGCTCTGCCAGGTAGCCTAAATAAAGGTGACTGCATTTCACACAAAAGTTCAATTTGTTTCTGTTCATTTATACATTCAGACTTTACTAGCATTCAATAAAGGGTTATTAGATGTTTCATTTTATCCAAGAGTAAAACATGACTTCAGACATTCAAGGAAACATAAAAAATGCCTTACTCTTTACACTTCATATTTCAGTCAACTAAAAACAATTTAAATGACTAAATTATGACTAAAACTAAAAGATATTTCAGGCAAAAGACTATAACTAAAACTAAATTAAAAAGTGCTGTCAAAATTATCACTGAACCTCAGAGGGATGAATTATCTGTTTGTGATCTCCAGGTGATGGTCGACAGTGGAAAAACACCTCTGCTCACTGCTGCTTCTCTGTCGGACAGCGACGTCGCCCTGCTGGACAACTAAGAGGAGGAGCCCTGCCCGTCACCTCCAAACTGGGAACACCACGAGTGATTTCACGATAATACTACAATAGTAAACTGAATGTGCCTTTTGTTGTTCTGTAACCATCTTTACGATTTTCCTCTGCTGCTAATCAGTTTGTTTTGATGCTTGTTGACATCGTGGTACACTGCATTGTGGAAAATTTCTAGAATAATCAGCTCAGTTGTGATTATATCTGAAAATGGAGATGATGCAGACTTCATTTTTGTTTTCTTTTCTGAATATCTTTAACATTACAGCCAGCTGTCATCAGAGAAGCCAATAAATCAGAGTGAAGATTTTGGCATTTCGTCTAGGTACCATTTTCTCGACGTAATAGCCAAAGATACAGGACCTTCTCTTAAGAAAAGGCCTGTTAGCCGGGTTTTTGTCCACTGGAACCTCCCTAAACCTCAGTTCCCTGAGTACTGTCTGTAAGGCTGTTAAAAATCACTCTGTGCCACGTATTGTCCTTTATCCACCAAAATATCACACAGAAAATATAAAAACAAAGTCAAGGATAAGGATGGTCCAGTTTTACTCGCCTATAACCACTCGCCCAAAGCTGCGACTTAACCATATTCTTTTTAAGCATGTGGCAATTACAAGGGCTATATCAACAGGCTGATCAATTATCCAAAAAGTATTGCTTTAAAATAATCATCTATATTCCCGCTGTGCCGAGCCCTGCCTGAAGCTAACAGCTAGAGCCTTACATTTAGGGAGGACATAGAGGATATTTACTCTTCCTCTACAGTACTCTTCAGAGTACATTTTCATTTTTAAACATTTACAGCCGAAATAATACGGAAAATGATCTCTCACTTCAGAAATCACCTGTTTAGTGCTGTAGTAGTGTCTGATTCAGCGCACTTTCAACAAGAAGATTGGTGTTGATGCGGTTTCTTTTTTTGGTGCCTTTTTCTCTTTCGCTTTTAGTCTTCATCTGTCTCCGTCCTTTTCTCCTCAGCTATATTAGATGGCAGTGAGTTGGGCTAACTGGCTTCTTTGTAGCTTTAAGGCTGGTGAATAAACCAGTACTAAAATACTTCTTATTGCCCACCATACCGTAGTTATACAGGACTGAGCGGAGGTGACCAGGGCCGTACTCTTCACCGTTGTGTCACCATTCTAGGGCGGAAAAGTTACATATTGTTGCTGTGAATTTGAACAGAACAGGATCTTTTTCTGTAACTGCTCTTTTATATTATATATAAAAAAGTGAAAGGAAAAAGAAACACATTTGTTGAGTGTACAGAGATGCAGAGTTTTAGACAAACGTCTTGACGAAGACTTAAAAAAACTGAATAAAAAAGGATTCAATTGTGTGAAAAGGTATGAGCACTTCTGCAGGTGTTGGTCTTCTGTTATAAATAACTGTAAGCACTTTTTTTAAACCACGACATCAAACAAACTGAAATCATTCTGTACCATGGGCCCCTGTTCCTGATCTAGGATTCGAATGTTTGCACTAAGAGGTTTCTGTTTTGTTTTTATTTTATATCTTGAGTCTCCTCTCTTCATCTGTACTCTTAATTTTTCAATAAACTTCAAATTATTTGCCAAATTCTTTGTGTTTATTAATGAAAATATGAGTCATAAATTAATATAATATGAATCCATCGAGAATTGTTAAAGGAGCCAGTGATAACTTTTTGAAGCTCATGTGGGCTGCAAACTTTTGATTTTCTGAGTTAAAAAAGGTCAGAAAACATTGATTTAAAGCAAAGTCCCTGATGCATCAATAAACTGTATGGTCTGCTTTAGTCATGACATGAACAATATGATTAATCTATTAGAGTCCTAATGAGAGGCTGGAGGCTGAACTACAGACAAAACAAATGCCCCTTTTCTATCATTTTTACAAAATAAGAGATTCAAATTATGCAATAAAAAAATACACATGTATTTGTATCATGTAATGTAATATAATGTACTTGTAATATAATGTACTTGTTAGTCTTCATAAACTAAAATCTGGCTCAATCTTGACTTATGAGGGTTTTTTTTCCAAATATTTTATTTTGATTTTTCATATGATGCTTATGTTAGTTGTTTTTTTGCTAATTATTTTTATTATGATTAGGTAAGTCTTCTGTAAGTGATTGTGTCTTTTTTATTATTATTTATCACCCTTAGTATTTAAACTCTGTATTTTTTCAGCACTTTGGTCAGTGGTTGTTTTAAAAGTTGCTTTAAAAATGTACATATACAATATATACACAAAAAAAAGATAGTAGTTGGTTAGTTAGAAATATCCAGAAATGGTAAATGTAATGAAAGCATGATTTAGTTGAAGATTTAAATATAGATATGCGGGAAAAAATGTTTGCTTTGCCGTTGCAAAGCTTTTTGAAATAGTTTTAGTCTGAGGAATAAGAAATAGTAACAAAAAAAAAAGATATCCTGCCAAATAAAAGCCTTACTTTAATAACTAGAGAAGGCCAGTGTGGCTGTTGTATAATGCATTGAAAATATGTGTTAGATTTATTACCTCCGCCAAGGAGGTTATGTTTTTATTTCTTTGTCCGTTTGTCTGTTTTATGTGTTTGTTAGCAAGATTTCATAAAAACTACTGACTCGTTCAGAACTCGGCTGCCCGGATCATCACCCACAGCAAATCATCTGACAACATCAACCCTGTTCTCATCCAACTTCACTGGCTCCCTGTAAAATACCGCATCCACTACAAAAACCTTCTCCTCACCTACAAAGCTCTCCACAACCTAGCCCCCACTTACCTCTGCGATCTCCTTCATGAATACACTCCCTCCCGCACCCTCCGCTCAACCTCTGCTGGACTGTTATTCACCCCCACATCACGCCTCAGTACCATGGGTGCCCGAGCCTTCAGCTGCTCAGCACCCAGACTCTGGAACTCCCTCCCCCCATACATAAGACAGTCAGACTCCATCACCTCATTCAGATCCCAACTCAAAACTCACCTGTTCAAACTGGCATATTCCCTCTAACTGGACATTGTTCACCCCACTTGCTTTTATGTTGATGTTTTGTTTTTAAAATGTTTGCAATGGCTGATGCTTTTATGCTTTTACTCCTGTAAGGTGACCTTGGGTGACTTGAAAGGCGCCCCCAAATAAAATGTATTATTATTATTATTATTACTGGACAGACTTTGCTGAAATTTTCAGGACATGTTGGTAATGGCCCAAATTTAAAAATGATCAGATTTTGGTGATGACACATATATTTGTCTGGATGCAAAAAAATTCCCAAATTTAAAAAAAATTCCAATAAGTTAACATTGGGTGGATTAAAAAAAGATTTTAAAAAAATGTATACATTTCACAGGATAATATGGGGTCCATGTCTCTATCATCAAAGTAAATTTCATCTGGATCTAAATACAGTATAAACATTTACATTCAAAGTTTTATATGATGACTGTTGGTAAACTGAATTCCTAAGCTGAAATAATTAAAATTGTCCCTGATGGTGACCAAACCTCTGCATCAATGTTGATAAAACTGATCTGTGCTTTTATTTTGAAGGCCGCAGCCGGAAGTAGTGTCAGAGTAAAATGTCGGTGAGCGTGTTAGCTGGTGTCTCCTCTCAGTAGGATTTCTGCTCCTCTTGTCGTCATTCCGATGGTTTAATGTGAAGATTATGAGTGAAAACACAGACAGAACATGTAAATAACTTTATTTATGTTGTAATGCTCCAGTGTGAGTGTTTTATTGACGCTAACGGTCCGTTAGCTTCGGTTAGCTCTGTGTGTTTGCTAACGGGTCCAACAATAACTGTTTACTGTGAGTCGGTCTGCTGGTTTATTAGTGTAGTTTCTCCTCTTAGCTGACTGTAAGTACTGTTATGGGGGATATTAACACGTTAATAATACGACAGAGCAACGTTAACACTGAGTAAACCGAAAGCATTAAGGTATAATCAGTAATTACCATTATACAAACCTTGTTTTGGATCTAAGTTGCATTAATCGCAATATTGTTTTGTATTATTGTGTGTGAAGATTTACTCTAAACTTTAATGTGGTTCTAGTAAAATCCAGTTATACCAATGCTCATTTGATACCACAACAATTAAAACAGAAGTCAAGACCTTTTAACAGTATATATTGTTTTGTTTTTAAAGGGACAGTTTGTGTTTTTTGAAGTGGGGTTGTGTCACAGCTCAGTTCTCTCTCTGCTCAGAAATCTCACAACAGACTCTAAACAAGCTTTACATTGCTGTTGATCGAGCCAAACTCTCTATAATTAGGGTCTGTTTTCATGACAACAAAAACTCAGCATTTTCGTTTGCCTTCAGTTTACACGAGTACGGTGCCCCGAGTGCCTGAATCCTCAGACTTTTGAAACCAAGGTCCAGAGTGGAAAGTTTTGAAAACGTTTTTGTTTTTGTCTCGATGTAAACAGGAATTCCCGTTTTTCAGGTAAAACTGGGACGCGGTACTCTTTCAGATAAAGTTAGTGCACGCATATAGGAACAACAACAACAGCTATGGCCGATTACTGAGCAACGTGTGTGCTGTGAACTGTGCTCGGTTTGTTATCGCTCCTCCAACAAAATGTGGAAACTTGCATCGCCAGCTACTGGCCTGGCATGTGCGCTACTGCGTTTTCAGTTGTTCTCACGGATCCGTGTGAACGCAAAGCACTTTTGAAAACACTTCCATTTCTAGTGACTACGTTGTCATGTAAACGGGCCCATCACACGATACAAACAATTCATTTATATCCACTTACTTTTCCACGGCTAAGCTGCTGTGATTTGGCACTATTTTGAGACACAGCACAGCCTATGTGTCCTTCCACCAGCAGTGTAAGGATCAAACTACAGTCCTACTTGAACTGATACTTCCATCCCATATTTAGATTTGCTAAATGTATGAATGTTTAAGGATTATTCTACTGATCGAGCTCAGTAATTTTGACAAAGAGCTCAGTTTACCCACAACAGTGAACACACAATCATTATCACTGAAACTGTGGCTTTTGTTCATACAAAACAAACTCTCTGTATGAGCTGAATACTTACTCTAAAGATGAACTATCATACAGCACCTCTGGAGTTTGTAAAACAGTGAATCTGGTCCATACAATTATAAATATCCATTAACTCAACTGACATTGATGATGCTGTGTCTAGTCTTACTTTGCTTTATGTGTGTTTTTTTCATTACAGTATCATAATTAAGTATTTAATAGTGTTGGAAACTAGCACCAGCCTTCAGCCAAAAGCTGCTGTTTGTTTTTTCCCCTCAATTTTTAAATCACGGGAGCTACAACACTTGCTTTTTGTGTCACAGGCCCCAAAACAATATGATTACTTGTCAACATCTTATTATTGAAGCCACATGAACGAGACATCTGTGCTTCCTTCGTGATCTGTATTATGCCTTTAGAAAATATAGCCGAGGACGCCCACTTTTCAGCCAATCAGGGCTCAGTTCAGGGGCAGTGCTTTTATTGGATCCTCTACTGAGGTATATGTGCCTGTTATCTAAATGAGCTTAAGGTGTTTAGATTATTCAGGTAATGTTAATTTTATGAAGGGGCGTGTTGCTGTGGCTCTTTTGAGGCTGCACATATATTGCACTATCATTATGCTAAAGGCAGCTAAAGGCACAAAGATACAGTGGATTGGTTATGCATAAGGGAAGGGAGGAGGGGTAAATAATCTTCCATTACAGTCTCATCCAAGTTACACACCCCAGCCTTAAGGTCAAATGTATGTTAAAAAACAATTTATTTGAAATATATTGCAGCAGCGGTGTTCTGTCATATTACAAACAGATTAAAAACAACAAGCATAATATATTAACCCTTTTCTTTCCTTCTGTTTAGAGAGAGTAGGTCTTTGTGTGCAAAATAGTAGAATTGTAATGATTCATACCATATAAAAATAAAAGCTAAATGATACACTGTATATTTTTTAAGCTGTGCTCCATTGTTTGGTTATCATTCAAAAGTATAAAAGCCTTAGCTTAGATATTTACACATTCACGAGACAAGTAGACAAGCATTTTGATGTATACTATGTCTGTGTAGCTTACAAGTTGAATGAGTAGCAATGGTCAAAAAACATACAAAATAAGTTGCCAGTCTGTGAAAACAGAATAGAAATCTGTTTACACAGACTTGCAACTCAACCAAGGGGTCAACCTAGTTTTCTGTGCATCATAGATCCATATTTTGTGGTGAAATCTTTTTCCTTCCACAAAATTTTTGTTATTAGAGGGTTTAGAAATGATAAGTGAGAAGATTTTTCTCTTCTCTTGTACTTTGGTCTTACTCTGTGAGATTTCCAAGGAGCTGTGCAGCACCAAGTCACTTCCATTTCACTCACAGTTTTAAGACAATACTACTAATGTACGGCAGTGCCGCACAGTGAATATAATCAATGTTACATGCACTATTCATTGAGGTGAATGGGAATAAATAGCCAAAGATAGGTTTCAGAGTTTTAAATACAGCAATATGGCAGCAAATAAACAGTCAACCACATGGTTGCAATGCTAGTCAAAGGGTTAATAATGGTTTTATTACATTTTGATTAAAAAGAGAATTATGAGCTATAAATGGGCAATTCCTTTACTACAACAAATTGTCTCCAAATTGAAATTTAAGTCAAAATAATCACAAATTGTTTTTCTCAAATCATTCAGCCCTACAAATAAGTTTTGGTTTTGTTGTTGTGGTTTAGGTTTTGATTTTGACAAGAATTATATGAAACATTAAAATTGTGCTTTCAATGTTGATAAAAGAGAAGCCTAAACAGTCGCCTTTGCTCTTCTTCTGCAGCTCTGCAGAGGTGAAACAGCATCATGGAGAAAGTGAGGAGGATCCTGGTTCATGTTTGTAAAGACCGAGCGGCTCCACAGCGAGCTCAGTTTGTTCAGGTCAGTGCTGATCCTCCCGTCCTTTAAAGGACATGTTTGATTTTTTCTAACCTTTCAGAACAGCTCGGTGAGGCAAATTCATCTGTCATCAGATTCACCAATCAGAGTTTCCAGCTGGAGCGGTCGTGTAGCAGTTCAGCTTTGTCAGAACTGATAGAACTGCTACACCGCCAGCAATGTTCAATTTGACAGCACTTTTAAATTTTGTTTAAATCTTTTACCTGAAATGTATTTTAGTTTTAGTCATAATTTAGTCATCTAAATTGTTTTAATTTAAGTCTAGTTTTAGTTGATGAAATTTCACAACATTTTAGTCGATGAAATCTGCTGTAAATTTAGCCGACTAAAATATGAAGTGTAAAGGGTAAGGCATTTTTTACGTTTCCTTGAATTTCTGAAGTCATGTTTTACACTTGGATAAAATGAAACATCTAATAACCCTCTACTGAATGCTAGTAAAGTCTGAATGTATAAATTAACAAAAACAAATTGAACTTTTGTGTGAAATGCAGTCACCTTTATTTAGGCTACCTGGCAGAGCATCTCAGTTACAATACCACAACTGACAACAAACAGTGAACCTGCTCTACATGAATATATCAATTCATAAAGAGAGGAGCTCTGATTGGATCGCTCCACAACTTATCCCACCACCACCAAGCTAAGGCAGCTGTGATTGGATGTCCCTCTTAAGTCATCCAACCTTTCCACACAACCAAAGTAGCTGTGATTGGATATATTCCTAACTTGTCTCTACTTTCTACATGACCATATTAGGTCTGATTGGATTAAGTCTCTGTCAAACATTTTAGTCCAGTTTTTATTTGTTGATGAAAATGTCAGTTAATTTAGTTTTTGTCCACGTGCACTTGTTTTATTAGTTACTGTCTAGTTTTCTTCAGGGGAAATAAGGTTGTTGACGAAAACTATGATTAGTCAACAAAATTAACACTGAACGCCAGTGCAGGCACATTTACGCATGCTGACAACAATTAGCCGGTGCCGACCAACTAACAATGAAAAAATGAGACTTTCAAAGTCTAAAATGTGTATCAAACTGAGTTGGTAAATGAAAAATTATTTTAACAAACAAAAACGAAAAAAAAAGTTGGACTCTTCAACTCGAATATATTTCCAAGAAAAAAACGTAAATACAAAACACATCCAACCCGGATGTGCAATAACACACACTCTTTAAAATGAATAAATAAACAAAAATTATTCGGTCCCAGAAACAAAAAGAAAGAGTCCTTGGGTCCACAGTCATCCCCAGTGAGAAATGGGTCCTACCATCACCCGCCATCGGTTGGTTGTGTCCGTGAGCACTTTTACGTACGTTTTTTTTTTTGTTTTTTAAAACCTTGTACAAAATGCCCATTTTCCTGTGCACCTTAACTGACATAAATATCTTTGTGCTCAACACCTGACCAAAACATAAATATCTACACACAAATAAAAACGTATATTTTTATTTTTTAAAGGGGCGACAACAATAATTTTTACCTTGTGGGCCTTACAATTGTTCCAAGTGATGTTGTGCCCCCAAACCCAGGAGGGATCTGATGCACACTTTACTGCCTAAACTCAGTTCAGAAGTTACACAAACTGTTTTCTCCCACTCCAAACACAAATGTAAATTTTACTGTAAAAAGAGGCAAGAATGATGTTTACACCAAAAAGAAGTTCTTACAGCCAGAATTAAATCTCTTTCTAATGTAGCTATTACTGTTTTCACCATAATAAAGCTGTAGAGGATCAACATAATAAAAGCCTGACTATGTCTGTTTGGTTACAAAAATCAAGGTTAGACAGACTGATTAGTGATAACAGAGTTATAAATAACAGCAGCCCCTTCCTTCACTTCTGTATAAAGAAAATGATGTCCCACCTCCAAACAAAAGGATGTCCAGGAAGTAAATTAAGAGACAAATAAGAAAAAATGTCTCTGTGAAACTGAAATGTAATGTGGCTGAAAATCAAAACACACTTTATGTAGATCTCTCTTTAAAAAAAGTTATTTATCACAATAGAAAAAAAAATAGCTGAAGGTTGCTTGTTTAGGCGTGTTTTTATCCACCTGTTTGCTTATTTCAGTACAAAAATCTGGCAACACTGCATGGGAGAGATAGACAAGGGAGACTGAGGTCAAGCCAACAGCTCCTCCATTTTAGGTTAGAATCAGCCACTCCTAAATTTTAAGTGCTCCTGTATTTGAACCTTTACGGTAAATGCTCTGTGCGAGAGGGGTGACTTTATCATGTTCCTGTTTTTCTTTTACCATCAAAAGTGTGAAATAAAGGAGCCTGACCCTACATTGGCTCTAAGATGCTTTTTTTCCAACATAAATGAACAGTAATAATATTGTATCAAATAAAGTTCGATGAATGCATGGTGTGGTTTATTTTGAGCCCTTTTGGGAAGATATTAAAATGATATCACATCATTTTCTTCTTTTCGCTCCACTTCGGACATGTTTTGGTGAAAGTTTGTTGTACTTTTTGCCTTGGCAGTAGTGCCTGATTGGCCCGTAATGAGAGTGATTGACAAAACGATCATCCAATCCCCTGACAGATATGCTTTTGAAGGTTCTGCCCTCCCAAAACACTTTCTATGAGCTCTTTCCCAGATGGACTCGTGAAATATATTGAAATATATTGAAGCTTCAAAATTAATTATACCAACAATAATATATTTTAACTCAAACACAATTTAAAAATGACTATTTAAGTACACATAACTGAAGCCGATTTGAGCTTGTTTTTGATGCAACAAAAGAATATTTATTAGTTTTTAAAGCACAAATATATCACCTTTACCATTGTTTTCAAGTATAGTTTTTCTAACACTATATATTTTATTTAAATGCCTCATGAAATATATTTAGAGGCACTATAATAGCAAAGTAAGTTCTTCATTTAAGCATTTAGCAGTTGTTAATTGTTCTTCATATTTACTAAATATTTTTTTTTAATTATTGATGGGCCACATGGAGAGAGGGGGAGGGCTGAATGTGGCTCCCCGAGCCTCCAGTTTCCCACCTCTGGGTTAGAGGGTGGTTAAAAGAAAAATAGTAGCTCTTTGTGGTCAAGATTGCACATGGAGAAAAGTTTGAGCTTCATGAGTCTTTTTTAGCTTTTCACATTAGCAACACAGATTTCAATATGATGGCTGTAAAATGGTGAGCTCCAACCCTCAACCTCAAGCCTTTACAGCCCATTCCTTGCTTTGAGCTTCATTATTTTGTTTTTAAAATTATCTTCATTTATTGAATTTCACCATTCGGCTAGAAACATTGAGATCTTAATTTCTGTCCATATCATCCAGCCCTAACTTGAAATATATCCTAAGGACACTTAAAACGGTCTGTCTGGTGTGTCAGGTTTACCTTTCCACACTAGTTTAAATTTCTTATTTTATGAAGACACTTAAGCCCCTTGTATGAGTTTGTTTTTGTGTTTCTTTTGTTTCAGAGCATAACGGGTCACTTCAGTGAGAGCGGAGACGACGAGGTGGAGGTGAGCTGCTCCCTGGAGAAAAACCAGTTCATCCTTCACGGGGGAGAGAGAGGACGAGGGGTTCCTATGAAGGTACGACTCTCTACTTTGTTGTACAACTTCTTTGTTCTATTTTAACTTTGCGTCACTTTTCTCTGTTGTTTTTATTTATTTTAATTGTGTTTTTAACTACTTTGTGACGTGTCCCCGAGTGCTCAGAAAGGCCCTTTTAAATAAAAGGAATTATTAATATTATAGGTACACACTCATCAACACAATAGCTAATCAGCCAAACACATGGCAGAAACTCAATGTATGTAGGTATGTAGACATGCTTTTTTTAATACTTAATTTATAGATTTTCTTACAATACAGATAGACATGATAGACAAGGACACCCAGCAGTATCACAAAAAGTGATGGAGAGAAAAGCAAAAAGAGGCAAGGGGCAAAGCTGACAGCAAAAACTAATCCAAAAAGAGACTGCCCCTCTTAAAATGGTCCTGGGTAAAAAACAAACAAAACAAATCAAAAACACACACACGTAGGGGTGGGAGTCTGTCAGAATCATCAGTCAGTATGCTGAATAAGGCAGAGTTTGTACATAATGTAGACATAACATAGCAGCACAGACCATAATGACTATATTTAAGTTTGATCCAACATCGTCAGAAAGGGTTTCCCAGTGGGGATGTTACCTGGCTTCATAGAAAGGGGTTAATTTAACTGATTGGGTTCCAGATGGTAAGGCTGACATTAAATATGACTCTGAGATCTGTGGCTATGTAATATTTTGACTTAAACTGATCTACCATCACATGTTCGTTTGCTTTTCATCTATCTTCTTCTTGTCTGCTTATTATTTTTGTGTTGCTTTATTCTTGTTTCTGTGTTTGTTGTTGCTTTTTTATTTTGTTTGGGCTGTTTCGCTATCATATACATACATATGTATCAAAAAGTACACACAGGAACGATATTTCTTTTTGCCTATCATCCTGCAAAGCCATGTATATTTCTGTGCTTACTGCTATGTCTAAACTGTTTAGTTGTCGGTCAATGTCATTTTTGCGTTTATGTGTGATTAATTATTTTTGTTGAAAAACTCAAATAATATACAAATCATAAAAAACCTTAATGAAATAGCCTCCAGAGTTCTGCTTGCTAAAACGGATGTGCTCCATCTTAGCAATGAGAAGCATTTCATTGAGCCTCCTTTTTAAAACATGAGGATGTTGTGGACTTCCAGTTTAGTCATATCATTTTTTTAGCTTCAACCATGCCTGCATTAAGAGCATGTTTTTGGTGGGAGTGAAGGGGCCTTGTCGAGTTGGAGCTGCTGAAGATTGCCAAGTTGAATTCTGGCTGAATATTTGTCTCATATTGTTTGGAAAACTAATTAAATGTTTCACTCCAGAAATGACTTGGTACTGGACAATGCCAGAACAAGTGTGACAACAGACCTTCTGCAGTACCACAGCTATCACACAAGAGGGAGACTGAATCAAAAGTTTTACTTAGTCTAGTTTTAGAATAATGCCGTCTATGGATAACTTTGATTGAATTAACCTATATCCTCCTCCCACAGTTCATCTGACACTGGAGAACAGGCCTCCTTGAGATGTGTAATCATGATGAGATGACCTGCTTAAGGTCAAACGAAGCTTCAGAATGGAGAAGACACATAAATGATTTAAGAGACTTTGAATGTGGCGTGTTGTTGGTGCCAGACGAGCTGGTTTGTCCTTTTTCTCCTGACGAAAACTAGACAGTAACTAATAAAAACAAGTGCACATGCACAAAAACTAAAACTAAATTAACTGACATTTTCATCAACAAATAAAAACTAGATGAAAATGTCTGACAGAGACTTAATCCAATCAGACCTAATTTGGTCATGAAGGGACAAGTTAGGAATATATCCAATCACAGCTGCCTTAGCTTGGTGGTGGTGGGATAAGTTGTGGAGCGATCCAATCAGAGCTCCTCTCTTTATGAACTGATATATTCATGTAGAGCAGGTTCACTGTTTGTTGTCAGTTCTGGTATTGTAACTGAGATGCTCTGCCAGGTAGCCTAAATAAAGGTGACTGCATGTCACACAAAAGTTCAATTTGTTTCTGTTCATTTATACATTCAGACTTTACTATCATTCAATAAAGGGTTATTAGATGTTTCATGTTATCTAAGTGTAAAACATGACTTCAGAATTTCAGGGAGACATAAAAAATACCTTACCCTTTACACTTCATATTTTATTCGACTAAATTTACAGCAGATTTGGTCGACTAAAATTTTGTGAAACTAGACTAAAACTAAAACAATTTAGATGACTAAATTATGACTAAAACTAAAAGATATTTTAGACAAAAGACTAAAACTAAAATCACTTGTTTTTCTTTTCTCTCTTTAATGAATCTCTGTCTAAAATACTGAATCCTGTCTTTTATTATTCACTGTTCATGTCTGTTCACTCACAGAGGCCCCCCTTTTGCCCCATCAAACACCTGTCACTCAAACAAGCTGCCGCGATCCCATTGGACATTCAGCAGCGTGGAGTAGATGTGGGCGTGGCCATCCTCCTGCAGACAGCCAATCAGAGGGTGTTACTCACAAGGCGAGCCAAGGAGCTTCGGATATTTCCTAACGTTTGGGTTCCTCCAGGTGAGACAAAAACTGAGTCCCTGGATGAGGGAGGTGCATCATGGGAAATGTAGGATTGTATGTTAAGAATGTTCTTTTTCACTCTGGTTTTCAACTGTCTGACAGAAAAGCATGTTGTAAGTTTCTTTTAAGGCTGTCTTTATTAAACATTTTGCAAAGCGTGTAATACAGACAGACAGAAAAAAGAAACAAAATATAATAAAGCTAACTAACCCCAAAAAAACTCTAACTTTAATCTCAGATGTCTGATTCAAATCTCATCATTCTAACTTAAACCTCAGAATTCTTACCCTAATCTTAAAAGTCTAATTTACATCTCAAAGGTCTGACTTGAATCCCAAAATTCTGACCCTAAAATCTAACTTTTAACTCGAAATTCAGACTTTAAGATCAGAAATCTAACTGTAATCTAAAATTCTAACTTTCATCTCAGATTTCTAATTTTAAACTCAAAATTCTGACTTTAATGTTGTAATTTTGATTTAAATCTAAAAATCTTTCTTTAATCTCAGATATCTGACTTTAATCTGAAAGGTGTGACTTAAATGTCAGATTTTTAACTTTAATCTAAGAAGCCTGAGTTTAATTTTAGTTTTAGAATTCTAACTTGAATTTTAGATTTTTGTCTTTAATCTGAATGATCTAACTGTGCTCTGAGAGTTTTAATTTAAATCTTAGAAGTCTGACTAAACCTTGAAGTTCTGTTTTTTATCTCATAATTCTGACTTTTATCTCAAAAATCTCATTGGCAGAAAAGCCTGTTAAAACTTTTTTAAGGATATCTTTATTGAATGTTTTAGCAAAGCATGTGATAGAGACAGACATTAAAAACAAACAAATAGGATACAGATTTCTTAAGGCCTCATTGGGTTTCAGTTCAGCCATTACAAAGGAAAAAAAAAAAAAAAAAAAAAAAAGGATTAATAAATCACAGGGAGTGAGCAATGAGTACAACATAAAAAAAAAATATTGAAAATAAAAATATAACGATTGATAAAGATAATAATCTGTTCTAAGTTTTCATTTTGGTTTTAAACCTCACATTGATTTATTTTATTTTTGCAGGAGGCCATGTTGAGCCAGATGAGACGGTACGTTATTTTTTCCAAGATTATATTTTATGCCTTCAGCACAGTATTTGTTTTTTTTTGCTTGTTTGTGTTCATTAATCTCAGAATAAACTTTGTTGTGTTCAGCTGCTGGATGCCGGCCTCAGAGAGCTCCAGGAGGAAACTGGACTCTTACTAAAACCAGGGGAAGTTTCTCCAAAAATACTCGGTCTCTGGGAGGTGAGAGACAGATAAATTAATATGTTTATATTATGTTATGTATTTATTTATTTTCTTATTTGGATCCCCATTAGCTACTACCAAGTGTTCACGCTGCAAAAACTCAGATCTGGGTGAGAGTATTTGTCCAATTTCAAGTCAAAAATACCTCACTAGACTTATTCTAAGGGGAAATTTCCTGATATGTCTGGATTAAGATCTTATTTAAAGATATAAAACCTCAAAAAAAAATGCCTGAGTTCCTTGGAATAAGTAAAATAACCTGCCAATGAGACGAGACAAGTTTAACTCCAACTGAACTTAAAACGATTTTTTTCTCTAATCCAGAGCAGATTCTAAACCTGAATTTAAGACCCTCACTTGTTTCATTGGCAGATATTTTATTTTCATTACAAGCAGCTCAATGCCTTATTTTTGCCTTTTATTTCATGTAGTAAGATACTTATCTGGACTTGCTAAGTTAATATGAATTAAATTAAGTGTTTCAGATATTTCTAACTTGAAAACAGACAAACACCCTTACTGAGATCTGAGTTTTTGCAGTGCAGAAAAATACAGTAGGATAAGAAAGGTATAAAAAAGCATCTTTAACACAACCAAAGTTACAAGAAAACAAGATAAATTTACTGATAATCATAGAGAAAGTCTCTTAGATGCTCATAAACCAGGATAACTTTATCTTAATAATAAATTACAATCTGAAGCAATTCTAAAAATGAATGATTCCACATAAAACAGTGCATATTGACAAAACTACAGCTTAACTGTAACCCAGAAGATATTCTGCCTTTCATGGCGTCTCTTTAAATCATACATGAACAGACTTTTAAGGGAATCTTGTTGACATTAGGTAGTTCTTCAGAGTCTTTTAAAAATAATTTTACTGGTTAAACTTTTGATATCTGATGGAAGAGTTCTTCACATTTTCATACCCCTATACTAGGCATGTTCTCCCTGTGCATGTGTGGGTTACTCTGGCATGATGACTTTGAGTTATCGTGCTTTTATTGAATCTGCTTGATGTCATGGTTTGGGAACCTATTTCTGAAAAACAGAAGCTGCCTGAGCCAGACTGTAAAATAGTCCAGCAGGCTGTTTGCGGAGCTGCAGCTTATTTATTTGGCAAATAAGAAACTGAGACAAGCTAATTAGTCATTTTTCATACCTAATAACTATATCATTTAAAAGCTTAATATTCCTGATATTCCTATAATGTTAGTAAAACCAGTTATTCTGTTCAGGAATGCAATTTAATAACTATAATTCGACATCTTAATCAAGACATATGAAGGGCTTTACTATTCTGCTGTTTTTTGTATAACAGTAAATAAGAAAATTGATGGATAACAATAATTATATTTTAGTGTTGAAAATATCATTTTGGTTAAAGAGCTTTTACATACCGGTGTGTTAGGCTGTGTAAGGAATGATGGATCAATACAGCAATGAAATCTTTTCTGCTTGGGCTGCATGATGGAGCAATAACAAGGGCCGTGATTTATCAATTCAATCAATCAATCAACAGGGTTCCCATGTGTCCTGGAAAACCTGGAAAATGATTGACCAATTTTCCAGTCATGGAAAACGTGTTGAAAATAAGAAAAAATTAAAATGTCCTGGAAAATGATTTATCTTCCTTCCACCTTGTTCGAGAACAAAAACCAAACATAGGAAATGAAGTAAAAATGTACTTGGTAACTAATGCACGCTCAGCCATAAAATATGAGTAGATAAAATAATGCAAGTTAAGGAATAAAATATAAACACTCAAAACAATGGTGACAACAAGAAATAACAAAAAAATGGCAAAATAAAAAATTAGGCTACTTAAACAGTAAATCAACAAAATTTATGTATAAAAAGCAGAGTAAATAAAGATAAAAATAAGTATAAACCATACATTTTTAATAGTGAGACACTATATAAAAGCCAGATTAAAAAGATAGCTAGCCGGCAGTGTTCATGCCTCAGAGTTAGAAATAAATAAATTTTAAGTTCACTGTGATGCGGTGGAGCTAGCGAGAGACATTGGTCATCAACCTTTAATCTAGTTTTTTAGAAGGTTAGATTAACCTGAGAATTGCCCACACCAATATTGTAACTTCATTTGGTTATGTGACACTGGAATCTGTGGTGTCATTTTTCTATTCTCTGATAAATTTGTCATAATTTCTATGAATGTCAGAGAATGTCTGATAGTTCATAGATTTGTTACAGTCATAGACTGAACAGCTTGTAAATCAGACCTCTGGGGTGAAAGAGGCATAAACGTAGACATCAGGGTAAATGTACAAAGAAAAGGACACTGCAAAATGTGTGTGGGTGTGCGTTTCCAGGAGGAAAAGTCCTGGAAAATGATTTCTAGAAAAGAGTGGGAACCACGATCAATCTTGAGACTCAAATCGGTCCATATAAAATATACAACAAGAGATACACAGCAACAGGAAGAGGGGAGAGAAGAAGAAGAAGAGAGGCTGGGTCATATATCATTTAATCAAGTAATTCACTTTTTTGTTGCAGAAGACTTAAAATGAAAAGTTTTGATTTTTCAGAGATTTCAACAACAAGATCTGGTTTTAGGTCTGTATCAGTCAGCCTTATGTAACCATGAAGAAGAGCTTCACCAGTGCTGCAGTGAACGGGGATCCTGATAAACTAAAGTAAACTGCAGCTCCACCCCTGACGTCTGTTTCCTCTCCGTCAGTCGGTGTATCCCCCCATGCTGTCCAGAGGACTCCCTCAGAGACATCACGTGGTCATCTACATGCTGCTGCTCTCCCCCCTCTCTCACCTGCAGCTTCAGGTAAACTCAGATCCTCGCAGGACCTCTGCCGATCACAAATGACCCTCTAAAATCTATCATAAATATCTCATCCGTCCGTCCTGCAGGCGTCTTTGCGTCCGTCTGCTGCAGAGGTCAGCGCCTGTCTGTGGGCCGACGGTCCGCTGGTCAGAGCCATCGTGTCCGCGGTGGACGGAGACGACGCTGAGGTCGACCTGGACAGTCTGCCGGGCAGAGTCAGGTATACGACTGCTGCAGGTCTACAATGCTATGAAGACACAAGTGTTTATTTGATCTGTGTATAAATATTATAAAGTGAGTACTCGTCAGCGGGATGGGGCAAGAAGGAAACAGCTTATTCTGGGATGGATTAATGCCCAGGCTAATGTTAGGACCCCTGGATTAACCAGACTATTGATCATTTAGTTTTGAAAAATACTGTATCGCTCCTTTTTACTGAATCAATAAAATGTGCCCAGAGGGTCACTGTTTCTCTTAGATATAACCACTGCTTTCCACACAAGAGGATAATAACTTTTTAGAAGGTGACATTTTATTTAGGTCTGTGAAAAAGTAAAACCTCTGAGATTAACGTTAGAAATCTGAGATTAAAGTCAGGATTCTGAGATTAAGCTAATATCTCTGATATTAAAGTCAGAATTTTTAGAAAAAAAGTCAAAACTCTGAGATAAAAGTCATAATTGAGTTTTTTCTTAGAATCTCGACTTTCATCTTAGATTTCTAACTTTATCTCAGAGTCCTGAAATTAATTTAAACCTCAGATTTTTTTCTACTTTGATCAGAAGTCTGACCTTAATATCAGAGGTCCGTCTTTAATCTAAGAAAGCTGACTAACCCCAAAATTCTAAACTTAATCTCAGACGTCTGATTTAAATCTCATCATTCTAACTTAAATCTCAGAACTGTTACCGTGATCTCAAAAATCTAATTTATATCTCAGAAGTCTGACTTTAATCTCAAAATTCGAATATTAATCTTAGGAATCTAACTTGAACCTTGAAATTCTGACTTTAATCTCAGAAATCTAACTAATCTCAGATTTCTAACTTTAATCTAAGAAGTCTGACTTTAATTTTAGAATTTGGACTTTAAGTAAATAGTCTGTCTTTAAATTTAATGACCTAACTGTGATAAGAGAGTTTTAATTTCAATCTAAGAAGTCTGACTTAACCTTGAAATTCTGGCTTTAATCAGATAATTTAGACTTCAATCTCATAAATTTTATTTAATCTCATAATTCTGACTTTAATCTCAGAAATCTAACTTTAAACTCATAATTCTGACTTTAATCTAATTTGAATCTTCATAATTCTGGACTTTAATCTAATAATTTTAATTTTAATCTCATAATTCTGAATTTAATCCCATAATTGTGTCTTTAAATTCATAATTCTGACTTCAATCCCAGAAATTTAACTTTAGTCTCAGAATTCTGACTTCAGTCTCAGAAATCTAATATGATCTCATAATTCTGACTTTAATTAGAAATCTAACTTTAAACTCATAATTCTGACTTCAATCTAATTGAATCTTCATAATTCTTGACTTTAATCTAATAATTTTAATTTTAATCTCATAATTCTGACTTTAATCCCATAATTGTGTCTTTAAATTCATAATTCTGACTTCAATCCCAGAAATTTAACTTTAGTCTCAGAATTCTGACTTCAATCCCAGAAATCTAATATGATCTCATAATTCTGACTTTAATTAGAAATCTAACTTTAATCTCAGAATCCTGTTTTCAGTCTCAGGAATCTTATTTCGATTAAGACTTTCACCTTTTTTCTTAGATTACTGACTTTGATTTCAGAATTCTGATTCAACTTTGTTATGAGAGCTGTAATTTAAATCTCAGAAGACTGACTTTAACCTGGAAATTCTGACTTTTATTACAGACTAAAATCGAGATATTATTAAAGTTATTTTCTTTGTGGCTCTATCCCCCGTCTTTGCCCTCAAATTTACAAAATGAGAAATTCTAAATTTTAATCAAAAGCAGCTTAAACAGGATGTTTTTCAGTCGTGATGCTGTTTGTTCTGAGGGTCACTGAAGTGAGTGTGCTGTTTATGTCGATGCACTCTGAGTGTGTTCAGCACTCGTCCAGAAACAGCTGATTTATTTTGTTCAGCTTGATGAGGAGCGCAGATCCAACAAACTGAGCATCCTCGAGGGAGCCACGAACGCCCCGATGCGCTGAGCGTCAGTGAAAACCAACTAAGAGCTTCAAGTCTGATCATGATGTTCTGATCGGAAGAGGACAGAGAGGAGAGAAGGACTTTTAGTTTAATTATTTTTTTATCTGTGCTGACCTGAGGGAAACAAACAAACATTATGATGAGATATTATTGGTCAATTTTTACTAATTTTTCCCCAAGAGAGCAGAGAAAACAGTGGCAGGGCAGCTTTTTTGTAGCTCCTTTTAGCAACAAGGCAACTCAAAACAAAGAAATAAAACAATCAGAATAAAATATTTATCAGAATTAATGAAACAAGAAAATATAAAAACAGGTAAGTTTTTACAATGAGGAGAAACTCTGAGCTGAAACAAAAGCTTAAATGTAGAAGAAATATTTTTGAAATTAAACATCAAAACGGTTGAAATGTTATAATAATTTAAAGTTGTTGAATTTACATAAATAATAACCTTTGACCTCTTGCTGTGTTCAGTGTGTCCCAGGTTTCATCAGACGGTGCTGTGACGGACTCCTCCCTCCCTGTGGCTGTTTTCGTCAACCGGGCGCCGTCCACGGGCCCTGACGTGGAGCGGGTCAGCACGGGGACGAAGTACGCCCTGGAGCTGTGGCTGAAGACTCTGGAGGCCCCAGACCTCTGATTCAGACCCCCACCCTGCAGATATCAGAGGTCTTTTAATTCACGTTTGATTTTTCTGCCTTATTTTTCAATAAAACTCTGACACACTGATGAAGCTTCAGCCTTTGACCACCAGGTGGCAGCAAAGTTTTTCTCTTCAGTTGGTTCAACACGGGACTCGTCCCAAAATGTTCAGCCTGTGACCCCAAAATCGTCCTGCCAGTAGTCCAGCCTTCGGTACTTTACTAATTTATTAGACCACCAGCCAAAGTAAAGTTTACGCCACACCTGCCCTAAATTAACAACACTGATAAATACCAAAATTATGTTTTATGCTTCTGTAATGGTTCATACACCAGTATGTAGAAGCTCTAACTGAAATTATATTTATTATTGTCATCCATGAATTTTCAAATGTACTGTTTTAAGAACAAAAACTGCTAAAAAGTAAATTTCATTATTTCTTGATTAAGATGTAAAATTATAGTTATTTTCTTGCATTCCTAAATCAATCAATCTTTATTTGTATAACGCCACTTTACGATAGAGCAGGCTGAAGACAAACGCTTCATTTTATAGATACACATGTATGAATATGTACATATATAAAATACACATATTTATGTATTGACATGCATTCAAACCTAACATAAATCCATCATGGTGGCAAGAAAAAACTCAGTAGAAGTAGGAAACCTTGAACTGAACTGAAACATTAATTTTAAGAACATTTAAGGAATATTTAGCTTTTTAATTATTTTATGTATTATGTATAAAAAAGGTTTAATTTGTTTGTTTGTTTGCCAAATAAATAACAAAAACAGTTTTGGTTTCAAGTTCCTGGCAGATTTCTAGATATTTCTGTTTTCTCGGTTTTATGACATGTGATCTAATAAGTTTGTTTAGCACTTTATTTTTCTAATTTCAACATAAATCCAATTAGTGTTGTTCTATTTTAAAGCACACTCACATTATGCACGTTTTAAAGGTTAAATGAGTAAAGTAAAAGGTAAAATATGCCATTTAAGACCTTATATTTATTTTCATTGCTCTCTTTCTTTATCTCAAACTCAAAAACTCAAAAAAAGTCAAACATAATATTACAAATGTTCACCAAACAGCTGTGCAAAAACATATATTTACACAGCATACATGAAGCAGAAAGCTGATCCAGTCCAGCCCCGTCCTTCATTCATCCGTCCATTCCTCACACCACTCGTCCCTCACAGGGTCGCAGGGCCTGGAGCCTGTCCCAGCTGACACTGGGCAACAGGCTGGGTACACCCTGGACCGGCCACCAACCAATCACAGGGCTGACATGCAGAGACAGACAACCATTCGCACTCACACCTGAGGACAATTTAGAGTCACGATCAACCTAATGAGCATGTTGTTGGTCAGGGGGAGGAAACTGGAGCACTTGGAGAAAACCCACACATGCACAGAGAGAACATGCAAACTCAGCACAGAAGGGGAGTCAAACTAGCAACCATCTTTGAGGCATGAGGACTAACCTGCTGCTCCAACGTGCAGTCCTGGTTTTTAAAAAAATTTCTTTGAATGTTCTCCCTGTGCATGCATCAGTTCTCTCTGGGCACTCCAGCTTCCTCTCACAGACCAACAACACGCTCATTAGGTTAATCGATGACTCCAAATCGCCCTTAGGTATGAGAGTGAATGGCTGTCTGTCTCTCTGTGTGGCCCTGGGCCACAGTTTGGACACCTTCTGTCCTGAACTGAGACTCGTCTTCTTAACTCATTCATGCCAAAGAGAAAGCAGCAAATCGTCTCTAAAAGGAGGTGCGACAGTCATGTGTTCATGCTCTTGTTTTGATTCTTGTTTTCTTTACAAGGTGTGTTAAATAAACCCCAACACTAAAAGTTTATATTAAACAGCCAAGCCCAAAGGACTCCACAGAACTCAGGCTGTTTATTCAGTATCTGTTTGCAGGAGGCGAGGACCCAGACTGAGTCACATCATAACCTGAGTTCATTATATAAGAGATTTGATAACATGAAGCACAATGGTTAATGAGATTTAAAATTTGAATTAACTTTTGACTTGTCTGTTTTAAGGGTGTAAGACAAAATAGATAAATATCAATATATAATATATCATGATACTTTGAGGGGCAATACTGTATTGATATTTTTAATGCAATATCATTTTCAAGGAATGTTGGTCTAGCACAGGGAATTCTGAATCTGCATTTGGACTTGGATCATCTCGTGCCATGACCAACACTTCCTAAAAACTTCATCCATATCTGTTGAGAACTTATTGAGTTACTATTGCAAATGAGGGAAAAAGTCCATATCCTGCAATATTAACAAATCCATAAATTCTTTACCCCTAATCTGCATTTTGATTTGAATCACCTTCAAAACTGAATCATATCTTCCTTGTGCCATAAACAACATTCCCTGAAAATGTCATTTAATTCCATTAAAAACTTTTTGAGTTATTTTGCGCATAATCAGACAAACAAATGGTCAAACAGTTACATGTCCTTACTTTGTAACAACATACTACAGTATTTAATGGTTACTACAGAATATTCTACTAATTGTTTTTTATAATGACATGTAACTATGCCTTTAAAAGAGTTTTATTAAAACAGTTGTGGACAATTTCAGCTCATATTTCTTGCAAATAATCAAACATCAATCAGTATTTAAGAATTATTGTTGATTTCTCTGTACCTTACTGTTCATGGTAGGTTTTAAAATGCATTCTTCATGTTAACAGTTAATTAAAATCAAACATTGTCCAAAATATCTCATTCAGACAGGAGGGGAGGCCTAAAACAGTCACACTATTAAGTGTTACAAACTGTTCTTAACGCCACAAAGAGTCCATAATTACACTTCTTTAGTGTTAATGCACCAACTCTCCGAAAAGAGTCTGATCAGCTCTCAGTGGTGTGGACCCACAGAGACACTTGAGAATTTTAACTCTGGTAGTGTTGATTGGACTTTTCAGACCAAAACCTCTGAAGGATGTTTCCAGTTAGGGTGACCATACGTCCTCTTTTGCCCAGACATGTCGTTAAATTATGTCCGGGGGGATTTTATAAAATTCCCTAAAATGTCCAGGTTTTGCTCAGCTTGTTTTACAGGCAAAGCTGTCGCCGGCGACGGAAAAAGGCATGCACGATTCAAACTACCGTAACTCCTTGAGTATCCACGCAATCCAGATAATCCCAACAGAATCTGAAAGCTGAGAAGCAGAGCTTTTCAGTGATATTCAGCACATTACGGTAAAGACTGGATTGCCTGAGGGGGAGGGATGGGAAATGAGCTGACTGAGTCAAAGAGCAGAGAGAGGATTCAGAGACGAACGTGAGTGATTTATCAGTGGTTTATCGGTATTTTCTTTGAAAATAATGTAAAAATATTGTTAATAATGACAGTATCCTTCTGGAGTGTTTTCTCGACGTTCTTTTGCTGTATTTTCACCTAGTTCATCTATTTTGTTGTCGTCTTTTTCAACATAGTTAATGTTTTATGTATTTCATACTTAAATAATATAATAGTATAAATAATACTAATTCTAAAATACGTTCAGTTTCAGTTTTGTCTTCTCAAAAGTGTTGTGCATGTGTTACTGGTTGTATTTCTGACCCTGGTGTTTATGGTGCAGGATGGGATGCCACTACACACAGAGGTTACTCTTAATTCAGCTCTTCTTTTAACTCTGATGTGAAAGTCTTAATAACAGTAACAGTGCTGCATATGCAACTGCAAGGCTCATGTCTGCAGCTCAGGAGACGTTTCCTCTTATATTTTTAACAGTGTCACCTTATTTCATCATAAAATAATATCTGTGACATACACTCAGCAAATGTGATTGTATTGATTTTATCAGTATGCCAAACATAAAGAGCATTTTTTAAGTATTATGCACATTAAAATGATCAAAAACATTTAAACAATAAAACTTGATGACTTTAATAAAGTCATAAAGTCAAGTAATATTGCTTTCAACATGAATTTAAGGTATACAAATATAAATGCAACAGCATCATATTAAAACATAAAACCTACCTGGAGTGAGAATCCCAATAACACAGTCACAGTGCTGCATATGTAACCGCAGGGCTCATACCTGTGCGACACAAAAACAGCACATCGTGCTCAGTAACGGGAAAACGGCCATGGAAGCTGACTAGCATTAGCACATTAGCTCAGGTGTAGCTCGTGTATAAAGTTAGCATTTCTGCGCCTTAGCGTCTGTGTCTCTCGCTACAGGTTCTATTTATGCTTGTAGTTAAAATCCATGTCACTGACAGTTCCTAGGACATTTATAAATCATTTAATATTCACACACTGGACGGACACACAAGCACCCACCTGCAGGACACGGATCCTCCGCTCAGGTATGTACGGTGGCCCGCGAGGAGCCCTACAGCTGCAGTTGCGCTGTTCGAACCACCAGGTGGCGACAATGTCACATAAATACAACACAAATAAAACCAATAAAAACACAAATACAGCCTCATATATTTTGCAGTAATTCACAACAGGAGTATTTCCAGCTTTGTTACACATGTTAGAATTGTTTATACCAATGTGGAAAGACTTTGATTGGAAATTAAAAATTAGATATTACAGAGCCCCCTCTATGACCTACAAATTTAATAGTAGTAAAACAACTTTGTGTCAGAGGGATTGTAATCAGTTAGGAGACACCACACACATATTTTGGGACTGCCCAAAGTTGAAAAGTTACTGGAAAAATGGAAACTGTATCTATGGCAAGTTCTACTATTAATAACCAGGAAGATGATCACTCTATCATGGTCACAACCACCTCCTCCTACTATACCTCAGTGGCATGAGAGGGTGAAGAAGCTGTATGTAATGAAAAAGAAAACAGCTCTTCTTAATCTTAGGATGGACATTTTCAAAACAAGGTGAGCTCCCATAAGTGGATATTTAAATTTACCAAAGTGAAACACTGTTAAACTTTGCTGTAGTAAGAGAACTGTCCAGGTGTATTTGTGATTTATGCAGAGGAAAATCAGAAACAACCCAGTGAATCTGATTTATTTTTACATTTCTTACACAAATTTTCTTTTCTTATGCATGTGGGAAAAAAAATATCTGATGTAACTGAAAATTTGTGTGATTATATATGAATTTTAATAAAAACTTGGTTAAAAAAAGAGAATTGTGTATATAAAAAAAAAGGCACACTGTTTTAAGCATTTACAACTTAATAAAGATAAATACTTGCTAGAATGTTTTATTCTTACCTGAAAAAAGATGCAAAATAATTTAATCAAAGGCATTTTCTGACACATTTATTGACAAAAAAAGGCAAAAAAAAAAAGACCAGGCGGCCATTTATATTCATAGTAGTGAAAGGGTTAATGTTTTTAATAAAGCGCAGCACTGGATCACCGGCATTATTCCAATGTTCACACAACACATGCTGCTGAGGGTCCTCTTTTTGGGTTTTCAGAATATGGTCACCCTATTTCCAGCACCTTGTTGAATATATCAATCAATCAATCAATTAATCAATCAAACTTTATTTATAAAGCACTTTTCATACAAAAAAATTGTAGCACAAATTTCAAACAGCCACAGATGACTGAGGAAACGTTGTCTTGAGTTAAAAATGAGGAAACAGGACCTAAGACTAAACCAATAAAACCCCAATAAGATATGATAAAGGTAATAAAGCGTTAAAAGTTGATGAAAACAAGACAGTCTTAAGAGAAAAAAAATAATAAGAGGTGATAAAACACAATATAGTAACTCTAAAACAAAAATCAGCTAAAAGCCAGATTAAAAAGGTAGATCTTGAATTAGCTTTTAAAAATATGAACAGTAGGTGGCGCTCTCAGGCCCTCAGGTAAAATGTTCCACAGACAGGGCTGTAATATTGAAAAGAAGCTTCACCATATGTTTTAGTTCTCACTCTGGGCACTATTAAAAGACCACTACCTGAAGACCTGAGGGCTCTGCTGGGCTCATATGGTAAGAGCAAACCAGATAAATAAGAGGGACCAAGACCATTAAGAGATTTAAAAACCAATAAAAGAACCCAAAAATCATTTCTAAAATGATAAGAGCATAGTGATCAGTGATTTTATGATTTGATTCTGATTTCCTGGAGCCACTGAGTGAAGCTTTTCTTCGAGGCAGTAAAAATGTTGATTCAAGCCAAATCTCTTTGCTCAAGAATCAGGAAAGTATCAAAGTATTTGGTTAAGTGTTTGGCCAAAGCTTTATAAGGGATGCCAAACTAAACTCAAAACCAAATGACGAGGTCGTAAAATCAAAAATGTCCATTTCTTGAAAGAATCTGATTGACAGGTAAAGGTGGAGCGAGGTTATGATGCCACGTTAAGGTAAGAGTCGGTCCAACAAAGTAAAAGTCATGAGAGAGTAAACAGAAGAGCCAAGCCCTGCTGTTGGTCAAACACAGGCAGGATTGACCTGTGATTGTTCACCTGAGCCAGTCTGTCAATCATTATAGAGCCACGCCCACCCCCTCAGTCATCGCTCTGTGCTTTTTCATAAAATATGACGACTGTGTTTAATAAATACCACAGAGATGACGTGAGCCCAGGAGGGAGTGGGCTGGGCTATTTCGAGTTATCACGAAAAGGTGAAACACCTCAAATATTCATGACTGACGCTCAACATGTTTGAATTTAAGGAGAAACGAAACCTGAAGACCAGTTTCAATCGTGGTCTTTATTGTAACATCCATCCACTCTTTATTCCCCTTTGGCCAAACCTGATCTCAGCTGTCACTGGGCAGGAGTTTGGACCACCCGCCAGCCAATCACAGGGCTGACATTTATAGACAGGCAACCATTCACACATACATTCAATTGTGGAGTCACCAGTTGACCTAATGAGCATGTTTTTGGTCTGTGGGAGGAAGCTGGAGTGCCCAGAGAGAACCCACACATGCACAGGGAGAACATGCAAACTCCACACAGACAGGCCCTGCCTGGCCCGGGAATCAAACCAGCAACCTTCTTGCTGTGAGCCACCAGCACTGCACGCTTAAGCACCGTGCAGCCCACAGATTTTGGTCCAGAACATTTTGATTCTACATTTTGTTGGATGTGGGCGGCACGGTGGTGCAGCAGGTGGTGCAGCAGGTAGTGCATGGGCCTCGCAGTCAGGAGGTTGCTGGTTCGAACGCTGTTTCTGTCAGGGCCTTTCTGTGTGGAGTTCGTGGGTCATTTCCAGCATTGGTGACTCTCAACTGCTCTAAGGTGTGTCTCAGAATCTTGTCTTTTCATAATTCTGACTTTATTCTTAGAGTTTTGCTTTCTCGTAATTCCAACTTTAATCTCAGAGTTTTGTCTTGTTGCTTTGACTTCTATCTCAGAGTTCTGATTTTAATCTCAGATTTTTTACTTAAAAATTCTGTCCTGAAGACAGAATTTTGTCCTCTTGTGATTCTTACTTTAGACTCAGATATCTGACTTTAATCTCAGAATTTAGTCCTCATGTAATTCTGACTTTCATCTCAGAATTCTGACTTTTTAGAATCCTGCTTTTAATCTTAAAATATTGTCTTCTAATAATTTTTGCTTCAATCTCAGAGCGCTATCTAAAGTAACAGAGTTTTGTCTTCTCGTAAATCTGACTGTAATCTCAGAATTTGGTCTTCTTGTTATTCTGACCTCAGTCTCAGTATTCTGACTTTAAACTCAGGATTTGTCTCCCTGTGCTTCTTACTTCAATCTCAGAAATCTGCCTTTTATCTCAGAATTATGACTTCATAGAATCCTGGTTTTAATCTTAAAATATTGTCTTATAATTCTTACATAAATCTCAGAGTTCTGACTTAATTCGCAGAATTTTGACTTTAATCACAGAATTTTGTCTTCTTGTAATCATTAAGTCAATTTCAGAATCATGTATCTCATCAATACAATCTAAGAACATTGTAGTTGGATAATTCTCAATTTAATCACCAAATTCTTAATTAAAATTCAGAATTTTTCTTCTTGTTATTCTGAATTTTATCTCAGAATTTTGATTTTAATCTCAGATTTCAGTTTTTTTTCCCAGACTTAAAAAACGTTAAGCCTTTAAATTTGTTTCAGAAGCTTCAATCCTCCTTTATTCTGATTTTTTTTTATTCACATGAATCTCATTCTGTTTCAGATGTGAAATGCTCTAAATCTCAGCAGGGTTATCCTCCATGTCCTTCTGGTGGTGGAGATCACTCTGCCTGTTTGCCTTCTATTAAATTAGCCTGTTTTAATCTCAGATCTGAGAGCTGAGATGGTCGTCCTCTCCAGAGAATAAAGCAGAGAGGAGAGGTTTCAACTCTCTGGAGAAGCTTCTGGTAAGTGTGTGATGTCATGTTAAGGCTGAGGTGCCAAAAATCAAATGTCTGAGTGGATTTATCGGCAGAGAGACGTTCTGAGATCAGTGGAAACTTTGACAAGTGTTAGAAAATGTGACCTTAAAATCCAAACTTCATTCATAGCAGCGGTGAGTATTTCTGCTGTCGACTCCTGGAGCCGAGCCCGTTTCCTTTCTCTCTGTATCAGCTCCATCACATCTTCATGAATTCCTCCTCGCTCCACCTTCTGCTTCACCCTCTTTGTTTGCTCTTCAGATAGTGTAAGAAAAAAATAAACCTGAACTTGGGTTTGAAATGAGGAATCAAACCTTTAACAAAGAGGATCCACTTTCACACTCCACTTCCCTGGACAGAACAATAAAGAGCAAAGTGGGACACGGGGGCTTCTGCCAAACTGAAATATGATGATAACCCCAGAGGGAACTGAGAGGAGTAATAAAAACACACGTGAAACAGAACATGAAGTATTATAAGTTCACTTTTATTTTTTTACAGTATTTAAAAATAATCAATGATATAAAGCATTTAACAAAATATGAAATAGCAGTCTTTGTCAACTATTTAAACAGGAGATAATATCTGCATTATAGGAATATAGAATACTGTCTCGTTTTCTTTAAAAGGGGGGATTTTAAAATAGCAATACACAAGATTATTTTCACAGTTAATGCCACCATCTGGAACTTATAACAGGTAAACTAATAATAATACATCATACTGATCATAATATGTCAAGGAAGAATTAACAATTGATCTAAAATCCTTAAATCCTTATTATTACAACTGCATGTTTTTCAAAGTTTTTAAAGTTTAACAATTCCTAAGTTCGGTGATTATGTTGTAAATATATATACAACCAATTTTAAGGATGAAATATTGATATGCAAGTTTTTAAAAACATGAATGATCATTTAATATCTGCAAAACACAGAAAATATAATCAACAACAAAAAGGAAAGACCGTGATGTTACATATTTTTACACCAAAATGGACAAAGTTAAATCAAAACCAATTAGTGCATAATTTTGACAAAATGTCCCCAGAACAGAAAACCACCCTAAGATTATCAGGAGAGCCCATATTCTGCTTTAATTCTGTCTCCTAGAGTCCTTCTATGCACAAGACAAAACATCTGCAGTGTCAGTGGCTGCCTGTAAAAGCTTGCTCCCCCAGTCCTCCCGAATAGACTTGACAGTGTGACATCACTGTGGTAATGAAATTTAAAAGGCTGACGTTAAATATTTTATTCAGTCAACAAAACATATTTTTTGTTGTATTATAAACTTAATCAAAGTAGTTATCTCAACTATCTTTATTTTTTACGTGAAGTTAGTCTCATTTTTTAACTTGAGTTGGTGAAACTTGAAACGATTAGTTTGAGCACATGATTTGCGTAAAGACCGGAGCTCCTGGGATGCAGGATTGGCGCAGTGGATAGCAACATGCACATCTCAGGTGTTTGGCTGAGGTTTGAGTGCTGCCTGAGACAGTCTTCATTACCTCCGCCGGCATATGTTTGTTTGTGTCTTTGTCTGTTAGCAAGATTATGGAAAAACTACTGGATGGATTTACATGAAAATATTATCAGAGGTTGTGGTTTGGTCCAAGGAATAAGCCATTAACTTTTGGTGGTGACACGTATATTTGTCTGGATGCAAAAAATTCCCCCAAATTTCAAAAAGTCCCATAAGTTAACATTGGGCAGAACTTTAAAAAAATCATATCTCTGCCATTTTTTTTACGGATTCACTTCCAATTTAACAGGATAATTTGGGGTCCTTGTCTCTATCATCAAGGTAAATTTCATCTGGATTCCATCCAGATTGACGTCACAAAAAACATTGAACTTTATGGGAAATCCCACTGATGACATTCAATAATTCATATAAAATCCAAATATTAAGTGATGTTCCCAAAACTTGTTGTATTCATACAGGATCATAACCTCCATGTATGTGCTGAGTTTGGTCTGGATCCTGGCTCTGTTCTGGATCTGGTGATCCAGAATTATGTCTTTTACAGGGTTTATGGAAAAGCCACTGCTGTAACTGATCTGCTTGGCGGAGGTCTGCGCTCTTTGAGTGCTTCTCTAGTTTGACTTAAAACCATGAGTAAGACCCAAAATTCAAAAATCCAGTGCAGATAGTTACCATGACATTTTGAGTTTTCGTAACTTTTTTACCCCAGCCTTGCTTCATAGGCAGTTTAAGCCCGCCGTCTTGGGCTGCCAACCTCAGCAAAGAGCAGAGATGGTAGAAAGAATACGACATCAGCTGTTTGGTTAACTAAGGAGGCTTGTTTACGCGTCATAATGGACGACGCCATGCTGCTCGCCAGCTCAACTGAACTTCAGATCAACCTACTCACAGACAGAGAGGCAGTATTGAGGCTGGGCTGATGTGTTGTAGCTGTAGACCAAAGCTTTTTATTTATTCATTTGATGTTTTTTTGTGTCGGGACAGTATGAAGCAAGAGAATGTTGTGCACACGACAGCATTTGTAGCCTGAGCTAATTTACAATACCCATCCCTAGTTGGGCCTTTGAGGACATTAAAAAACAACAATAAACGCATTTACAGTCTTTTTTTTTGAACCAGGCTGTAAACATATTTATTTGGGTCGTACCAAAAAATATCCCCGTTTTCTTAAGCTGTCCTAATTCACCTGAAACCACCGTATGGATGTGACAATTTGAGTCATCTCAAAGTTTTATTAAAGAAATTAAAAACATGAACACACACGTTGCTTCACAAACAATAAATAAAATCTATGACATGAGGACACTCTTGTTCTTCTTCCTCTCCGATAACTAATCAAGCTCAGGTTGATTTATGGGTTGACTACAAAAATACCGGAGTTCTTCTTTGGTTCCTCCACTTCCTCCTATAAAACATGAATAATGACATAAGTAGGTTAGGGCAAAAGGTTCCTTTTGTCTGCAGTTAAACAATATTTATCTTATTTATTAGACACACAGCAGCTCAGCTTATAAACCACAGGGACAAATGTTGCTATGTTTTGTTGTCACAAATAAAATAATGGACAAAGTTTATTAGTTAGGATAACATTAGTTTTTAAAGAGGTGTTTACCAAACAACAAGAAAACAGTTATAACTACATTAAAGAGGAGAACGGCCTTCATTTTGTCACCATAACCAAGCCATTACCTATGCCGAGAAGGCAATGGTTTGCTGGCATTTGTTTGTTAGTGAAATAACTCGTTAAGTTTTGAATGGACTCGGATGAAATATTCCAGGGAAGTAGGTCATAGACAGTGTTGGTAATAACGGCGTTAGAGTATAACGGTGTTACTAACGGCGTTATTTTTTTCAGTAACGAGTAATCTAATTAATTACTTTTCCCATCGTTGCAACGCCGTTACCGTTACTGAGAATGTGAAGTGGCGCGTTACTACATTTTGGTTGAATGAAGCGCAAGTGTCAGGTTTTGGCCACACATCAGCTGCCTGGAGAGAGCAGGGAGGAGGGGGGAAAGGGAAGGGGGGGAGGGGAGGGGAGTGGGGTGATGACGCCATTGCAAATGCGATGATGATTGGCTGGGTGGGCGGATCATGCCCTGCTCACGCTGTCTCACTGCACGCGCTGACTGCTAAACACAACAAGACAGCGACAATGGCGTCGAGCCCGGGACGTTCAAAGGCAGCGTTCTCAAACTGGAAGTACCGGCATTACTTCTCGCTCATTGAAGTTAAAAGCAAGAATGTTTATGTAACATGCACGCTATGTCCAGGAAAAAAGACTTTATCCACGTCTGCCTCAAGCAACTCGAACCTTATGAAGCACCTCACATCAACACATGCTAACACGACACTTGTTACTGCTGCTGCTCCTGCTGCTAACCCAACCCCAAGCTCAAATGCAGCCAGCGAGGGAGACGGAGCCACTCTGTTAAAACAAGCAACGCTCGATTTTTCGGGTCAGCAATAATAACATATAGAACATGAAAAATAACGTCACAGTTACTTTGCTGAGTAACTAATTACTCTTACAATGAGGTAACTGAGTTACTAATTCAATTACTTTTTGGGAGAAGTAATTTGTAACTGTAGCTAATTACTTTTTTAAAGTAAGATGACCAATACTGGTCACAGAAAAGTGAAAAGGGGATAACATCTTGGTGGTGATCTGAATCTGTATGTGGGTCCAGCAATTTTTCAAGCATTTGTTAACATTGCAAAATATGTCCATTTTCCATACTTTAGCTAGTTACTCAATAAGTTCACAATGGATTTCGATTAAGTTTTCAGAGCAGGCGTATTCCTGGACCCAATCCGTATGTGGGTCCAGGAATTTTTCAATTATTTGTTAACATTGTGAGGTAGGGCAGTTTTGTCATTCTTGCTAGTAACTCAAGTGCTAGTAACTTTTTAACAGAGTTTGATGACATTCTTTGGACACGTTGGTCATAGAAAAAGGAAAATTGGTGATTTGTTAGCATTGCAAGAAAGAGCAGTTTCTAAATATTTTGATAATTACCCTACAACTCCTCCATGGATTGGAAAGGAATTTTCAGGGAATGTTAGTAATTGCACATGGATGTTGATTCAGGATTTTTTTTAGAGGATTGCTAATAACTCAATAACGTCTTAGCAGAATTGTGTTAAATCTTCAGGGAATGTTGGTCACGGCACAAGGAAGAAGTGATAAGATTTTAGTCCTGGTTTGAATCTTGATGAGGATTCAGGATTTTTAGAAGATTTATTAACTTTGCAAGATGAGGCAGTTTTCAACATTTTTGACAGTAACTCAGTAATTTTTCAACAGATTTTGATATTTTTTTTAGAGAATGTTGGTCATGGCACACAGAAAGAGTGATTAGATTTTGATTTCGATCCAGATCCAAATGTAAATCAAGATTTTTTTTAAAGATTTGTTAACATTGTGAGATAGAGCAGTTTTTCCACATTTTTGCTAATAACTCAAAGTCTGAGCAGAATTGTACTAGCCCTTTTGATGCATGAAAACACAAATTATAGCCAGAAAATACTAATTTTTTGGAGCTGAAATGTTTATTTCACTTTCTACTGAAATCCTAAAAAATCGAAATTTCCATAAAATTTAACGTATATATTTTTTGTATCTCATTTGATAGATTAGGTGGTTTTTTTGGCAACTGATGATCCATTTGGGGACATTTTTATCATTTATCTGATTGTATTCAGATGGTTTTTTTTTAGTAATTTGTTGATCATATTGATTAGATAGAGGTATCATAAAAGTGTGTATTAAATATGATACAACAGGCGGTAAAGCATTAAATCTTAAGGGTATTTTGGTCATGGCACAAGAAAGTAGTGAAACAATTTTAGTTGTGGTTTGAATCTTGATGTGGATTCTGGAGATTTTAGAGTATTTGCCCCACAACGCCCTGGTGAAGGTTTGTGCACTTTCAGTTTTGACTTGTGGTTACTATAGATGCAAACAGTTATATGACCCACTTATTCAAGTTAATTTATTACCTTAGGGTACACATATTTGACTCATATCAATGAATAACAAACAGGACACTTACTTTATATAACTGGCTTATTAAAAGCTGATCCAGAGTAACAAAGGGTTAATAATAACTAAATAATTATTCACTTGTATAATCTCTATCTGACAGTAATGATTTACTCTGTATAGGTGGAATTAGTGTTCACATTGTGTGCTAAAGTAAAACACCATTATAACCTCAAGGACCAATAAACACTCGGCGTCACACCCTCTCACAGCTTTGTCCATTTCACTGTCGTCATGGAGACATTAATCATGTTACAGGCAGGTTAAAGCATTATTCCTGTGTGTGTGCACATAAGTAAATGTTGACTGTGACTCATTAAAACACCAACAGAGAAAAAGCATTACAGTCACACACCCATCACATCAGCACCATACACTCCTAAAACATACACACATGGAGATCTCATCAGGGTCCTGGAGGACTTACACCACGTTTTTACATCCACTGATGTCTGTTACACCAATAACAGACTGCATCAAACCAAAGCTGTGGCAGGAAATGATAAAAATAGCAGCTGTGGCTCACTCGGGGTCAAAGGTTGATGTTTCAAAGTCTTTATAAAATCTCATAAAGGAGCGAAAGTCACATTTATGTCTCATATGGTGTTTGTAAACTATCCATCCATTATCTATACCCCATTGTCCCATTCAGGGTCCCGGGGGGCTGACACTGGGCAAGAGGCGGGGTACACCCTGAACCGGTCGCCAGCCAACCACAGGGCTACATAGAGAGACAGACAACCATTCACGCTCACACTCATACCTAAGGGTGATTTTGATTCACCAGTCAATCTAATGAGCATGATTTTGGTCTGTGGGAGGAAGCCGGAGTGCCCGGAGAGAACCCACGCATGCACGGGAAGAACATGCAAACTCCACACAGAGGAGCATGGTTCTGGTGCTTTCTAGCAAACCAGCCCAAGCTCATACCCAGTTCAAGAACAAAAGTGGGAGGGCATTATTCGGTGTTCCTCACAACACATTGGCAAAATGGCAGATGGCATCCATATTCTAAAAGCAATTGTTGCTTTGCTTAAAGTTTTTGTTTTCATCCAGCAATCAAGCACGCAACATTTCGTCTCCTCACTCGACCACTGCACCCCATTCTTCTCCATTTTCCTTGACTTCCTGCTTGTTTTATCAACGTATACGACACACACCCACCGATGATGTAACTGTTCACAGCTGGAACCAACTTTTCAGGTTCTGAATCATTTTTTTCCGGTCTGAACACACCAGCAAATTCAAAATTAGGTTTGGGAACCAGAACCGAAGCTGAGCCATGCCGTTGTGAAGCCCTGCCTGGCCCGGGAATCAAACCAGCAACCTTTTTACCGTGAGGCCCATGAACTACCTGGTGTGCCGCCCGCCACCCTGTGTGAACTGTGCTTAATAAAAATATTGGAAGTAAGGCTCGAGATAAACTTGCTGTTACCTATGCAAAGGCAAAGGACCAACTATGCTTCTCTGTGGACATGCTCAGGTCCATTCTAGATTCTCAGAACCTTGGTGCTTTCTAGCAAACCAGTCTGTGTTCATACCAGTTTAAGCGGGACGAAAGTGGGAGGGCGTTATTCTGTGTTACTCAGGCGGAAGTAAACACACTGTGAAATGGCAAATCGCATCAATATTCTAAGAGCGTTTGTTGTGAACCAACTTTTCAGGTTTCATCTGGTCTGAACATGCCGTCCGATTCAAAATTAGATTCGGGAACCAGAACCAGAGCGGAGCCATGCCGGTGTGAAAGCCCTCCCAGAAAAGTCCTGACGTAAGGGGGATTGAACCTGCAACCTTCTTGCTGTGAGGCATGTGCAATACCTGTGCATTACCTGTTTATTAAAATTATTGGAAGTACTGCTGGAGATAAACTTGCTGTTACCTACGTAAAGGTGCAGGCTCATGACACTCCTCTGTGGATGTGCTCAGGTCAAATTGCCTTTATGTGAACCATTATATTTAAATTAAATAAAAGCTGTGCTCCATCAGTCAGCTACTGTTCTCAGATCATGGTTAATTCTTTATTTTTAATTCAAAAAGTACTTTAAAGGTGAGTTTGCAGCCCCTTACTGTCAGCACATCCACAATGCTTTGCTTTGTAAGAATTAAAGCAAATAACTGGAATGAATCCAGGAAACTGGAGCTATAAACCTCTATCATTAAATATGGGAGCATTTGTCGGAAAATTCAGTATGAAGTTCATGTCGTGACGAAGAGCTCAAAGACAGTGTACCTTTTTTTCAGTTCTCCTCAAGGGAAAGTAAGAAAATTAACTACTTCAAGCAACAGTTATTTGATGTGCAGTAAACAGGTCTGTCATAAACATTAAGAAGTCTGATCCTGCTGGTTTTAACTGGAGATTTAATTAATAAGTGAGGTTTCTTTATATGGAAGTGTCTGACTCGTCTTTTAGATTGTTTCTCATGCCCTGGATCCTTCAGTGAACAAAACACTTTAATCTGAGCATTAACTTTCTTCACACAGTGTTCTCTGTGTTCGTTCTTTGAGTATAATGGCACAATAAAAGAAGAGGAATTAACTAATCTAGCCGAAATCCTGACTAAACAACTCAACCTGCTGTGTAAATAGTGAAACACCAGCCACCCGGAATAAAGGGAATAAGAGCCAACATCTGATTGGTTTGATCTTTGTTGCACCCAAAACACACCCATGTATAATCAAGAATCAAGACACATGATCTGGCCTCTTTACGCCAAGAATATGTGTCCTTAAAATAGCAAAATACAGACCAAGGCATCAAACTGCCTTAGATAAAGCAAACACGCTTGAGACAACGTGCTTTAAAATAGGGCTATTGTTGTCCAACTTTGAGTTGACACCATGGTTGACTTCGACTGTGAGTGTGTTTGTGTTGACTAGGCCTGGTCCACACATAAAAGTTTTTAAAATCTTTAAGGAACACGCCAACATTTATTCTTTCAACTGTGAGTGTAGTAACAAGAGGAGACGGCAGAGCTCGCTCGCCGCTAATTAGCTTAGCTCATACACAGGGAGTCAATGGGTAGTGTTAGCCTGCCTCTGCCTACAGTCATCAGATAAACTCTTCAGCAACTCTAAACAGTCCAGTGTGCTTGTTCAGACTTGTTTTTCTACGGCGTTATGTGATGTATCTATTTTTATATTTTATCTTATTCTATATTTTTTAAAGAAATACATACGAAACTAAACCATAGGTCGCATACGCAAACCACTGTGAATGTGCTCTTAAGTAGGTCAACAAAACAAAGCCTCTGTTTACAGGAAGAAGACTGGTACTAAGGATTATGGCCGACTTTGTAAGAGAGGATGAGGATGAATTCTTTGGGACTGATGTTGCGTTACATCTACGTTGGTGAAAGTTTAAAATCTGTCTATAACAAATGGACTGTCAGGAACGTTTTTCTCCACTTCAGATTCGTCGACCTACATTTAACAGCAAAACTAACCCCTGAAATGCACTTTTAACAAAATTTTGATGATTCTCAAAGTTGGCGAACATCATCTTATCTACAGTTTCTGACAGTCCCCCACCCTGTCTCCGCTAGAGGACCCAAAAATCCTTAAATAAATCCAAATAAAATATTCCCGACAAATTTCATGTAAGAACATGAGCACCACATTACGTCTTCATATCTTTACATGTGGTCTTATTTTACGTACGTATGGGGTCCCGTTGGGTCGTCCGAAGCGTCCGTGTGTGTTGTACAGCGGGATGTCATCACGGTGCGTTGCGCCATCATAAGGACTGAATTGTTGATAGTGCCTCCTAAAGCAGCACCACCACACCAGCTGAAGAGAAAACAAAATTATAGTTTATTATTGAACATGATTCACTTTGTAAACTCAAACATCAGAATCAACATAAGACTTACTGGACAACTGACGATATTTCTGATGATCAATTCTTTTGATTGAACTTTAAAAAACAGTCAAGACTAACGCTCAAACAGAATTTAAGAAAAGTACAAAATTAAACGTTGAGAGCAATGTTGAAGTTAATAAGCCAAAAAGTGAAAAAAGTGTTACTGATGTGTATCTACACAGCTCAGTTTTGGAGCTTAAATGTTTAGATAAATAGATTTTTTCAGTTACTGACTGATTTATTTTTTTACAGCAAGACTCATTTTACTATTCCACTTTTTGTGATCAGCTTTCTTTAGCTTTTATTTTTAACAGTGGTCATTTTACCTTTAAAAATTTAAAGATTAAAGTAGGTAATATCTAAGGAGATCCCTTTATAAGTTTTTAATATTAACAGAAACTTTATACACTTGAATTTGAGTTTAGGGTTTGAAATGTTGATCACAAAAAAGTTTGAATTAAATGTAAAAAATAAAGTGAACAGCATTTTGTTTGCCTCTCTTTAAGTAAATAATTATATAATAATTATAATAGTGTTTATAATGTGTTATAAATTAATTATGATGTATTACATGACTGAAAGTCTCAATAAAATTTAATCTTTTAGCTAAATAATGTCAGTGACCTGCATATGTTGAATTAACACCCAAAAACATACTTTTAAATTGCTTCGATTCTTTGTTTAGCTGATTAAAATTTGCTTTACTGTTTAAATATAAGCTCAAAAATATAAATATCTATTCTGAAAATAGAGAGATTTTTATTGTTTTGTTAAATTACAGGTATTTGAATTCTGTTACTGAGAAAACCTTTAACGTAGCCCTCATGGAAACTGAATCTGCCCATCCCCTATCAACATTCTCACAAACAGGAAGTCAGCTTTTCTGATTTGAGCTAAACTAAGCTAAGCTAAGCTAAGCTAAGCTAAGCTAAGCTAATTGCTTCTGGACTCCGGACTAGAAGCAGCAGAAAGTTCTGGACTCACCAGAGCAATTAGCAGCAGTAAGAGCAGCAGCAGAACCAGAGCAGCGAGGACCAAAAGGGCGATCCCCCATCCGGGAACCCCGTTACTGGCCGAAGGCGGGGCGTTGTTGGAGGGGGTTGCCACCCTTGGAGTTGTCACAGTAGCAGTAGCTGCAGGCGTGGCAGTAGGACCAGATGAGGCTCCTGCAGGAGTTGTTGCAGCCTGTGTGGTGACGGCCTGCGTGGTGTTGGTGGTGTTTGATGAGGGGGTCGTCATGGTAACCCCGGCTGTGGTTGCGATGCTGGTCCCGGTGGCGTTAGCAGCAGTCGTGGCATTTGTGACAGAGTCTGGCGATGCTGTCGTTTGGTTGGTGACTGAACTGTTGTCGGATGTTGTTGGTTGCATACTTGTTGAGGTTACGTTTTCAGTCGTCACGGTAACAGTGGGGGTGGAGTCTGGCAATTCTGTTGTTGCGGCAGTGACTGTGATGTCGGATGTTGTTGGTTGCATACTCGATGAGGCTACGTCTTGAGTCGTCACGGTAGCACTGGGTGTTGTGGTAGTCTGACTGTTGGTGACTGATGGTGTGGTGGTTGGAATGGTAACAGGAGTCGTAGTGGCGAACAAAGGAAAGGAAGATAAGAGAAGAAAAGTTAACTTAACGGGATCAACAGTTTATTTGTGCAAAACCTTGAGAGGATCTTTAAAGGCATTGTTAGGGTTTTTTAAAGTGGCATCGCACGCTAATATACATAATAGCCTGGTCCGCTAACTGATGCATAGCAGTCAATAACACCAATGAAAACCTCGTTTTTACCCTAATTTTAGGGAAAAACTACACAAAAACTACTTTGGCTCAGGGATGACAATTTTTTGTCGGCCAACCCTGATGTTGCCGTTGTGCTGGATCCCTCGACTAAAAGTCCAAGGTGTTCTTGGATCACTACTGAACAACAGTTCAGGAGACTTTCACAGTTTGTTCATCGTGATAATCTTTACGAACAAACTGAACTGTCATGATTATTTCAGCTTTAATTGGCCTGGTTTGAAAGGCTATAATTAAACTACTGGAACAACATGGCAGATTGACTTAGACCAGCGATGGGCGACTCTGATGATCAAGAGCTGCAAGGTACTCATTTTTTAAAACGAAGCAAATTCATGGGGAAAATAGTAAGTCTCAAGTTCGACAAGTCTTACATTCATTTTAAAAAGGGAAAAAAGATGTAACATGGTGGAAAATTATTTTTTTCCGTGTTGAGAAAGTGATAGATTTTTCACTTCCAGAAGTCTTAATTTAAAAATATTTCTATAGCTGAGGCAAAAAAGCCATGAATTACGAAAACAAACATAATATTTCTTTATTCTAAAAGTAAATACATTTTAAGAAAAAAAGGCCTAAAATTTAAGGTAAAAACCAATATTGTTAAGTTAAAGAAAAAGCAAATATATGAGTAAGATATTATAAATATCTAAGAAAGAAAAACAAAATCTTAGAGTGAAAAAAGCTGTAAAATAAGGAATAATATTAAAATGTTCTTTTTAAAAATTGTAGATCTTAAGAACATGTCTAAAATATTTTAAATATTTATCAAAAAATGAAAAAAAAATCATATGTAAAATCATTGAAAAAATATTGAGATTTATAATCTAAGTAGAAATATATGAAAGGTCACCAAATATGAGCAGCCAAATTAAAAGAATTGGGTTGAAAAAGTTGTAAATTCTGAATAAAAAAGGGCAAGTTTGGAGTTTTTAAAAGTTGTTCATTAATTTGAAAGCCAAATTATAATTATTGGTAACAACGTAAACATTTCAAGCCTGAAAAAGGGGAAACAATGAGAAAATGCTCAAAAGTTTGAGTCTTGATAGTTGATTATTTTGAAGAGAAAACAATCAAAATTGTGGATTAAAAAAAAAAAAAATCATCCAATAAGAGTTTTTTTTAAGTGAAGGGTTTAAAGAGTTGTACGTTATGAGACACCAATTTAAAAATTTTAAAGAGTAAGAGATCATATGTTTATGAGCCCTTTATTTATTAGTGGAGGTATTTGTTAGTCATTAACGTTAAAAATGAATTATTAAACAGAAATGAATGTTTCTATATGATTAAAGTCACAAATAAGATATTAAACACACACTGAACTTTAAGTTTGTGCATTTTCCCTCAAGTTTATCAAAAGAATATAACAATCATTCTCTCTGATCTCTTAATTTGTTGTTTTTTGTCACTAAATCTCGTTATTTTGCCTTAAATTAATCTTTAAACAGTCCTGAATAAGCTCCTGGTTCCTGAAGTGAACTCCTTACCCGTGGTAGTGGCGATGAGGGCGACACAGAGAGCGAGCAGCGTCTCCATCTTTGAGTCGGTGACAAAGAGTCAGTGTGGATCTGTTTCATCCACAGAAAGACTCCTTTATACTCCTGCAGGCTCACCTGGGCAGGTGGAGGAGGGAGGGGGAGGGGCCAGCAGCCCCCATCGTTCATCAGGGACAGACCGCCACCCTGTGGTCACAAAAAGTGTGTTATACTTGTAGATAGTTATTCTTTATACATTTAATCATCATTATTTCTGTTGTAATAATGATAAATGATAAAAATCAAGAAAATGGCTTTTAAACAACTTCTTATGCAAAGATCTTTAAACAGAGTATTTTATTTGTGTGTCATCATTGTTTTAGATTAAATATGTAAACCAAATAAAGCTGACAGAGTCTCCTGAGACCCTCAGGGGGGCCCAGACCCCAGTTTGGGAACCAAAGTTTTAGAAAAACATATTTAATTTCATATCAACACTTTAAGAAGCAAACATCAGGATCAAGAGTCTTTGTGTTCATGAGTAGTTTAAAAATTAAATCAGCTTAAACTCATTTTTAATTTGTTCATCTTTGTGTTTTAAAAAGTAGATCAAACATGTTCGATGAATTAAAAAGTTGTTTTTTTTAGCTCATCGTGAGCTTTTTAATCAGCTGATAGTTTAGAGCAGGACAGTAGAGCTGCAGGTGGAAGGTTGCTGGTTATTGATTATTATTATTATAATTATTATTACTATTACAGTTGAATGCTTCTTAGAACTCTGCTGAGTGTTTATTTACATAGTTGTCAAAAATCCATTGTTTTGTCAATTACTTTTCTGCCTCGCTGTAAAGCTCTTTGAACTGCAACTGATTTTGTTTAAAATGTGGTAAATAAACAAAGTTTGAGTCCTCGAGCCCGTCAAGGCCTTCTGCGTGGAGTTTACGTGTTATTACCTGTTAAATACCTGTAATTTAACATGTTCTCCCTGTGAATGTGTGGGTTAGCTCCGGGTAATCCAGCTTCCTCCCATAGACCAACAATTGTAAAGATGAGGAAACTATGGCAAAACCTGCCATCTGTATATGCTACTTATTTTGCAGGATATGGAAATGAAAAGTTTGAGTACCATAAAAAATTCCACTCAGTTCAGCAATTGAGAGCAAAAACAAAACAAAACAAAAAAACCTTATTTTGACCCTCATTGGCTGGGAACTGGCTGGCATTTGGCTGGGATGGGAAATTGAAGTGGCTGCATCTATATATCTCATCTATTATCATCCAGGAAAAAGGATGTAAAGTTTACCTTCTTCATTAAAAATAGTTTTAATCAACATACATCCCAATAAACTTTTTATATACATGCTAATATGAATAAATAGGGAGGTTATCATCATAATCTTAAGCTTGTTTTTATTGCCATTTTATCAAAGTTATCTTTAATTCTTCTCTTGTGTCAGAGAGCAAATTAATATAAACTGATATCAGTGACTTTAATACCTTTAATATAAAATCAGTCAAAACTGCAAATCAACTTCAGTGAGCTGCTTGAGTATATTATTTAACTGTCCTGACTGATTATTCAGAAACAGGAGTTTGTTTTTCCAGTTTGAGCACAGCGGACTCTAGTGGTCGTTACATGAACTGTAATTTAATCCTAACAGATGGACAGACAGACAGCAGAGAGAGTTTAAGATGCTTTATTGGTGATTTAAACAGACGTTTGTTTCTGATCATTTTGAATATTGAGACTGAAAACTGAAGAAAAGGAAGCGACATGATTGGTTCAGCTGTAGGCGTCTTTCTCCGTCTGTGATTGGCTGGATGGAGCGGCAACAGGGAGCGCTAGGGGCAACGCAGGCTGGACAGGCTCCGCCCCCAAATTACCTGAAATATAAATCAAACAGTAACGATGACAGAGGCAACAGGAACAATAATGAGAAATACTTTGAAGAGCAAATTTAAGACTTTTTCAGCTAAAATGAGGAAAACTTGTTTTTTTTCACTGCAGAAGAAACAACACGTGATTTCTGTATCACACTGAAATGATTGTTACCTCCGCCAAAGAGGTTATGTTTTTGGGTACGTTTGTTTATTAGCAAGATTAAACAAAAACTTTCAGGAGATGTTGGTAATGATAATAGATTGCAAACCTCCACCAAGGTAGCTCACATATGCTGTTACATCTATAAGCAATAGTTCCATGATTAAGTTCCCATCATGATATGATTCATGAGCCTGAAAACCCACACCTAGCCCTCATAATCGTGTTGATATCATTATTATTTAGACAGTTATTGAGCAAAAACGATTGTTCGCTAATGGCGGTTATCTGGATCACCACCAAAATCTAATCATTTCTAAGTTGGGCCATTACCCACATCTTCTTAAAATTTCAGAAAGATCTATCCAGTAGTTTCTGTGTAATCTTGCTAACAAACAAATAAACAAACAAACAAACAAACAAACAAACACATGGGTCCAAAAACATGACCTCTTGGTGGAGGTAATCAGTCTCACCACTCAGCCCGCTCAGTTTGCTGCCCAGGCGGCTCCAGAAGGAGCATGCGTTCTGGCTCAGACCCTGCTGATGCTGGAGGGTGGGGCTTAGTTGCAGGTAGGTGGGTGTGGCCTCAGAGGGCAGGACTGGCTGCCAGCGGGGGAGGGCAGACTCCGCCCACATCGGCGATGGATTTGGATTCCTGAGGAGAAAGGAAGTCAATAAACGGCAGCGTTTGAGACAGTGCTAGAGATAAATGAGAGTCTAGATTCAGATCTTGAGTCTGACCCTGTGTGGATGAAGCTGGACACGTAGCTCATCATGGCCAGAGAGAGGCGGCGGTCAGAGGAGGTGAAACGCTGAGAGCTCATTGGACGATGAGGCGTCCCAAAGACAAGCTGAACGTCCAGAGGAGCAGACACGTCCGCCCTGCAGAGTCATCAATGTGTTTGATTAGAAATCATCAGGAGGGTCAGATTCGACCTGAGCACTGAGAGTGAAGAAACTTTAAGACATTTTAAAGGGAAACACCAACATTTTTGTTGTTTTCGTGTCGTGCCTCACTCCTGAGTCCATGACAAGCAGATAGACACCATTCTTTGACTGTACGTGCAGTAACAAGGAAGAGACGGGCAGAGCTTGCCCACCGCTAATTAGCTTAGCTCAAACACTGAGTCAATGGGTAGTGTTAGCCTGCCTCTGCCCACAGTCATCAGATAAACTCTTATTTATTTATTTATTTATTTATTTGCACATAGTTTAAAGAAAAGTCAAAGAAAATAGTGAATGAGATAAACTTACATGTGCAGGTTCGGTAGAAACCTAATGTGGGCTCATTTACAAACCTCACCCAAGAGCAATTACACATCAAATTAGCAGAAAAAAAAGACATTAAATCCTAGTTGTCCAAGAAAATCAATCAAACAAAAATTAAATAACATACATTTTACCAAATGAGAGACTACACAACACAGAAACAGAACAGAACAAAGGAAAGTGGAACATGAACCGTATTTTGTCAAGAAAAAAAATTCATTTGATCATTACACAGATCATCATGAACAAAAAGTCTTTGACATCAAAACATTTTTTAGCCTCAATCAGTGTCTGGACAGGGACAGAGACTCTGAACGCCGTGTTATTTTATTGAGCACTGACCTCTAGATGTACGATACAGTGGTAGCTGCAGGTTATTGTTTTGTCTTGTTGACTTAAGAGTTTGGAATAAAGAACATTTCAAAGCTTTCTGGTAATTCTGTACTCATGCATTTGATTTTATACATAAAAGTACACATTTGGAGAGTATTTATACCAAAAATAGATAATATATTACACTTCAAAAAAAGTGGAGATGAAGCATCACTGGATCTGGAAAAAGTTGCCTCTTCAGCAACTCTGAACGGTCCTGTGTGCTAAGTGTGGGCCTCGACCGACAGAGTTTGAAAACAAACTAACACTGTCAGAGGGAATATTAACTCCTCTTTAGTGTCTATATGGATCCACTCCACAAAGTGTTGTTCTCACTCTTCTCAGAGAGCTGGTCTTTTCACTCTCATCAGGTGTAACTGTTGACTCTTTTTGTAACACTTAACAGTGTCACTTTTGATCAACGCCTTTCTTTGAGTACATTTTAACTTCTTAGGTGATAACTCTGTATTAACACTGCGAAGTGTAAACAGCGCTGTATTTACTTTTTTACCGGGACAGGCGGGATGATTGACTCTTTCCAAGAGCCATCACCACCCTGAACTCTCACATGCAACGACTCCAGCCATCAGTTTAATACACAATGTACAATATATTTACACTGTCACTGCTGCCGCTCTGCTATAAATACTACCCCAAAATGTACTCATCACAATCATATGTGATATATAATCATCTGTGAGTATGAATCACAGAGTGCAATGTAAGTATTCAGTAAATATTTTATGTATCCCCAAGGGATACATAAAGTTATATCTAACCTAATCTAATCCAATCTAATGATCCATAGAAAACTAGTTATAAGCAAAAATGTGAAAAACTGTCCAATCCCACACTGTCAACAAATCCTTAAAAAATAATCCTGGATTTGGATCACCACCAACATCAAATCGCTCCTTCCTTTAGTCTTAACCAACATTCCCTGAAAATATCATTAATAACCGTTAATACGCTTCCATATATACGTAGAAATATTTATTTTATTCTTAATATTTATCTTTCCTATCTTATATTTATAGAGTTTTTCAATTGCACTGTCCCATAGGATTTTATCTTGTATATATTTTGTACCTATACTTTTTACAGCTATTTTATACTTACAGCTATTTTATACTTTACTCCTGTTTTTAATGTAACTATATATTGCACTGAAAAAGGAGAAGCTCTCCAATCACGTTGTATATTTTGTATGATGACAGTAAAGTGCATCCTGATCCTGATTGTGTCAGTTTTAGAGTGAAGGTTCGGAGATAAAAATCACACATTGACACTTAACGGATTTGATTTACTCAAACATTCAGAGTAGAATTAACTAATACTTATTAGTAATGTTAACTAATAAATAGTAATTAACAAAGCACTTGCTGACATTTTGATAACACCAAATTTTAACTGTGTATGGATCCTGATTTTCATCCACAAAATAAAACAGAGTATCAACCAATTTAACAGCCTGATTGTCTCCTTGTTCCAGTAAATAGTCTGTACCTGCTGTCTGAGGCTGGTTGATGGTACAAGAAGACGTTAGCTTTGCTGTTAGCCCAGTGGTTAGCCATCTGCAGACTGGGACAGATGATGAACAGATCTCTGCAAACAAACACAAACACGTATGATTATGTGTGTCAGGGAGGCTGTAGATCAAGTTTAGCTGTAAATGAAGGTCAGATGCTGAAGTAGAACATCTTTAATAAAAGCAGCTCTTGTTTGGCTTCGTTTGGTTCCTGAAACTTCAGTTTGCTGCAGTGCCCACCAAAATCCTCATTCAACAACAAAAACCCGAGGATCGGACGTCAACAGGACATGATTAAGGCAGATATCATTAAATATTTGACAACACAGGCTGCCAAAGCATTGAGTAAACAATAAATAGACATTTTTTAAATTTATTTATGTTTTGCTAACAAATCACACTTAAGGCCATCAGATTGTACAACTCCTCGCTCTGGAGGAGGAGAAGTAACAGGAAGACTGAGGACGGAAAGGCCGTATTCATATTTTAACATGTTTAACTGAATCAAATATTTAAGCTTTGTTTATTTGATCATTCTTATCAAACAGTATTTTATTATTTATCTCAATCTATTATTTATGTTATTTCTTTTACTACTTCTATTCTGCTTTATTATTTCACTTCTACCTCCAGAGTTTCTTCATTTTGACCTCATGATGGCATTTCCACAGTGCCTCACTCACACACACACAGTTCTGTTAAATCAAGGTCTTTATTTTGTTTTTAATTAATTAATTAATTAAATTGTTTATTATTATTTAGTTACTTTTATTATTTTTGCATCATTATTAGTTATATTTTTTTTTGCTCACTTTCAGTTTGTTTGTTCTTATCATTGTTATTTAAGTTTGTTTTGCACATACTTTCTCCTATTTGTTCTCTGTTTATTAAAAACACTTTGTGCTACATATGTTTAAAATAAAAATGCTATACACGGTTTAATTTTTGATACCCTGCAGGGTTTTTTTTTTACTGTGTACTGCTATACAATGCTGCTGGAATCTTAATTTCCCTGAGGGAGTTTTTTCAAGGGATAAATGCATTTCTATCTAATTTAATCTAATCTCAATAAATACAAAAATAACAAATGTAACCAGTGCATTAGATTTCAAAACAGCCTAATTTTCCTAAACTTTGACCTGCGAGGGGTCAAAGTTTACATTGATTCTGACACAGAAAAATAAACAGTTACAGATGCATGTCAGTATATTGTTCTCATATAATGTAATAATCTGTAGTAAAATTTATTGTTAGGAATAATTAAAAGTATAAAAGTGAACATACAGTATTGTACGTAGCCTATCAAATGCATAATTATTATTTTTCATTAAATTATAACATTTTTGGTAAAATGCTAAAAACATCTTTGCTCTGACTTTTCTTCTTCTTTTCTGTCTTTGGTTTCAGGATACAATTCTCACTCAGATTTATACATGTATGCAGAAAATGTTTTTTATTTCTTTGATACCATCATCTATATCTATGTTGATTGATAGTATTGTTATTTTCATCCTATTTTCAGGGACAGAGGACGTACGGGGCAGACAAACAATTTTTTTATAGCTGAGGTTGTTTGCTAACATTCCCTGTCATGTCCATCATCTATCTTTTACATTTGTTACATTTTTATTGTTATAGTTTACACTTAACCCATCATTTGTCATTTTCTCAATACACCTGGAGTATCTTGACAGTGAAATTACTGTCAATGTTTTTTTATTTATTTATACTTTAATATGACCCCTATGTAAAGCTTGCACAGTATATGTACATATTTTCTTTTTTCATATTTTGTTTTTTCCACTCTGGACTTTCACTTAGATACCAATTTTTTTTATTTATTCCTTTTTATTTATTATCTATTCTAAAGCACTTTTGTTCACAGAAAGGTGAAGGACTTTATAAATAAAGAACTCACACGACATATACAAAAAAGTGCGACATATGTATCCTGCTCTTTTAAATAAATAAAAAGTTCAATAAGAAAAAAAATTGTAACATTTTAATTTCTTAACATTAATTTTAGGGTAGCTCTCGGGCTCACAAAGGTTGGTGACCCTGACATAAATACTAGAATATTTCTTTAAAAACAAAACTAATAAAACTTCTAAAATTGAACTGCAGTGTCTGTTTGTCCACCTGGTGGCGTTGTTGAGCGCTCGGGAGAACAGGCTGTACCCAGCTGCAGATGGACTGTGATCCAGAGAGTAAAACCAGGACGCTGCCTCCTTCAGCAGCTCGTTTCCCGAGGCTCCGCCCAGAGAGCGGGTCAGGGCCTCGTAAAACGCCGTCTTACCGTCGGCGCGGCCCTGCAGGGCCTCGAAGTCCTGAGAACGTCAGACAGAGATGATTCAAGAGGACACGTTTTCACACAAAACAACAACAACATCGAGGGTTTTTGCTCTAAAAGTGTCGAATCACAACCATCACGGCAGCGTGACCTCTGACCTTTATCCTGCGAGCTCGGCTGATCAGACCATCCAGCTCGGACGTTCCCAGCAGGAGGTCGACTCGGTGGAAGGAGGACGGAGACGGCGACTGATGGACCGGAGACCAGGCCTGGAACGGACCGCTGACGGCCAACAGCTGCAGAAACAAACAAACAAACAAACAAAAATAACAACAAGGGCCGAGCAGACAGTTCGTTATGTGACATACAGCAGAGGGTCTCGAATGCTGTGCCTTAGGACTTTGAACAAGAACGTGTTATTACTAACACTAAACAGCTGTGGATGATTTAGTTCAAACTTTATTTGTTCAGCACTTTTTACAAAGTGTGCAAAACAAACTTAAATAACAATAAGAACAAACAAACCCAAATTAAGGAAAAAAATACAAATAAAACGAAATAAATAATTAAACAAATAAAATAATATAAAAATAAAACAAAAATAAAAAAAATCAAAGACATTGATTACTGAGCAAGCAATCAAGCGAGAAAATATTAAAATTAGTGTTGAACATGTTCAATATTTAAGAATTTAAGTCTGGACGGCCCTATTCAGAGAGGAGAAAATGGCTCTGAACACTAAAGACAGAACAACTACGAGAAAGAAAGTGCAAAACAAACTTAAATACCAATAATAAGAACAAAAAATCCAAATTAAGGAAAAAAATAAAATTAAATAAAATAAAACATAAAATAAACAAATTTATGTTTTATTTTTTTCTTGATTTTCTTTTCTTGTTTCTCTTTGTTGTTTTTTATCCTCTGTGAGGCACTTTGTGCTACCCAGTGTATGAAAAGTGCCATAGAAATAAAGATTGATTTGATATTCGATTTGAACAATAATAAGAACAAAAAATCCAAATTAAGGAAAAAAATAAAATTACATAAAATAAACAAATAATAAAAATTAAATAAATAAAACAAGATAAAAATAAAACAAAAATAAAAAATTTAAGACACTGATTAATAAGTGAGTAATCAAGCAAAAAAAGTATTAAAATTAGTGTTGAACATGTTCAATATTTAAGAGTTCAACTCTGGACGGCCCTATTCAGAGAGGAGAAAATGGCTCTGAACACTAAAGAGAGAACAACTATGAGAAAGTAAGTGCAAAACAAACTGAAATACCAATAATAAGAACAAAAAATCCAAATTAAGCAAAAAATAAATAATTAAAAATAAAATTTAAAAAATCAAAGACCTTGTTTTAACAGGTGTTCTGTTAAAAAACAAACAAACTTGAACACCAATAATAACCAAAAATAAATAAATAATTAAAAAACCAAAACAAAATAAATACATAAAATTAAAAATTAAATTATTAATGAAGAAAAGTAAATAAAAGTCCTTCATTTAAAATAACTGTGTGTGTGAGCGAGGAACTGTGGAAATGCCATCATGAGTTCAAAATGAGAAAATACTGGAGAAGAAAGTGGAAAAAATAAAACAGAATATAAGTTAAACAATGAATATATATATAATTTACAAAGATATTATTGATAAATAAATAAATAGATTGAGATAAATAATATAAGACTGTTTGGTAAGAATGATAAAACAAACAAAGCTTAAATAGATGATCCTATAAAAACATGTTAAAATGTAAAAATGGGTAAGAAATTATTCAAAAGCGAGATAAAAAAGGTCGGTCATGAGTTTGCTCTTTAAAATACTGACACTCTGTGCTGCCCTCAGGTCTGCAGGCAGGCTGGTCCACAGATGAGGGTCGTAACAACTCAAATCTGCCTCACCGTGAGTCTTTGTTTGGACTTTAGGCACGACTAAAAAAAACACCCGAAGACCTGAGGGCTCTCACAGGCTCACACGATAAAAGCAAATCAGAGAAATAGCCTGGACCAAGACCATTAAGAGATTTAAAATGCTTTACTTTCTGTATAAAAATGCAAATTCAGTGACTTAGAAAAGGGAGTTTCGCACATCAGCAGTGAGCATCAATTAAACCAAAATGCCAAACCTTTCGACCGCCTGCTATAAAAAAAAAAAAACTGACAGCTTCAGATTATCTTCATTTAAAACATATATACAGTGTTGAAATCAGCAGTGTAAAAGTTAACTGGGCCAAAGTTTCTGATCCCTGTTCGTAGCCTCTACCTTGGTCTGAGCGGCGTTGAGCGTCTGCACGGGCGTCGCTCTGAGGCAGGCGGCCATCTTGTCATCATTGGTGATGTCACAGTTCAGCTCTTTGGCGAGCTCGAGAGCCTGGCGTCTGGCGGTGGATGGAGTCTGAATCAGTGATGGAGAAAACACAGAGCCACCCTGCAGGAGGAATGAGAAAATATTAAAATAACGCAACAACCTACAAATGGATTAAGTCAAGAGAAAAAAATCCAGATTTTTCATTTTTAAATCTTTTTAATTAATTTAATTGATATATTATCCAGCCCTAATCTGCCTGGTCAAAGTTAAAATGTGTCACAAAGGCTTGTAGTTGAGTTAGATGCACGTATTTTTGAAGGATTAGTGAGCTCTCTGGTGCTTCTTATTTAGATCTTGTCACAAAAACCCAGCTGGTAGGGCTAAGCGATTTTAGGAAAAGATTCAAATGCGATTTTTCTGGCAGATATTGTGATTTCAATTCGATTCATAATTTTCTTTGAATCAAGCTTCAATACAATATTCACAATGTGTCCTGTAACATTTACAAACACGACAAAAAAATACATCATTAAAAGCTATTACTTTAAGGCAAGGATGAAAACTAAATGTTAGAATTGCTTTCTAATGTATTTATACTCAGCAAAAATATAAACGCACAAACTCAAAAGGTTACGTTAAGATGACCTTTCCCTTAACATGCCTAAAAATATTATTTATTTGTGACTTTTGTCACTTGTCAACATGCCACAGATAACGCAAAATATGAGGAAGCATGCCATTGGCATTATTGCAGCATGTTTTCATTCTGTTCATTCATTCACATGGTTTTGTGTGTTTATGTTTTTGTTGATAATCAACAAGAAACATGCATGTTTACTCTTTAAAGTCCCTGACCAAAGGCAGTTATTACAACTGAAGAACTAAAAGAGCATCTTTGACTTTCTTCACTTAAAACAATGTGGTGAAAAAAATCCTTAATTGTGTCAAGTTAAAAAAAGTTCAGTAAAATGCAAAAAAAATACCCCAAAACAAAACAATGTTAAATAAGTAATAATAAGATAAAACAAAATTTAACAATTCCAATTTCGACCAGAAAACGATCAATCGTTCAGCCCTACCAGCTGGGCACCGTTGGGCTCAAAGTGTCATTGTTTCCAACAGCTTCACCTTTTGTTTGGTGTGTCTGAGCCAGCCAATCACAGCTCTGATGATGTCACAGTGGTAAATATGAGGACGAACAGTAATGACTTCATACCATCAGCACCATCCTCTGAAACAGCGGAGGCGAGGACAAGGAGAGGAGATGAAGGCTGCTGATGTCAGCGCCACGTCGCTCTGCACCAACTGTCACTCTGCTGCTGTCCCCGCCCACCAGAGCGATGTGGGCGTTGACCCAGCGCAGCACCGCCTCCTGGTCTGACAGGCCATAGTTCCCGGTGAGACCTGAGGCACCTGTGGACGGTTTAAAGGTGAGTGAAAGTTTGTCTTCATGTTTTTAAGTGAACAGCATCAGTTGTAATACTTCACCTGTGCTGAGGAATCCCAGCGACGCCGTTCTGTAATTCGCCGTTACCACGACAATGTTGCCCAAAGCAGCGAGGGTGGAGCCATCCAGGAGTCCTGGGTTCTGGTTGGCTGAAGGGTTGAAGAAGAAGACCAGGACCGGGACATTGCTCCTCTGTTGACGAACAAAAACACAAAATATCAGGACATCGGAGACTGCTGACTAATTTATCTATTAAATCATCATCTAAAGGTTTTAAATTTGTTTCTGATCGTACTTTATGGTGAATACTTACACAAAGCTATTTGCTTTTCAGGTTAAGTCAAAGGTTAAAATAAATACTGCATGAATATAAAATCATTTCTCAGCGTTAAAAAGTAATTCTGTTGAAAATCTACAATCTACAGCAGTGGTTCCCAAATGTTTTCAGCTCAGGATCCAAGCATATAAAACTACATTTTGTTATCTAAACCGTCAGATACAATCATGGTTGACTTAATATATCATTTTTGTCTTGAACAAAATATTAAGACTTGGATTTTGCAAAGAAGGACAGAGTATTTAATCATTAATGTTTTATTTTGTTTTTTAATCATAGTTGTTTTTGGAATATGGAATAGCCACATATCAAGTATCATTGATGGTTGGTGTTATGGGTTTTCAACAGCAAAATAATGATATTTTATATGAAATAAAAACCCAGTTTGTGATTTTTAATTCTTTAAAAAATATTCTCAATATTATAAAAGGTTATGTATATTTTAGTTCATAAAATCTAATTCATATCCTTCTGTAAAACATACTTTTGAAACATTTTAACATATTTAAAGATAAGATAATTCTTTAAAATATGTCAAGGTCTATTTGGAACCATTTTACTTTGAATTAATAAACTACCTGGAAATTTGAAAGAACTGAAAAGGCCCTACCTGGACTTCCTTAAGCATGACTACACTGGGACTATCTTAAAAGGAGTCTCTTAAACCTGGACTAACTATGAACATTGTTACCCGGATGAGCTCAAACCTGTTCCCTTTGTACTTTTGCTTATCTGAGCTGTTTTGTTTGTTTATCTCCTGTCCCATTAGATTATTACAGCTTATATATGTCTTTTTTTCAATATATACCTGAAAGTTCAATAACTAAACTGAAACTGAAACAAATAACTAAAAAACAAAGACAGAGAAGAATTTTAAGAAACATTATTGAAGACACAAGTAATAAAGTGGTGAGTGTTCTTCTATTTTAGATACATTAAGGTGTTTTGTGCTGTTAAATTTTTGCTCTTAAATTTATTAAATTGATTCAAACAGTCTCTTACTAATGGGATGAAATACAGAAAGAGTTTTATTTATTTGTGCTGATTTATTTGTTTCTAAAATCAAAAGTTGTGGATCAAACTGCCTCTCAAATATGAGGGAGAATATGAGAAAGGGTTTCAACTGTCCCTGGTCTTCCCTATGAACACTATACCTCTGACTCATTGAAAATCTCTCCTTGAGCTTTGGCTGATGATTGGTGTTGTTTGGTAATATTCTTATCGGCCTTTTTGTTGTTTTGAATGAAGTTGTTCAAAGTTAACAGTTGTCTGTTAAGCCTCATTGAGTGAGCGAGGAGCACAACTATAATCCCGAAGTGCATCCCAATATTACGTTTTTCATAATGTCTCTAAATATTGTGGATTTTGGGTTGGGCCCAAACTTTGGGAATCCTTAAATTCATGCTAAACAATAACATTGTACTGGTTGAGTAAAGCATGTTTAAATCAAATAAAACTGATAGAAAATATTCTCATTGACATAGAAAAAAGTCTATTCTAGCTAATGAATACCCAAGACATTTATTTCTTGATGTTGTATCACACTAAAAACATACTTATATGATTAAAAACATCCATCACAGTTAGGACTCCACTGACTTTCTAAGAAAACACTGAAACAATTCATCAGTAAAGGATTTATTAAAAAGAATCTCTACTAGCAAAAATACGTTCTGTAAAATGAGGAGAACAGATTGATGTGAACTCACCTTTGCAGCAGGTGTGAAGATATTGAGATAGAGACAATCCTCGCTGGAAGCTGAAGACTCCAGATCACCGGGCTGAATACAGCTGGGACTGAAGACGCAGAGAGAGGGAGACACCCGATAAGATTTGACATAACTGATCTGAAAATGAGGACTTCGAACATTTTTCAGAGTAGGTATTCGCGTTTGGGTCTTCAACTAAAAAACATGCGAATCATTTACAAATTTGAGGGTTGGTACATGTCCTCAAAAGTCATATTCAAGCACTTTCAAGAAGAATTTTAAAGCATTTTCAGCACCCAGCTGCTGTGGTAAGGAGGGATGTACAATATCATCTATATATGGATATCGGCAGATAACTGCAGTGTCCGACAAAGGTATACGCGTTACAAATGAACAAACGTGCTGCAAACAGGGTTTTGTATGCAGCATCTTTTGCATTTGTTTTGTCGGTTTGTATGTTTTTTCTTCTGCAGCATTTCTGTGATTGTATCATTTTTTCGTGCAGCGTTTTATTTTTGTTGACAGTGTGAGATTGGACAGTTTTTCACATTTTTGCCAATAACTCAATAACTTTTCTGTAGATCATTAGATTAGATTAGATTAGATCAGATCAAATTAGATGAAACTTTATTAATCCCTTCCTCTTTCAGGGAAATTCAGATTCCTGCAGCATTGTATAGTGCACGGAGTAAAAAAGAACTCAGGACATCAAAAAGTAAAATCAATTTGCAGATATTAATAAATAATATAAATAAATATAAATATGGCCACTGGCTGGCTACTGCTCTTCCTGTCCTTTGTCTTCCTGTTACTCCTCCTCCTCCCTGTCTTATCTCACACTTGTAACAAATATTTATAAAAGATCCAGATTCAGCTCACCACCAAAATCTAATGACTTCTCCCTTGTGCCATGACAATAATCCCCTGAAAATGTCATAAAAAGTCACTCTTTTGTCCCTCAGGCCATCAGACTGTACAACTCCTCACTGGGGGGAGAAGGAGTAACAGGAAGACAGAAACGGGAAGGAGCACTAGCCATATTTTTATTTTTATTTATTTTGCTAATAGTTTGGATTTTTTTACTTTTCTGATACCTGTGTGCTTTTTTTACCCTGTTTGCTTAATATACTGCAGCAATCCTAATTTACCCAAGGCAGTCTTCCCAAGGGATTAATAATGTTATATCCAATCTAATCCAATCTAAATATAAAAGCCTTCTGAACCAACAAGCAAACCAAAAGGCAGTGAGCCTGAATTCGGCCCGATACAATGACGGAGAGCCGACATGTGGTGCTAACTGATAATATCATGCCATGCTAACATTAGCACTGCCAGCAGTGCCAGCTCCTGTTTCTCTTAACAGCACAACTCTGCAGAATATGGTTAAACATCACTCTGGCCAATACACAAGTGCCACCTGATGCAGCCTTAATGCAGCTTCATCTTTATTTCACGGCATAGAATATGTCCAAACTGCTTCGAGCTAAACGATGTTAAAAGCTGGTGAAGTATTTCTGGGTAAAGGCAGGAACAAAGACCGCAGCTACAGCTCCAACTAGAGGTGACTGGCTGTATTACGCAGCATCTGACAGGCCTTGGTCCGCCTGACACAGAGTAGGGTCCCATAAAATCTGCGATAACGGAATCGCGGACTGAAACACAGAATGGGACATAAAACGTGGAATTCAATATAAATGTGGAATATCACAGAAATGGTCAACATTTTACATAAAAGCTTTTTTAACTGAATAAAAAGGAACATATCTCTCAGGAAAAACCGAGGAGGGTCACTATGGCTGGAGACAATGCACGCTTCACTTACCCTCCCCCTCCTCCTCCCCTCATTAACAATGCAAACATGTCGAAGCGGCCGCCTGAGACATCGGCTAAGTTTGCAAAGAAGCCACGAAACTCCTGGCTAACTCCAGAGTACAGGGCCGAGCAGCTTCCCAAAGATTATTATGTGTCAGGCGATTAAATGTTCAGCAAATTTTGCCAAAATACTGTTGACTGGACCCGTGAAGATATGTGTGAGGACCACCTGAAGAGTGAGTGATTATATTTCATTACTTTATACTGTGTCTCAGGGTTAAATCTGCGTAAAATACTAAAAACCAAATTCTCAAAAAATTAAAATGGAAAAAACGTAATATGGGAAAAACTAAAATGGAATTTTGGAAAAAAATAACACGGATTTCATAAGAGAAGAGTTAAAGAAAACCAAACTGAATGAAAAATGAAATCATGTTTTTATCTTCACCCCAGAACCGAGTCTGCTGAGCTCGACATGTGACAAAGGTGTTCACCGTGGTTTGGTGGCATCCCAGGTTCCCGTCCAATCAGCCGGCTGAGCTGCCTCAAAGCGGAGCGACCCTGTTGGTGGACGAGCGTACGGGACTCCGAGGAACTGAACGACGGTCTTCCTGTCTGAGCTGAATGCTGTTTCCACGGCGACGCCCTGCAGGGTGCCATGATCTGGGATGGAGATGGTCGTGACCAGCGGCTGTCGCTCTGAGGAGAAAAACAAACTGAGCGTGAGCACAGCGGTTGTCACTCCTGATATCGCTGTGCTCTCTGATGTGACTGACTGACCTGTCCGCAGGTACACCTGGGGGGCGGGCTCTCTGATGATGAGCCTGCAGGAGGAGGAGGGGCTGTCTGAGGTGGGGGCGGAGCTTAATCCACAAGCTGTGGTGTCAGGGTAAAGGATGCACCGAGTGGCGGACTCCACCTCACTCAGAGAGACGGCGATACACGACTCTGCCTCCTGACACGCTGAAGCAGGAAGAGGAGGCACGATGATCCACTTGGATAACGATGAAAGATGCAATAACGATGACTATAGTGATCCTGTAAAGGGGTTACCGTGGAGACACCAGTCCCTCGTCTTGTCTCGGTCGTTGGCGATGTCTCGGCTCACGTGGACCACATCATACCTGGACAGAGATGGGTCGACGAGGACCGAAGAACCAGACAGGAGACGCCACTGATCCAAAGACACTGGAGACAATAAAATCATCAGGGAGCAGAAGTGTGAGCACCTGCAGCTGTCGGTGTAGAAGAGTATGGAAGCCATTTGTGCATAAAACTGATATCAATGACAACTAGAGCACGAATAGACTTTACTAGTGAAGCAAAAAGGGTGACTATTACTACTAGTTGACTGTTTTGGGTCTACTAGGACTACTAGTGAATCTTTTGGCTTTACTAGTACTACTTGTAGATTAAAAACAGTCAACTAGTACTACTAATGAGATATTTTGAGTTTACAAGAAAACAAAAATTTTGTTTTATTAGTAAAGTCTTGTGGTGAACTAGTGTGGAAGTAGACCTTAATAGTAAAACGGCCTACTAGAAAACAATTCTGTGTTACTAGTAGTACTAGTAACACAAAATTGTCTACTAGTAGAAGACTATAAGATAAGATAAGATAAGATAGTCCTTTATTGATCCCCCAAAGGGGAAATTCTGGTATTGCAGCAGTACAGGGCAAGTACAGGGATAGTAGCATGCATTGAATAAGACATAGATAAAAAAAAAATAGAAGATATTTACAATTATCAAAATTAACTAACATACTAAAGCACTAAATCAACAGAGTAACAAAATAAGTGTTGTTCAATTATCAAATAAACTAATATACTTAAATGCTAAATTAACAGAGTAAGTGATGTTCAATTATCAAATTAACTAACATACTAAAATAATAATTTAACACAGTACAGGACAGCTGAGCCTCCTGTGCAGTGCAGTAAAGATAAGTGACAGTGATATTAATGATATTAACTATGCTTTACTAGTCAGGTCTACTCACGCACTAGTGCCCCAAAAAACCTTTAAAGGATTAAATTTGAGCTTTATTTGTCATTTCAGTCTGCACTTACATGAAAAAGAACAACAGTAGTTACTTAGGTCATGGTATTAGCCATAAAGAAATATAAAAGAAATAAATAGGCGGTAATAATACAGAACAAGGATTATTTACACACTATCATAATCTAAGGCTAGTAAAATCTAAATAAAATCAAATAAGAATAATAGGATAATATTTACAGTATTAACCTGCAAATAGAATCTCAATAAAAACAATAATAATATTAAAAACACTTACATTAACTATTATCATTAACTACTAGTAAAACTAAATTTTTGTTTACTAGTACTACTAGTAAACTCAAAATATCTCACTAGTAGTACTAGCAGACTGTTTTTGGTCTTTGGACTGTTTTGCAAATGAAGTAGGACGGATCATAACCAAATCCAGCACCCTAATTGGTTCTAATATTTTTGAAAGCCAGTGGGAAGCCTGAATTTGATTTTCATCACCCCCTTTTTAGCATATAAGGCTAACTAGTAGTACTAGTGAACATTTTTAAGTCTACTAGTAGACCCAAAACAGTCTACTTGTAGTACTAGTGACACTTTTTGCTTCACTTGTGAAGTCTACTTGTGTAATAGTTGACCAAAACTGAGTACATGTACTCCACATTTGAGTACTAGTAGAACTGAACTGTTCATATCATCGATATCAACTTTACACCCAAACGGTTTTCCACAGCAGATGAAATACTGCAGCATGAGCAGCAGCACTGGCAACACTTATGATATCGTACAAAACTGTGAGGTTTCAGTCTTACCGTTGTTTTTTGTTGGCGGCAGGCTGAACGGAGGACAGAGAGCTGGAGAAGGGCTCCACTGGTTCACTGAAAACACAAACACCTACGTTACACCACGAGTCCATGATACAACACTTAATTTTCCCAATTATTTAACTAAAATAATTCAACAAAATTAACACAGGCACACACACATCTTTAATACTGTCCTCACCCATATCTGGATAAGGAATTTAGACATTTCAGGTTGATTGGCTAAGGCAAAATAAGAAAAGAGCTTGGAAAGTGCCTCTGCAACAGAATACTCTGATCATGGAAGAGAAGAAGAAGAAAAGTTCAGCAGTGACTGTGTATTCATTATGATGAGTGCTGCTGACCTCTTGGCCAGGTCGCGCCTGATCTCAATGGGAATTATCTGTTTAAATAAAGGTTGAACAAAATAAATAAATAAAGTTTCCTCAGTACCTGGTTTCTGGTACCATCCGAAGGGGTCCGGTGTGGTTTTAACCACAGACGGTTTACAGTCCTGACTCCTCCACATGGTCGAGTCGTCTTCACCGCACGTCTGAACTCCAAGACTGATCAGGGAGAGACACACCACGTCCGGACCGCCTGAAAGTTACACATAACAACCACACATTAAACAAACACGTGTAGCAATCGACTGTGAAACTCAGTCAAAATAAGATCAAATGTTGATGATGGTAAAATGAAGACATGAAGTAAAATTTAAGGAGGATCCAAACCTTGGAGCTTAAAATCTTCAAATGCTATGAATGCACTTGAATCAAATATTTTTTTTAATCTTCCTTATATTGTCACATTTTTGTGTTTGGATAAACTCCAAATAAAAAACCGATGAGCTTTTTTAAGTTCAAATCCTCCAAAGTAACTTAATTTTAAAAGTAGTGCCAGAGCCACTTTTCTTCTTTTGGAACAATTAAAAAAGAAACTTGAAAAACATTATTTTTATTTTTTATGCCCTGAATGTCTTGTTGGTTAAGTTTTCCTTTATTTTTGCACATTCATGTCTCATGTCTTGTCCTTCCTGTTTTATTTTGAAATCACTAACCCTTGTCTCAGTTGCAGATCTGTTTCCTGTCTGCCCTGCCTCAGTCTTGTCGCACCTTCACCCCACCTGTTTCCCATTACCTCTCGTATTTAACCTCGTCTCCCACTGTTGTGTGCCAGTTTGTCGTACCTCCCAGCCTTCGTCCAAGCTTTCATCACAGTCTTGTCTTGCCGTGAATTACCTTGCTTGTTTTTTCCTTGCCTTTTTGCCTCACGTTTTTGGATACTTTTGCCGGATCGGACTGCTTTTTTGCGTACTGACTACTGCCTGCCATGTTTACATAAAGATCTTTTTATTTCCTAGTTTTTAAGTTGTTAGAGACTTAAAAAAATCCATCAAATCTCCCATCAGGACACAAACCCAAACGTGTCCCTCTGGTTGTAGACCTTGTAGTGTTACCTGCTGATTTGGTGTCTCGTACGAAGCCGATGCCACGGCAACAAGGATCCTCATCACAACGGCGCTCACACTCCCTGAACCTGAAACACACACAGGATTTTTTTTTAAACTTAAAAATGTCAAGACTGGCATTTGTGGAAGCTGAATGTGCAGCGTCCCGTGCTTTGTTGACAGTGATATTAAACAGAGTTTTAGGATCGTAGTGACGCATCAATGACACGATGCCTCTTTAAGCAAGCGTTAATTCTTCTAGTGATATATTACCTGCAGCTAACGTTAAGCCTATGTCAACAGAGCTCCTGGGTAACTTAGATATACCAGAAAATATTGCAACTATTGAAACCATCGCTCACCAAATTCAGTCAGTAAACTATCATTAGCTATATTTCACTTGGATCGGCGAGGCGTCTTCAGTTTCCGAATGCTTTGGTCTGTATGAGCGAACTACTCGTACACTTCACAAACTAATCAGGTAGCAGTATTCCTCTACCTTCACAGAGAAAAAACTGGCGATGTAAGGCCCTTCGTGCTAATATTTCCACGCTTTCACGCTTACACAGTGAATGTTTTCATCGAATTCAAGGCTCCCTTCAGGTGTGTGCATATGTTTGCAGTTATTTGATAATCTCTGGTATACCCCCATGTCCCATCAACAACCTCCCCCAAAAAATCTCATTGGATTTACATGATTCACGTAGGTCACCTGTTTTGATTTCAAAACAGGGAATTTCGTCAAAAAGTGAGGGATTTCCATGCCTGATAAATGGTTGTGACATGAGGTGTTTTTCTTTTGCATGCACACCATGACAAGGTAAGAAAAAGGTTCCAATGTCTTCTGCAATTTAGATTTCACCAGAACATTCTTTATTTTGTAAAATTAAGGTCAAAACAACATTTTCGCGGACTTACTCCCATCTGTGCACCTGTGTGATGATTTAAACACATTTTTGTCACAATCAATCACAAAAATGATAGAGTTGTAGCCTTCGTAAAAATGTGCGATCAAAAAGTTAAATGAGAGTTTTGACGAGCTTTAAGTGATTTAAAGTGCATGTTACCCGTCAGAAAGCAGTGAGTTTGCTGCCAGGCTGACTCGGCTGCGAACAGAGTAAGACACCATCTTCTGGAAGGAAACTCTCTCATAGAAACTCTTCACTGCTCCAGACAGGTCGACTGAAAACAACACACAAAAACATAAACAGATGCACAAATAAAATCTTAGAAACATACTAAAGAAAGTTTTCCATGAGACAAATAAATACTTTATTTTTCCTTTTATTACCAAAGTATTCAGTTTTTAATTCTATCAGTCATATAAGATCTTTTTAAAGCAATATATCCATTTATTATTATTTTGTAAAAAGACCTGATTTACTTTAATCCTTTGACTGCCATTGTAACCGTGTGGTTGACTTTTGTCACCATACCATAGTATTTGAAAGTCTGTAATCCCATCTTTGTCTGTTTTTCCTTATTCATCTCTCTTAACAGTGTTTGTAACACCAATATATATCCACTGGGTGGCGCTGCTGTGCATGAATGTAATGGTTTGAAAACTAGAAAAAAATGCGAAGTGAATCGTTGCTGCATAGCTCCTCAGAAATCCAACAGTAAGAACATACATCAGAGTTAGAAAAAAATCGTATCACATATTTCCAGATCCTCTAACAATCACAATTTAGTTTAAGAAAATAAATTTGACGATAAAAAATTTATCTAAGATTCCTCAGAAAACTTGGTCAATAGCTAAATATCTAAATTTTGCTCTCTGTGATGTTTTCAGACAAAAAACAAAAATTTTGTTGCTGAGATGAAAGAAATCCATTCATGCCCAAGATAACCTTTGACAGGCAAGCCAACCAGCTGGTTGACCTGCATATCTGCTTCCCAGTCGGGTAATCTGAAAAAAAACCCTGAAATGTTGCTAAATGAAGAAGAAGAAACACAATTTTACCAACAAACAATTTGTTGCAAATGTATTTCTTAGTTTGGAAGTCAAAGGGTAAAGTCCAACATTATTTGGGTCTCGTGTACAAGCATTAGGGGTTTCCTTTTGTATGTCCATGTTCCCTTTTGGTTTTTTTTCTTTTCCACAGATAAACGAAGAACTGAAGAAAGGACTTAATTTGAATTAATAAAAGAAACTTATCTTTATACTAACTGCCTGATCAAGATATAGCCTGCACAGGGGATGGATTCCTGCTTGTCTTGTCAAAAAGATCGAGTTTTTTTAATTGTTGGTACTTTTGATAATAATGAAAGATTTAAAAAAAAAAAAAAAGTAATATCAAGAAGTACCAGTAGAAATGGTTGAGTAAGGAACCTCCAACGATCACCAAGAGGAAGGAAATAATTCAGGACATTTATAAAATGGAACAACTGACATTCTCTCTGCGATATGCTGCCAAAAAAGGGGAAAAATACTGGGAAAACTGGAAATTATGCTCTAACCTGAAGTGATGTCTTTGTCCTTTGTGAAATTTGTTCTGGAATAACAAACTTTTGAGCTCAAGAGACATTATTTGACTTGTTAAAGGAGACAAAGGAAATACTCACTTGCACACCTTAGTGTAATTTTTAATTATGTTTATCTTAATTTGTATAAAGTTTCATCTTAATATTATGTGCTGAAAAAAACATTCTGTCCGTTCTGTTAGTTCTATGTGTTTGTTAAACAAAAATATAAAAGTAAAGGATATATATAAAAGAAAGGAGTACCAGTAATTTTGCTAACTGAAGTATTGACTGTGTTGTCGTTAACCTTTCTTGCTGTAGGTGTTTTTGGGTATCCTGTCCAGCAGGGGGCGACAGGGGCGTCTCAGCGGTTTGTCGTAGGCGCCGCACACTCGGCTGTCGGGAAACAGCGAGCAGCTGAAGAACCCGGGAGAGTCTGAGTCTCTGAGATCAGCGATGGAGCAGAGCTGCTCTGAGTCACAGCCTGGAAACATCAGCAGTGAGATTAGTTATAGAGATATCCATTACTATAATAAAATATCTCTGTGGATTGTGAGACGTACGTGTGAGGCACCAGAGCAAAGCCTGCTGGGAGTTGTAGTTGTTCTTGTTGAGAAGGAAGGAGAGGACGGAGAGTTTCCTCTGAGGATCCACGAGAACGTCGTCCTCGGAGAGAGACTCAAACTTCTGCTGAACTGAGGCTGATTAGACATAAAAACATCCATTAATAAATTTAACACATTCCTAAAACAGTGTTAATTTTGACAGCACTTTTTAGTTTAGTTTTAGTCTTTTGCCTAAAATATATTTTAGTTTTAGTCATAATTTAGTCATCTAAATGTTTTTAATTTAAGTCTAGTTTTAGTTGATGAAATTTCACAACATTTTACTGTATATTAAGTGTAAAGGGTAAGGCTTTTTTTTATGTTTCCTTGAATATCTGAAGTCTTGTCAACAGAAACAAACTTTTGTGTGAAATGCAGTCACCTTTATTTAGGCTACCTGGCAGAGCATCTCAGTTACAATACCAGAACTGACAACAAACAGTGAACCTGCTCTATATGAATATATCAATTTATAAAGAGAGGAGCTCTGATTGGATCGCTCCACAACTTATCCCACCACCACCAAGCTAAGGCAGCTGTGATTGGATGTATTCCTAACTTGTCTCTACTTTCTACATGACCAAATTAGGTCTGATTGGATTAAGTCTCTGTCAAACATTTCAGTCTAGTTTTTATTTGTTGATTAAAATGTCAGTTAATTTAGTTTTAGTTTTTGTCCATGTGCACTTGTTTTTATTAGTTACTGTCTCGTTTTCGTCAGGGGAAAAAAGTTGTTGACGAAAACTATGATGAAAATAATTAGTCAATAAAATGAACACTGTTCTAAAAGCCCACATTGGCCCTTGTCATGAATGCCAAGTTAAAGATTATTTCATAGAGTAATCTGTCTTAGGTTTACTGCAGAGAAACTTTACGTTTTCTGCTATAAAACGTTTTATTTTGATGTTTTAAAGATAATTCTCAGGCAGATTCTGTTCTTCGCCGATCATGTCTTGTGTTTCTTTTTTATTTATTAATTTTTTGGAACTTAGCTTTTATTCAATTTTCTCAACAAAAACAATACATTATGATTTTTTTTTCTTCTTCCAGCTGTACAGTTACATTCGGATATGAAGCCAGCAGAAATAGATTACAAAAGTAAGATATAAACCAAAATGTCCACTCCAAAGAATATACATATATACACAATAATACACATGGACACAGAAGTACATCAATTAACGTCCATAAAGGTGGAGGGGAAATTAAAATTATAAATAAAAGTTGTAATCATAAAGAAATAAATTCTAACCCACTCAAAGATATAGATACGTGTCAAAGTACTGGTGCGAAGTACTGGTGGTGTCTTGTGTTTGTGATACAAACCGTCGAGAGGAGGAGCGAGCTCTACGGCTGCACATGAGGAACCAGAACCAACAGCTGCTGAGTCTGCAAACAAACAAGAAAGAAACAAAGACACAAATGTGAAAAACAAATAATTTCACCCGTTTTCATCCTCTTTATCTGACCATAAAACAGCAAAATTATCCCGACGCTTCCGACACTGGATCTTTTCTTTGATATTAATTTTTTTATACTTTGGTGTGACTTCAAAAATCCCAAACTTGATCCAAACGGGAGACTGGATTTGTAGATTTGAGGAACTTTTACACGAAAAAGCAAAATGTCTTCAGGAACCTTCACCTTCCAAGTTTTAAATGACAGTGATCAGCATGACAGAAAACTGACAGTGATCCAAAGAAGAAGGGCTGCTTGATTATGGAAAAAAGATTATTTTAAGTGATTTTGAGAAGAGAACTGGTGTTACTGTTTCCTTGGTAACCGTGTTGATCGGTGACCCATGGCAGCTTGTGTCTGCAGATGCCATGGTGACAGCAGATGTTACACCAACAATCACTTATCACTTTTATATGTTTACTGTCTGTTTTTATACCTTCTGGGGTTTTTTTTAAATACTTTTTGGTTTCAAACATTTATTGAATTTTAAGTACTCGTGCCTTAAGTGTTGCTATCTGAGCCATTTGCAACGAAATTTCATTCATGTGTGCACCTGTGGTGTATATTTATTTTCCATAACAATAAAGAATCTATCTATCTATCTATCTATCTATCTATCTAACAACAGCTAAAATAGTCTCAAGTTAAACTGCAACACCAGTCAGATTGTGGCTGGTTAATGAGTCACTTAAAAAACTCTTGAATCCGGATCAGGACTTGGATGGGCACCAAAAGTGAATCATCTTTTCTTCCTGCTATGACCAACATTCCCAGAAAATCTTCTCAAAATCTGTTGAGAACTTTTTGAGTACTCTTGCACAAACAAACAAACAAGCAAAAACTTCCTTGACAAAAAATACTAAATAACTGGCCAAGAAACCTCTTCAAAATAATGGCCTTGTGTGAAAACCAGTAGCTTCACAGCTAAATATAACAGGACTTTTATTTTGATAAACCATCAGAAGGTCCAGGTCCAGGCTGTACTGACAGGCAGAGCTGGCTACAGTGAAGCTCCCTTGGCACACAGAGTTTAACACTCTCAACATCTCTCCAGTTTAGAGTGAACTTGAAAATTGAGCAGCTTTATTTACTGTTTACCAAAAGTTTGAGAGTGTTTATTTAGCGTATGAAAAGGAGGAAGGGGGGAGGAGAATGAGCACAACACAGCATGCAGCACAGGAGGCTTTAACTGTTATAGTAAATGAAATTCAATCAATGAACGAGCACAACAATAAAGCAGAATAAATGTTTTTGTTACCTGTGTTCAGGTAAACAGCCTGAAACTTGATGATGGAAGCCTGGTAATCCTTCTTGTTCTTACTGTCCGCAGGCAGAGCAGAGTCAGCTAGAATACAAACAGAAGAGTTAAAATCATCGCCTCATGAGGTGAATATAATTTCTTTGCTTGAGTTTCTTACTGATGGTGAATTTATGCCCTCCAAAGTCGAACACGAAGCTCTTCTGCTGCTCGTTGTATGTGAGCCCCGCTCCACAGATACGATTGGCTTTCCCCTGTCCGGTCACATCCCAGTCCTGGTCCTCGCACATCAAGACTGACGGAGATCTCAGCAAACCACAGAGCAGGGAACCTGAAGAGGGCGGGCAGATGATTAAGTCTGACTGACAGAAGTTTATTGATTTAGCAATAGTGCAGGCAAAACGCACACTGGCCTTTAATTAGAAGAAAACTGATGCCCCTACTATAGGGGCTTGGATCAAGAACATGGCACAGTGTATGTCAATGGAAAAAATAACATATACCCTGGAAAACAAATAGGCACATTATGAGGAAATCTCATTTCATAACTATACTAAGAATGGAGATACAGAAGAGCTTCTACAGGATGAAAACACTGAATTAAAATAAGATAACTGGTTTGTTGGTAGTTCCCCCAAAAAAGTCATAAAGTAAAAGGGTGTAGATACTGAAAATGTATGTACTCTACCTTTATGGTATGGGGCTGTATAATTTAATGAACAATTTACCGTAAATAAGGAATTATTGATTGTAAAAGATGCTTTGTTTTGTTTTGTGTATTTTTTTTCAGAAAGATTAGCATTTGTGTGTTTGTGTTTGTGTGGGGGGTTGTCTGTTGGGAATAAAAAAAGGACTTTTGTCATACATAATGACAACATTATAAAACTGTCTGTACAATGTGAAACGAAAGACAATAAAGATGTTTAAAAAAAGTTTGATTGACAAAACATTAATCTCTAATATAATACACCTGCCCTGATCAATACATTAATAAATTTATACTTTTAATCATCTCAGTCATTCTTGTAGTTGAGGTGTGGAGCGTACCTCCGTTCAGGACGTTCTGGTTGAGGATGAATCCGTCGCAGCAGGTGTCGCGGCTGCAGCTGTCCTGACAGAAACGATGAGCATCAGACAGAGAGGTCTGCGCCGAGGAGAAAACCAAAGTCCTGAAGACGCCGGAGACCGCCTTCTTCAAGGTCATCTTCGAGAAACTACGCTGCTGCTGCAACACGGTAAACTCCGCCCCTTTAGACACACAAACGCAGATATGAGCGAACAGGCTTAATCACTGAGCACATTTGTTCACGTTTCTTAAAATAAGCGTCAGTACCTTTTTTTCTGACTACCAGCAGATCTGAAGCTCCGCCCCTCACTCTTAACAAGCAGCTCAGGCTACCAAACAGCTCGGCCTGAGGATTACCCAGAAATCCACCAGTCTGATGAACAAACAAATAATATCAGAGTAACGTCAAAATCAGCAGATTAGAGAAGAAAAGCCACAAAATAAGACACAAATACTAAATTACAACAAAAATAATAAGTCATAATTAACAAAAATCATCTGTTTTTTTCTGTTAAAGCATGTTTTTAACTAGATTTTGGTCTGAAATGTTTTTTTTTTCATTATTAGTATTATTTTTATATTAGATGTTGGAGCCAAACAGAAAACAAATTTATGTAATGAATTTAATTTATGGTAAGACTGTCTCAAGTAAAGAATATTACATTAAATAATCTGTTGGTATTGATTGTCTTGCGTGCCTTACTGTCATAATTATTGGTCAACATTTAACTTGAAATCATCTGTCCCTATGCACATATCATCCTTCAACCATACATACACCTGTGCACTTTGTTTCTTGTTGTTTGTTGTCACTTTTTCTGTTTTTTTTTTTTTAAATTTTGTACATATTAAACTATTCCTATTCTTTGCCTTTTTTAAAACTTTTACTTAAAAGTTTAATTCCTGCTTTTTGATTTTCTGCTTCTGTTTGTATATGTTTATACACCCTGTGTGTATCTAGTCTATACTTAGAGAGTGAAGTAAACCGGCGTCAGATTCCTTGTATGTCTAACATACCTGGCCAATAAAACTGATTCTGATTCTTCTGATTTGTAAAAAGCAATGGGACTTTATTTTGGTTCACTTGATATGATGAATTGACCAAGTTGTTTTCACCTTACTCCCCATCCCTGTGCACCTGAGCTGCCACCTGCTTCAGGTAATTTAATGTGAAAAGTGACACCTGGCCACACAATTGAGAGTGGGAGTAGAAAAGTTTGTTGAATGCAAAGGGCAGTTTTGCTGAAGCATCGTAACTTTTCATTTACTTTAATCTGTTAAGTGACAAATGTAAATCACTTGTAAATAAATTTCTTTATTCAGGTAAAAGCCCTTTGTTATGGATATAAGCGGTAATTTTGATCATTTATGGTCTGAGTCTTGACATTTCATATTTTTAACCAGGCTGTAAAGATGTGTATTAAGGCCATTAAAAATGTTTTTTCCCCACACACAGTCATTGACCATGTGGACACTCAGGGTACTACAGCTGTTGGTGTATATTGGATGGTTATGATGTCCAGGCCAATAATCAAACAGACAAAGGCAGCACAGACTGTACGCTGTTGTTGAGGAGGACATGAAGGAGCGAGTGTGTGTTTACCTGCTGGGAGGTGTTGCACTGTGTGTTCAGTGTGTGTGTGCTGTACAGCTCACACTGAGTCTGTCTGTTGAAGAGCGCCACATGGTGGCAGGACGGCTCCGCTGCACATGCTGAGAGAGGAAACAGAAATCAGGGATGTATTTGTAACCCAGGTCACATTTAAATTGTTGAGTTAACTATTGTATTTGTAATATATCTTTTCTGTTTTTAAAAAGGACGGTAAACCTTACCAAAAATAAAATGGGACTCCATGTTTATTCAAGCTTTTTGTCTTCATGTAACAATTTGTAACAAAACACAAGTTGGATAAAATGTTCATTTTGTTATCTCCACAGAGTGGGGCAAACAAATGTTTGTGAACTTGTTAAGTAAAATACGATGTTACTATAGACAATCTAATGATTATGGTCTGTTTCATACAGGCCAGATTTTTTTCCTACCCCGACCTTTATGTGATGCTAAAAGAAGGATTAACATCATCATCTTCATCTTCCTCATCCCAATTCATCATTGGAATCCAACCCATTATCGCCTCTGTGACAAAATCAGGACATTTTATTTTCATAGCAAAAAAGACTGAACCTAAAGATTTTTTTTTTTGATTAACTGAAAGACTTGAAGTGATTTGGTAATTAAACCAAATATATTTTTTTGTCCTGACTGTTTAAAAAGATTATATTATTTATTTATCTATTTTTGTTGGTTTATTCTCAAAACAAATAGTTTGCTAAAATCTATTTCAGTCTCCTGTGTTTTATTAAATGTTGTTACCAGTTGTTTATATTTCCTCCTTCTGAGTTTAGAATCTTCTGAGTTAGAATTTACCTTTAAATTATCTTACGTTGATTACATGTTTTGTAAAATAGTCAATTTTAACGTGTACTACATATTACCAGGAAGCACTACAGCCTTTACTTACGATGTGCTTAAAAAGTCATTGTGGTAGTTTCTTTAATTTTTAAATATTCTGCCGAAAATAATTTGAATTAATCAGTTTAATCGATACATTGCCCAGCCCTATGTACCAGGATTCTAAGGTAGTAGAAATATTTTATCACCTATCCTAATTTGTGCATCATGTAGTACTGGTTACTCATGATGGATCATATTGAGCACTTGTTATGCTTTCTTCATATTTCCAATTTGTTTGTGGAAATGATTGGTGGTCCGCATTGAGTGAGCTGAAGGGCTGCATGTGGTCCCCAGGCCACCAGTTGCCCACCCCTGCTTTAATGTTTAGCTGAGAGTGCCTGTGCTACCTTCGACACAAGAAGTGAGGTCGGCATTCATCGTCTTCAGGACTTCAGCATCATCAGCTCCCACAGAAACATCTGATCCAGGAACAGCCTGAAACTTTCTGAGAACTTCACAAACATAAAAAAACACATCATCAAACATACCTGAACCAACCAGAATTAAATCTGCTCCCTGATTGGCTGGTGGTGGGGCTACCTGAACACTCATCATCAGTCAGGGGCTTCTCACTGCTCGTCCACTCAAGCTCCGCCCCCTCACGGTCGACGCACTTCCATTGGCCAGAGAGGAAGTCAGGCTGAGCCGGCAGGAAGTCACCATCCTCTGAGCACCGCAGGCCTCGCCTCTGACACTCCGTCACGCCTGAAACAGGAGCACACATAAGTTACAATGAACTTTGTTGGGTTCGTAAAGTTTGGGCCCAATTTGACATTTTATGAATAACAAAAGTTCACGAGCAGGCCGTCAGAACCTGGTTAAAGTGATATGCCATTTTTTTTTGTTTTCATGTCTTGCCTCACTCTTGAGTCCATGACAAGCAGATAGACACCATTCTTTAGACTGTGTGTGCGGTAACAGGGAAGAGATGGTCAGAGCCCACCCACCGCTAATTAGCTTAGCTCAAACACTGGGAGTCAATGGGTAGTGTTAGCCTCAGATAAACTCTTCAGCAACTCTAAACGGTCCTGTGTGCTTGTTGTGACTTGTTTTTTTTTTTTATTATCATATTACGTTTCATTCAGTCATTTATTTAGAATATAAAGTTAAAATAAAATCACTGTCAAAGACAGAAGAAAAAAATAGGGATGCACGATATTGGATTTTTGCAGATATCCGATATCTTTTATTTCATTATCATCAATACCAGTATTTCTGGTCAAGAGCTCAAGCTTTGTACCTAACAGAAATGGACTTGTGTGTTTCAGTGTTACAGTATATTTTGCAAGTAACAGATGTAAAACAAGAAAAACAGCATTTAACTCTTGCAAAAATGAAACCCATGACAGTGATGAGAAGGTGCATCAATATTGTACATTTGTGTGATATTCTTGACAATATGTGTGGCCGATATATCGACTGTAAATATATGCAAAAATTTCAATATTGGTGGGTACAAATACTTAACTTAGCTTTAGCATCTCTAAAAAAAAAAAAAGAAGCAAAAAAAGACAAGACAATATCTAGTCAACATATTCGAAAAGGAGTGGGAGGAAGTAAAAAACGTATTAATTCCCACCCCTTTTCCAACAATTATTTACAAACCAATGCAGATGTTATGCACATACTCATAAACAACTGTGTCCATGCACACTAATATCTTGCTTGGACATTGCAACAAAATATTTCCCTCCACAATAGTATGTATAATTTCACATAGATAAAGACAATTACATATATTTTCATATTTAATATATTCACTAGAAGATCGATATACAGAAGTCTCATACCATCAGTATGTTATAGCAATAACCATGTCATATTATCACACCACTTTATCCTCTTCATTATAGTATCTTGTGAATATCATCTTCTTGTACATTATTATAAACTTGTTTTTACTCGGACATTTCTTCATTTTCTCACTTAAACTGCTCCATATGTTCACCCCAATAACTGATACACAGAAGCTTTTCATGTTTGTGCATCTACTTAATGTTTTAAAGTTGTGTTCACCCCTCAGATTGTAATATTAGGTTCTACTATCATTGTAGTATTATCTTCTTCTACTCCCAAACAGAGGCTTTGTTTTGTTGATCTTCTTCCATGACGGTTTGCCCTAGAGATGTGATGTTAGCGAACGAGTCGAGTCTTTTGAACAGCTCTTTTCAGTGAACAAAGAGAACCGATTTGCAGTCCTGAGTGAGCCATTCATTTGTGAGCCATTCTTAAATTTGCAGGCAATTTGTATTTAATAATGGCTAACAACTGAATGTCTCACTCACTACTGTGAATTGGTTCTCATCATTCACTTAAAAGAGCTGTTCAGAACACTCGACTATGCTTGTCATGGATTCGGGAGGTAAGACACGACAAGAAAAAAAGGTGGCGTATCCCTTTAAACGCTTTTTTAAAAATATATTTGTCAGATTTAAGGTTTGTTCTTAAGGAAACATCTCATGTTAATAAAAATGGGAAAGCTTTACGGACTCACACTGATTGGCAGATGATGCCCCAGCAGGGGAGGAGCCTGTGGGACACTTGTTGCAGAAGTCCCGCCCCTCTTCATCCTGATAGGTTCCCTGAGGACACAGAGGACACGCCCCCTCCTTGGAGAATGTTCCAGTGGGACAAGCAACTGCAGCGACAGAGAAAGAGGACAAATCAGTGTTTTATGGGTTTGTTAGACAGACACTGAGGCATCATGGGAGTTTGAGTCACTCCACTGATGCTGATGTATCAGAGGAGACACAGTTAAGAACAGGGTGTAACAACGGCATATTTTAATAACGTGTAGATATTCTGCTTTCCTGCTGACTCACCACAACCATCTCGCTCGTCGTCCAGGTGGAAACCGCTGGAACAGCCAAAAGTCGGTGTTGTCACAGAAACCAGTTTGGGCTCTGATGTTAACGTGGAGCGGATATTACCCAGGACTCCCTGCACACCTTCCAACAGTTTGGTCTCATTTAGAAACAGACCTGAGAGAAAAACAAGTGAACAAAAATAATCCAGATACAGAATGTTTTACAAATGAGTTCCAGCAAAATAATTTAGTCTGTCTGCACTCGGGACCCTTTATCTTGTGGCACATTATATAGGTTATAGAAAAATAACTTATTAGAAATATTAAGTGCCCACCTGATGTAAATACTGTCTTAATTCATTTTATTTGTGAAAGGATATTCAATTGAATACATGCCAAAGATGAGATATTTAATGTTCAAACAGTTAAACTTAATTGTTATATTGCAAATATTCATTCAGTTTTTCTATTTGATGCATTATAGCAGAGTTAGCTTAAACACAGTGATAATTCAGGGAGTTCTGTGTAGAGTGTTAAAGTCCACTTACTGACGTCGTGGAGGTCGGGGAGCTCTGACGTTGGCAGATCGGACATGTCGGCCTTAAATGTGACGGTTAGCTTCAGCGTGTCATCGCCGTCGCACAACAGACTCACCGAGGAGGCGTCCAGCACCGACACAGAGTGACCCGAGGGGAGCTACACACAACCAAATATTTAATTATTTACATTTGAGAAGATTAACAGCATCTAATCTACTGTTGGAGGTTAATTGGACAACATAAGAAACTGTTTACAGAAAGAGAAGGAGGCTTTAATTTAAGAGGGGAACTTTAAAGGATATCATCACGTGGGCTCAGGAACTCTTCAGAAAACCATTGTCAGTTAACACAGTTCATCTCTACATCTACAAGGTCAAGGTCAAACTCTACCATGCAAAGACAAAGACAAATATCAACAACACCCAGAAACACTGCCGGCTTCTCTGGGTCGAGCTCATCTGAGATGGACTGAGGCAAAGTGGAAAAGTCTGCTGTGGTCTGAGTCCACAACCTGCACATCTGTGAAGGCTCCATTAATGCTGAAAGGTACATACAGGTTTAGGAGCAACATGCTGCCATCCATCTTTTTCAGGGACGTCCCTGCTTATTTCAGAGACAATGAAGACACATTCTGCTCGAGTTACAACAGCGTATAGTTAAAATAAAAACGAAGCAGGATGTACCCTAAGTGTAGTCTAGCTGAGTTGAGCCAATACCACTGATAAAAAGACCTTTCAGACGAGTTAACCTGCACCTTATCTGAGAATGAAAAACAGTAAACCACCTAATATTGTGTTTCTACGACTTCTGTTTCATTTGTTGTATGAACAGCTATTAAAATGACTCGATTACTTGTAGTTTACCTGTGCAGAGGAGACCCCTGTGCTTCTCATGGTGTTCAGCAGGAGAGTCTGTAAGCTGCTGATCTGAGCGCAGGACGACGACAACATCCAGAGCTGAGAGGACGACACCGTCTGAAGAGGCTGAGAGACTGAAAACACACACTATTATATTTTTTGTTCCCTGAATTGATTTGTATTTTAATCTACAGTAGTTCTCAATTTACAGGTTTTTACTGTCTTAATTAGATACATATATTTTAGTTTATTGATGTTAATTAAAAAACAAAAACAAAAATAAACTAATTCAAGCACAAAAAAATTGGAAAAAAACAAATATCTTTAGTGCAATTGGTACTGTGCCGTTTAATATCACACAAGGATACATTAATGACAAAAGCATACAAAAATGGCATGAGCATGTTTGACTTAACCCTAAATAAAAGTAATGATTCTTTAATGTTTAACCTAAATATTTTGTTTTTGAACACATAACAAAAACAATTACAACATCAATAACTTCCCAACTCTACATTAACAGCCAGACAATGTTACAAACATAGAAAAAAAAACAGTATATAAAAAATATAAAATGATAACAATAATAATAATGATAATAACAATAAAAATAAATCAGGTAAATAAATAGTAATAATAACAAAATAAAAAGTAATAAGATAACAATGATAAAAGGGAGAAAAGGGAAGGAAATATGAATATGGCAACAGTAATAATAATAACAATACATTAAAAAATTAAAATAATAATAATGATAAAATACTTACATGTAAAATACTTGCTCAGACACATAAATAAGTGTACATTACATGCTTAGATTGCCAGGTGACATTAACCTAGATTAATAACCTAGATACATATAAACCAAAATCAGCCCTATCAAGTATTAGCATTGATTTTCAAACTAAAGCTGCGTAATGTTCCTTTAATTATGCACGCTCTTACTTTGACAGCTTCCTCTCAGCGGTTTGTCATCTCCGGTCCACTGCCCGCTCTCAGCCTCACACAGGAAGCTGCTGACCTGAAGTGAGTTCTGGTAACCATGGTTACAGACGAGGTCACAGCTCTGACGACCATTTACTGAGGGGCGGCACACCAGTGCACCATGGGTAATGGCAGCAGGGCAGAGAGGACCTGGAGATACGAGAATGACAGCCAATCAGAGCTGAAGTGTGCCTCCTGCAGTTCCCTCCACGGCCAGTAGGAGGAGCTCCTATTATTTTTTTTAAAAACTGAGGCTCTTACGGTCACATGACGGCGTGCTTCCCGTCTGTCGAGACGTCCTGGTCCCGTCTACTTCCTGCCCATCTTCAGAAATACACCAACAGGAAGTGACATCACACTGTAGTGGGATGAAGGAGCCGTCGGGGCGACACTGGGAGCCTTTCAGCTCGCACCAGCTGGGACCTGAATGCATCGTACAGTTAAAAAATGAACATACAGTAGCGTGACAGTGAACACATCGTTAACTGAGTGTTTTTTACATGTCAGTTGTCCACTTGGTCCTGATGTTGCTGCTTTCATCGCCTCCCCAGTCAGAGGGTTCACACACCAGCCTGCAGCGCCCCCTGTCTGCAGCACTGAAAAACGACCATCCTAAAACACAATTACATGCAACATTACCGTCATATTTTAAGACAAATCAAAGACAGGAGACATTTTTCTAATATTTCTATTATATGGCCAGGCCACAGCATCATCACTGTGTCTTTCCTATTTTCCATGTACAGCAGTGTTAATTGTGACAGCACTTTTTAATTTAGTTTTTTGTTTTAGTCGTCTGCCTAATATCTTTTAGCTTTAGTCAAAATTGAGTCATCCAAATTGTTTTAATTTTAGTCTAGTTTAAGTTGATGAAATTTCACAACATTTTAGTCGATGAAATCTACTGTAAATTTAGTCGACTAAAATATGAAGTGTAAAGGGTAAGGTATTTTTTATGTTTCCTTGAATTTCTGAATAAAATGAAACATCTAATAACCCTTTACTGAATGCTAGTAAAGTCTGAATGTATAAATGAACAGAAACAAATTGAACTTTTGTGTGAAATGCAGTCACTTTTATTTTGGCTACCTGGCAGAGCATCTCAGTTACAATACCAGAACTGACAACAAACAGTGAACTTGCTCTACATGAATATATCAATTGATAAAGAGAGGAGCTCTGATTGGATTGCTCCACAACTTATCCCACCACCACCAAGCTAAGGCAGCTGTGATTGGATGTCCCTCTGAACTCATCCAACCTTTCCACACAACCAAAGTAGCTGTGATTGGATATATTCCTAACTTGTCCCTACTTTCTGCATGACCAAATTAGGTTTGACTGGATTAAGTCTCTGTCAAACATTTTAGTCTAGTTTTTATTTGTTGATGAAAATGTCAGTTAATTTAGTTTTAGTTTTTGTCCATGTGCTCTTGTTTTTACTAAATTAACACTGATATACAGCCGTCTTTTATTCAAAAACAGAAATAAATCTTGTTAAAACACTTTGTTGGCAACCAGGTCCATCCATTTCCCCATAGTATAAAGTAAAGAGCCTCCTGCCCACCGAGGTAGCGCAACATAAAACATTAAAGCTATCGCTTGACAGCCCAAAACAGTATTTACACTTGTATGTTTGGACAAAGATGTTTGGAAAAAAACTCTTGCATTTGGATTTTAATATTTCTTTAAAGCAAAGCAGGCAAACCTCAGCTTCCAGAAATACCTTCCTCACGTTCACTTTGTGTATCAAAGATTAAAAAACGTGCTTCTTGCCTTCAAAACAGGACTCATTGTGTTTATGGTCCTACCTCCTCACACTGAGGGCTGTAGGGTGAATTCGCTGTGATGTCTGATCCTTTCATCCAACCAGAGAGCAGCGTCTGAGCCTGAGCTCTCTGACAGCGAGTCTGACCTGAAGGAGAAACACATCGTCACGGAGATGTTTTAATTAATTTTAAAGAAGCTCGATTAAAGCTTGATTTGATTAACTGTAATTCAAACGTGAGTATTTGTGTGAATCAGCTTACATTTGGGCAGCTGGAGCGAGCGGCTGGTCAGAGAGTCTGGGACGTATTCTCCATCTTCATCAACACACCAACACTGACCTGAAGAGTAATGATTTCATTTCAAACTAAATTAATGATTAAGCTTGAAATCATTCAGGGTAAAAATCTGAAATTTGCATCTTAAGGTTGTATAAACCTAGTCTGTTTTGTTGTTGGTCTCTCCGGGGAAGAAAAAATAGTTCAAACATCCCCTTCTGTGCTTCTGTTAAAGGAATAGTTCATGTTTTTTGTGGGGTTCCAAGTTCCTTTATTGGCACTCATATTTTATCTATTCATTTATCAACTCGCTTATTTCAGCTACATTTTATAAATGAATGGCCAGTGTTATCACCATGTGATCAGAAATCCAGAAATCGAAGCCCCTAAATTAGACATTATCTGCTGCGAAACTCACTCCTCCTCTGTTGCCATTGCCGTGCAATGTCCACAACAACACCACCAGTTAGCCCCCTTTCGTGGACGTGCAGTGGTTGCTTGTTCTCTGGCCAGCTGTTCAGCTCTTTCCCTCTGCATCCTCCTTTCAAATAGCTCCTCGTCGTATATTCTGGCTCAAAACGATACGGGCATCCATTATACTCAAAGTCGTCGTCAGACACTTCTACATCGGACAAATATTCCGCCATGTTGCACAAAAATAGCCGTGTAGCTGTGTAGCCTAGCAACAACAGTGGCTCTACTCAGCTGCGTTCTTGCGGTGCATGTCTATGACGTCACCAAAAGTTACCCATCCTTGTAAAGCCCCGGATGACCATAACAACGAAGTTGAGCTGACATGGTGATAACACTGGCCATTCATTTATTAAATGTAGCTGAAATGAGCGAGTTTCGCAGCAGATAATGTCTAATTTAGGGGCTTCGATTTCTGGCCCCGTCTGCTCCTATGGCATGAGAAAAAAACGCCGTCGGATGGATCTAAATTGCTCGAAAACGGCTCCGAGCTCCGCCAAAATTGTCTGGGTGAGTCTACGAGCGTATTTAATCCTAAAAATAAGGTCCAGGTGTCAAAAAACCGAACTTATCCTTTAAACACATAAAAACAACCAGAAAGCACTCGGAGAGCGCAAACCTCCACCAAGGTAGCTCATATATTGCTGTTACATCTATAAGCAATAGTTCCATGATAAAGAAGTTACCATCATAATATGATTCATGATCCTGAAAACCCACACCTAGCACTCAGAATCATGATGATATCATTATAAGTTAGACAGTTACTGAGCAAAAACAATCGTTCACTAATGGCAGTTATCTGGATCACCACCAAAATCGAATCATTTTTAAATTGGGCCATTACCAACATCTCCTGAAAATTTCAGCAAATATGTCCAGTAGATTTTGCGTAATCTTGCTAACAAACAAACAAACATACAAAACACTAACAAACTCAATAATTACAGAAAGAACAATATCAGACAAATACATACAACAACACAAAAAACAGGAAGCACTTGATCATTAATGACTACAAATCTGACTCAGTATTGCCATAGGCCTCCAGCAGCCTCATTTCAGTAAACCCTAACCATGCATTACCTGTGCTGTGGAAACACTGCGTGTGCAGCCAAAGTCCATCAGCGTCGCACTGTGGAGTAAACGGCTCGTACGAACGACGCTGAGGAGGCAGAAACATCTGAAGGGCTGGAGAACAAAACAAAAAAAATTGTCATCAAAACTAAACATGATGATTAAAATAGCTCATGTTGAAAGAGAATAAAGACAGGGTCACACTCTTACTCATATGTTTTGGTTTTGAGCAACAAAAAGGTTTACTAAAGTCCTGTTTTTTTTTTTAACTTTCCTTTTTATTGGGTTACAGGAGTATACATTCAATAAAAAAAGGACAAAAAGAAACTTGAACCTAGGTTGCGGTGAATTTCACATAGTAAAGAAAAAGAAAGAAAAGACTGAACGTAGGTCACACAAGTTTAGGGTTTCATCTCCTAGATTCACAGCCCATTTCTTCCAGAGTTCTGAGAAAATCTCAATCAGCTTGTAACTAGTAAAACTTTGTAAAGACATCTATCCTTAACCGTTAGCTTTTCTGAAAATTCAGTATATTATAATTAAGGCTCAACTTGTATCCTGAGGATTTTTTCCTATTTCTTTTATGATGTAAATGTAAATGTAAATGTAAATGTTCTTTATTCATACAGCCCTTTACAACAACCCTTTCGGTGAACCAAAGTGCTTTACAATAGATAGTAAATAAAGAGGAATAAATAAAAACAATAAAAAGCAATAAAAACAATAAAAGCAATATAAAAACAGTAAAAGCAATAAAATATAATAAAGTAAAATAAAGTAAAAGTGTCACCACACTACTGGGTATTAAAAGCCAACCTAAATAAATACGTTTTCAGTCTAGATTTAAAGAGGCCCAGGTCAGAAATGAGACGTATTTCGACGGGAAGCTTGTTCCAGAGCCTGGGGGCAGCAACGGAAAAGGCTTGGTCACCCCAGTGTTTGTACTTTGACCTGGGCACTTCCAGCAGAAGTTGGTTAGATGACCTCAGAGTTCGACCAAGGCTCCCGCACAGTTAAAAGCTCAGTTAAATACAAAGGGGCGAGGCCATTAAGAGCTTTAAAAACAAACATTAAAAGTTTAAAATCAATCCTGTATTGGACGGGAAGCCAGTGAAGGGAATTAAGAACAGGAGTGATGTGCTGTCGTCTGTTGGCGCTGGTTAAAAGACGGGCAGCAGCGTTCTGCACAAGTTGGAGGCGCCCAAGAGAAGCCTGGGAGACGCCAACATAAAGAGCGTTGCAGTAGTCCAATCTTGAACTTATAAGTGCATGAATGGCTTTCTCAAGGTCGTAACGGCTTAAAAACGTTTTAACTTTGGCAAGATCTCTTGCCAATCTGAATACATTTTAGGGCAGTCCCAAAAGATGTGAAAATGATCAGCCATCGATTTGCCACATTTTCTCCAACAATCATTCTAAATCTGCGAACCCTGCTGTTTATATTTTAATTTTGGAATCAGAAAATATCTTATTATATTTTTCCAGCAGAATTCACAGATTGATCTTGAATTAGTCGTCTTGGACTGACATTCCCAAATATCACATCAGTCACTCTCAGATATCTCCAGGCCTAATTCCTCCTCCCAATTAACAGGAAAAGCAGAGCAATTTTTGGACTTTTGCTGTCTTTTATAAACCAGGGACACATAATGCTTGTTGTACTTCGCAGTATAAGCACTGATAAAAATATCAGTCACATTAAGTTTGCTGTTTTTAGTTTGTTTAATTTCTTTATAAAGTAGACTCTGACCTGGGGGCATCTGAGGAAATCTGTCAAGCTTTTGTGTATCTAAAAGGTGGGTAAAAGAGTCTAGTGCTCTTCCACGAGTCTAATAAAGTCGCCTTGATAATAAAATCAACAAAAACAGCCAAACCGTGACTCACTGGAGACAGCAGCCAATCGCAGAGCAGCTTTGGATCGGCTCAGCAGCCTATCACTGATCTGCAGCTCCTCCTCTGATTGGCTGATCTGGAGCTCCTCTGGTGTCAAACGCAGATTTTCAGCCAATAAGAATCCATATCCGAGGGGGAAGTGGGTGGAGTTAGAGAGAGCGATGATGCTCTTCACTTCCTGTCTGAAGGCAGCGACGTTGGCCAGGGCGCGAGAGCATGAACCTGCAAACACACATCAAACTGAGGTTGGCTTCAAAAATCCAACAGTGTTTATGTGATCTAATAAATGCTTAAGTATAACAGCACTAATTAGGTTTAATTAGAGTGATTTTAAATTAAAATTCTGTAAAATATGATGTATTGATGTAAAAAGTTAAACAGTTCCTTACTCACAAACACACAGCTCTGTTAAGTCAAGGTATTTGATATACATGTAAATGAAAAAATGAACATCACTCGTCAAATATATTTCAGAGTAAAAAATGTAAATAACACATTTTATTAAAATAATTACAGAGCAGCTTAAAAAGTATATTTAAACCGAAATAATTTCTCTTACACTTATTTTAAATTAAATTTAGCGTTTTTTTCAAATTTAAGTACAAACATTGACATTTCAGTTTTATTTATTTTTTTTCAATCTTTCCTTTTCCAAATTACAACACTTTTGGCCCGGGTTTAGCTCCATAGGATAATATAAGCACAGGTTACAGACCTTCAGAGGACTGGAGCGTTTGTGTTTTCCTCTCAGGACCTGAAACAAAAACAGCATCAAAAAAGAAAGTGAGTCAAAACACATTAAAAACAAAAGCTTTGACAACAGAACTAGAACTTCACTCTCTTACAGGACACTGCATCCCCTGTTGGTCCAGCAGCCATGGTTTTCCCCTCGCTGTCCACACAGAAGCAGCGTGATCCCACACACTGCAGCGGCAGGAAGTCTCCATCCTCGGAGCACGCAGGGACGTGGATTTCAGCACCTGCAGCCATGTTTCCTTTCACCTTCAGTGCTGTAGCTCGCTCTCTCTCACAGCGGGATGGGCATCGTGGGCGGCGCCCCGTGGTACGAGACCCCTCCACCTCCAGACCCTCAGAGCCGACGCACCAGCACTCCGCACCGCGACACTGGACCTCCTGGAATTCACCGCTCGGCGTGCAGCTGGGGACGAAGTCAACATCTTCGTCTCCAGAGCAGGACCGCAGAAGAGGAGTGAGGACCTGGGAAGTGAGAACTTAATAATAACAGAAACATCTTCCACTTCACTACTTAAAGTCTCAGGAACTACAGAACAAACTCTCACTGGTAACAACAGACTTATTCAGAGGCTTTTTAAAAAACATTTATAACTAACTTCCCTATTTATGTGTACTTAGGGCTGGGCGATATGGCCCAAAGACAAAATCCCCCATTTTTTCCACGACAATTGATTTACAATTTAATAGATTTTTTCTCTCTCTCAAACCCCCCCCCCCCCCCAAAAAAAAAAACGTGACAAACAAATAACATAAATCAAGTTTTTTCCTTTATGTTGTCAAAATATAATCCCACACCAAACAGAATTTACCTCTTAAAGTTAAAATGCATGTCATAAAATGTTGATTATGTACGTATGTTGCCAGATTTGTCAACATAAAGACTGAAAGCTGAACTATTTTCACAGTACATTAACATAAAACTCTCTGATCAGTGTTTAATCTAGTTTAAGAAACAAATACAAGCCTATAAAAAGGCTTGTACAAAACCTGACAGGGCCTACCATAATAAAAACTGTAAATTTTCAATATTTATATTTTCAAACATTCCAACAACTTACAATTGGATTAAGTTGAGAAAAAATTTCCATTTTTAATTTTTAAATCTTCTGTAGAAAAGAATTCCAATTAATCGATTTACACAGTATATTGCCCAGCCCTATGTGTACTCTATACTTAAACTTTTTAAGAGTTAAATTAAAATAATCCTTTACTGATCCCCAGAGGCAATACAGGGGTAAGTACAAGGGTAAGAAGCATGCATTAAAGGTCAATAAAATAACATATACAATAGATGTAGATCAATAAACCGTATAAAAAGCAAACCAACAAAACAGAATAAAGGAAGGGTAATTACATTATTAAAATTAGCAGAGTAAAGTGTCAGTCAGAACAACTGAGGTATTCATAACGGCAGTTATGTTGACAGTTCATTGTAACAGTGCAAATTATTTTTAACATGAAGTATTGTTGCAGCAGTAGACCTGGATAAGAGATATGTTGAATAAGCTGCAATATATTTAAATACCATATATACAATATGGATAAAAAATGGTTTAGAGGATGTTATAATTATTAAAGTGCGGTACAGATGAATCTTAATTAAGCAAACTCTAGAAAGGAGTTTTTGTTTTTTGGAGGGGGAATCAGTGCAGTGCAGTTTTTTCACTTATTTCATTATTTTGTCAAACACACATTCATTCATTCATTCTAAAATATATAGAAAGAAATATGTGAAGGGACAAATGATGCCTGATGAGAAGGGGAAGGAGGGTTACAGTCTGTGAAGAATGAAAAAACAGTGATGGGGGGCATTACAGGCAAAGAAAATTGATTTTGTCGGACGTGGGAGATTTAAGTTAGAAAAGTAAATCTTGAGCAAGCAGTAAAAAGGGTACCTTAAAATCCTGAATATCAGTCACACTGGTGACTGTGAAAACACATACTGTTTCAGTCACGCTGGCTCTGGGCGAAAATGCGTTTAGCCTCAGTCAGTAGCACTACGTAGTGCTTTTTTTCGGCTGTTCATAGTTTTTATAGTTTTTACTTCTTTTTATTTTCATTTGGTTTCACAAATGTTTCCAGCGGTTTTTGTTCAGTTAAATGTTCAGTTATACCCCACAACTACCCCGGTCCTTCCTCCTTTAGTGCACTTACACAGTAGGGAAATAAAACTTATAAAAGAAACAAATTAAGTAAAAACAGACAGAAACAGGACATACTGTAGGTAAAGTGGGAACATACAGGTATTAAAAAAAAAACAAAACATCAAAACACATGTACTCATACAAACCTGGATTTATAAATGTCAATGCATGAACAGTGACAAATTAATTGCAGCTATTTATGAGTCTTGTGTTCCCAGTTGAGCTTATAATGAATGCCAAAGGTCATGGAATAAGTGACCCCGGTTATGCCTCTCCAGTGTAATTTTTCTCTAAAGGAGGGAATTGGGATATTTGAGTCAAGATCATATTAAGTGTTGGTGGTGATTAGTTTTTCCAAAGGAGACGTACACATTTTTGGGCAAATTATGCTGTAATAATCAAGTGTCTACATTTTTCAAGTCCAAGTGCCAGCTAATTACATCATTTAATAAATATGCATATGGGGACAGCTCAAATTCTAGTTTAAAACTGATTTTGTGAGTGAATGAATCATGTTATAGAAACTATGTGGTTTATCACATTGCCAGAACATATGCAATTATTTTCCTTAATTGATTTTACACCTTGGGCAATTTGGAGAATTTTTTTTTTTTTTACTGGAGTTAGGCAGAGTTTGTAAATAAATACTTTTTATAGTTTGGAAGGACATGGAAGCCTCTATAGGACTTACCTGTTCGATGTAAATACAGATAAGAAATTCTTCGCTAAGTAGGACAAGTCAGATTGTTGGCAGAGACAATTTGACACAGATGAAGACATATTTATGAATGTAGACGTTGTTATTAGCTCAGAAAACACTACACATTGTCCCTTTAATGTCCAAAATAAATAACCTGGATCAGACTAAACTGACCCTGTTCTGTCTCACCTGGTCCAGTGATGCAGAGTGTGAGAAGCTCCGCCCCCTCAGTGCGTGCTGCAGAGCAGACAGGAAGGCTGGATCCTCCAGAGCTCTGCTCACAGACAGAACCAGCTCCCGGTTCTCCTGGAGGCTGGAGGACGCGCTCGGAGAGGAGAGCTGTCCCAGTCCCAGCGCTCCCTGAGCTCCGACCGCACTGCTGAAGTTAAAGGAGGCGGCGCTCTTCAGGAACTTCCCCCCAAACAGGTTCTCCTGGAAGCGGCGAGGGGTGGAGCGAGCGAAAGCCTGTAGAGCTCCGCCCACCGAGGGGAAAAGACCGCGGAGGACTTCGACCAGTTTGGACAGGAAGGAGGTTGGATCAGCCTCCACTGGGAGGAGGTCCTTCAGGGGGCGGAGGAGAGGGAGGCAGGAGGATGGAGGTCGGTCAGCGGAGGCGGCGAAAGATGGATCAACAGGACCAGAGAGGAGGCGGGACAGAGCGAGGCGGCGCTGAGAGGGACAGTCGGCCAGAGAGGAACCTGAGAGAGGAGGAGGAGAGAGGAGAGGTTTTTAATTTGAGAATTTTATTTCAAACATGTATACAAAGAAATAAAAATAGAGAAAAACCATTCATATACAAAGAAAAAAAGAAATAAAGTATCTATACACATTTGAAAAGGAGTAGGAAGAAGTAAATTCTTTTTTAATTCCCACCCCTTATTACTGTTTTTTATGGGTCGAATAAAAATCTATTCTGCTTTAACATCTACGCAAACATATTATACACATGTACAGTATAAAACTTGTAATCCATAAAGATCTGTTTATACACATATACACTACAAAATATATAGTATATAAAAAGTATATACATACAACATGTAAGTATCAATATAGATATAATATACATATACTACATAAACATCTATATAAAGATAATTTGTACCTATACACACATACACACTTACATAAATATCACGTAAATATCCATATAAATATGAAATCTATTAGCGATGCATGATATTATCGGTTTGACATCGGTATCGGCAGATATTGAAATTTTTGCAGATATTTACAGCCAATATATTGGCCACATATATTGGCCATATATCATATGGAATATCAGCAAATTACACAAATGTAAAATACTGATGCATCTTCTCATCACTGCATTGATACATTAAAAATCAAGGGTTTCATTTTTGCAAGAGTTAAAAGCTGGTTGTCTTTGTTTAAATGTATTCCTCTCAAAAATATACTGTAACACTGAAAGCAACAAGTCCATTTTTGTTCAGTGCAGAGCTTGTGCTCTTGACCAGAAATACTGGTATCGGCAATAATGAATTAATAAATATCGGCGTATCGGATATCAGCAAAAATCCAATATCGTGCATCCCTAATATCTAATATATATACACTATATAGCAAATACTAATCAATTTCAACAAAGTAATTTTTATGATTTATTTATTTCCCAATCACTCTCATAGATAACACACTTCCTCTTCCATATGTTTGTTTTAAACCGTTTTTTGTACCTCTTTTTAAACAGAGTTATGTTTGTACTTTGTTTTAAAGTTTGGAGGGACATGTTTTGGCCCTCAGAAGTTTCCGGCACACTCACTGCAGACGAGCGAGTCTCCGAGCTGTCTCGTCCCTGGGATCTCCCTCCCTGCCGAGTCGACGCACCAGCACTGCCCCCCCTGCTGGCACTGCTTGGAACTGAAAGATCCTTCGCTCCCACAGGACGGCACGAAAACACTGGACGCCTCCACCGCTGCACGGCGCTCCTCCTCGCAGGACGACGGACCTAACAGAGGATGACAGAGTAAACGTCAAACCAGATGAACCTGTGAACAGAGTGAACACGTCTGAGCGAGCGTGACTTTACATCTGAAGTGTCCAGTGAGGGCGAGGCGAACTCCCAGCATCCTCCTCTGCAGGACTCTGTAGATATTTGTCTGAGAGAACGAGCGACCTGAGCGCAGACCTGAGAAGGCAGAGTCGTACACCTCAGAGAGGAGGAGCTCCATACCTGCAGGGGAAGGACGCAGCTTCATTATCATCACTATAATAATCATGATTAGCTTTATTATAGCTATAATCACCATGTGACCCTTTCAGTGGGATTGTTTTCATTATTATCATCTATATTTGTTTTGTGATTCTTTATCAGCTTAAAAACACCAGCGTTGGGGTGCTGGTTTACATTAGATAGGTCTACTAGAACTACTAGTGAATCTTCTTGCCTGACTAGCAGACTTTAAAAATTGTTACTAGTAAAAACTCAAAGCTTTACTAGTAGTACTAGTAACATATAATTGTCTACTAGCAGATGATTTCGCTTTACTAGTAAGGTCTACTCTAGTGCTTTAAAAACCTTTACTAGGAAAACAAATTTTTGTTTACTCGTACTACTAGTAAAGCCAAAAGATTAATTAGTAATACTAGTAAAACTCATGCAAATGAAGCAGCAGGGCTTTTAACCAAATCCAGCCCCCTGATTGGTTGTAACATTTTCAAAAGCCAATAGGGAGCCTGAATTTGTTTTTCCCCACTCACTTATTAGCATAAAAGGCTTACTAGTAGTATCAGTGAACATTTTTAAGTTTGCTAGTAGTACTAGCAGACCCAAAAGAGTCTACTAGTAGTACTAGTGACACTTTTTGCTTCACTAGTAAAGTCTACTGGTGCACTAGCTGACCAAAATTGAGTGTCCTCTCCTACTCTCTCTCGCCCCATTTCACAAGCCTATCCACTGTCTCTCTCTCTCTCCTGTCAACAAAGGCCTAAAAATGCCAAAAAATAAATATAAAAAAAAATCTTCAGCTTTTCCCTTTCGGGGTCAAAGGTGGGGTAGGGCCTTTCCCAGCTGACCTTGGGCAGAGAGAAGCAGGGTACACTGTTGACAGGTCACCAGCCAATTACAGGGCAACATAGAGAATCAGACAACCATTCATTTACACTCATACCTAAGGGTGAACTAGAGTCAGCAATTAACCTAACGAGCATGTTTTTGGTCTGTGGGGGGAAGCCGGAGAAGGTGCACATGCACGGGGAGAACATGCAAACGGCACAGGGATCAAACCCCCACTGAAAACAGCTCTGTGACCCTCTTTTGGGTCCAGACCCACCAGTTGAAAATCAGTAATGATGTCTTTTTGTGAGTGTTTATACCAGTGTTCTCCATCTCCCGTCCTCGGCTGTCTGCACAGAAACAGTAGGAGGAAACCATCGGGAAGAACTTCCTGAAGCTGGTGAACGTCTCAAAGGCCTCTGGGAACCTAAACACATATAAACACAAATGTAAGGACAAGAAAACACACACACACCTGTGACACATGACCAGGAGGGGGGGGGTTACGTGTTGAAGGCGTGCAGCAGGTCCATCTGCTTCCTGTCCGTCATGTTGATGAACTGACACTGTACGGGGAGGAAGCTGCCGTCATCATCGCACTGAGGAGGAGAGACAGGGCTGGAGGAGTGGAGGAGACGCCGAGTTCTTACATCACAGCTGCCTGGACCTGAGGGTCAAAGGTCAACAGCTTGGTCCATATATCTAAATGCTCCTGTAGCATTTACAGTTAACATTTTCAATAGTTATTTCATTTAATAATAAAAGAAAGCACTTCAATACAAACAAGCACAAAGCAAAAATAAATGAAAAGGAGCAGAAAGAAGAATAATCTTATAAGATCTGCCCTTTTTGTACAATACACTATTAACTAAGGGTGGGTAAAAAATATTGACTTATCAATGCATTGCAATATTTCCCCCCCAATTCAATATCAATTCAATAAATCCACTGAATCGATTCACCTCCTGGCCAGTGGGGGCGCTGTGGACTTTTTCAGTGTTTATACAGGACTATCATGTTTTTTACTTTTGTACGCCATATGCACAAATAAGTCATTATCGTGAAAATTCTTATTTTCAGATTTTTTATTACTCAAAAAATGTGAAGTGACATACCACATATGTTCACATGAGCAAGAAAATAAATATTTAAAAATTGTCAACAGGTACTCTAATTATTAATTATTGTATTTCTACTTCTCACTGAATCGACAGCGAAGCATTGAAATCAATACTGAATCAAATCACAACCTAAAGAATCAAAATCAAATCGAATCATGAGGTTCTTAACAATATTCAGCCCTACTATTTACAATGTAGATAATAAAACATAAAAACTTATAATTGCAGGTCCAAAGACACTTCCCTCGATAAGATACATGGATTCAATTTACACTTTATCTCAAAAAGAAGGAAAAAAAAGGAATGAACTCAAAAATACTACACAGACAGAACAAAACTGCTTTTAAATCTCATCATATTTTCTTAACGTGATGTTTTTTATTCCACTATTTATTATAATGTCACATACCACGCTTAAAGAGCAAGGGCAGGATAGTTTCTTTAGGTATAAATACTAAACTTACTCTGACATGCCTGGTAGACTGTTTCACAAATCTATGGTATATATTTCACTAGTCCATAGGGCAACAGACGTAGACTATGTGTGTGAACGATACACACAGCAAAACAGGGGTTATGATACCATATTTCACACTGTATTGCAATTATTTGAGCGGGGCTATTTATCCATTTATTTCTATTATTTAATAATTCTAATAAAACCCTCTTTATCTCTCCCCTGTAAGTAGTTCCTGAAATTTAAAACAAATGTGTTGATTGCAGACAGGAAAAGTCCTTCTGTTTTGATGAAGTGCATGAATATGAATACTGCCGTCCAAAAATAAAGAATGCAAAAATATAATCCCAATAATCCCCCAATAATCAAACTACAGAAAAGAGCAATTAGAATAATCATGATAAAGTTGGATATCTAGAACCCATTAATCAGTTTTTCATTGGATCTTCTATGTTTAAAATTTAAGACATTGTTTATTTAAACACACTGGAGATTAGTTTTTGTACAGTAAATACCGGAATACTTTTCCTGCTTGTATTCAAACATTTTTTAAACTAAGACAAGGAAAATCTAATTTACAAGGTGTGCTTATGTTTGAAACAAGAAATGTTAGAATAAATATTAAACACAGATGAGCTTCACCTTTGGGAATAAGATTTTGTAATGAGCTCTGTGATGAACTAAAATTATAAAACATGATCTAAAAGTTCAGAAAAACCTTAAAGCATAAATTATTTCATGCTTACAAAGTGTAATAATTGTACTGTATTATGATTTTAAGAAGGATGTCTTATATGTTTTTTTTTCTTATATGTCAAATTCATCTAGGACGCGAGAGGCAAAAATAGGCCACAAGCTTCAGCCTATACCTTTTTTGGTTATTGACAAGTTTGTGTTAAATGACTGTATTCTGTGTTTGTTCTTAACATTTATGTAACTATAAATATAAAAATTAAATAAATATATTAAAAAAATATTCATTCATTCATTCATAATACTTTTAATGGTATTAAGAACCCACAATTTTCTGTTCCACTAAAAATAGTTTCTAATCACTGTTATTTTACAAAGCATGGCCCCTACAACATGGATAAACTTTGTTGTCTGCACCAGTGGCCAAACTAATAATAATATTAACAGAGCTACAGAGAGTCAACTAGCAGCTTGAGACTAAACTACAGAATGAAACACATGTTCTGAATAAATTATACACCGATCAAATATCACTATTGGGCTGTAAAGTATCAACAGAGTATATCACAATGTATTGGGCTATCAATATTTTCTCACAGTGCTGCACTGGATGGTGTTTGCTAATGACAGAAACTTTAAGAGTAAAATCTGAAAGGTGATTGGACAAATTTCCTGTCAGCCACATTAACTGTGGGCCAATCAGATTAAGGTCATGTGACACTGTAGACACTAAGAAGGAAGCTGCCTGTGATGGTCTATCATAACTAAACCACAAATTTTTCTATTTTATCAGCAGAGTAGGTACGTACAGCGCTGAGGTCTCCCGCTCTGTCTGGTCCCGTAAAGCTCCATCCCATCCTGATCCACGCACCAACACTGCCCCCTGCTGGAGTCACACTGAATCGACTCAAAGAGGCCAGAAGGGGAGCAACGCAGGACAGACTGAAGCTGACAGGGAGATGGACCTACGGACACAGGCAGTTAGAGAGATAAATAATAATTATCTTAAAATATAAAACAACCCTCTAATCTCGCAGATAAGCAGGTTCAACATTAAGAGCTATCAGATAAAACTTATGAATCTTACTAATATTACACGTGTTAGGAGTGTGTTTTTCTCACAGTGAGGAGTGGAGCCGCTGGTTCGAGTCCCAGCCATCTCCCGACCCTCTGCATCTACGCACCAGCACTCCTGACTTTGTCCGCTGCACTGGACAGTCCTGCAAACACAACATTAACGACCTTTTTTAAACATCACAAAGACATTGGTAACATGGCATTGGCACATTTTCAACCACTATTTACCGCTACTTCTAAATCTTTCAAATATTTTATGTGATTAGTTTTATTAAATGTCTGCAGTTTTTGCTATTTACACAAAACAAATAGAGCTAATAAATTACCCAGATAGTATCAGGTTTGAAGGATTTTAATTTTTGTTTCTGTTGTAACAAACACATATTTGAGTTTTACGTAAATTCATACTTTGGATGTCCCTAGAAATGTGAGAGTACTCCAAAATTACAAAACAGAAACAGAAGTAAGGCACCTAAAAGAGTTGAATATCATGACAAGCACGACAATTTCTCAAAGTATAAAAAAAGACAATAAAAAGCGACCAATGAAATAAAAACAGGACCAAATATAATATACGAAAAAAGAATCCAACCTGTAAAAAATGCTATTGCATTAAGAGAGAAAGTTTTAGCATGTAGAAGTGATTTTGTAATTTTGGCGATTAAAATAAATTGTGTTTATTTCTACTTTTGTAGTCATGTTATCAAAATAGGTGTGTACCAAAGTGTTAATTCTGACAGCACTTTTTAATTTTGTCGACTAAAGGAGTGTAAAGGGTAAGGCATTTTTATGTTTCCTTGAATTTCTGAAGTCATGTTTTACACTTGGATAAAATGAAACATCTAATAACCCTTTATTGAATGCTGGGAAAGTCTGAATGTATAAATGAACAGAAAAAAATTGAACTTTTGTGTGAAATGCAGTCACCTTTATTTAGGCTACCTGACAGAGCATCTCAGTTACAATACCAGAACTGACAACAGACACTGAACCTGCTCTACATGAATATATCAATTCATAAAGAGAGGAGCTCTGATTGGATCGCTCCACAACTTATCCCACCACCACCAAGCTAAGGCAGCTGTGATTGGATGTCCCTCTGAACTCATCCAACCTTTCCACACAACCAAAGTAGCTGTGATTGGATATATTCCTAACTTGTCCCTACTTTCTACATGACCAAATTAGGTCTGATTGGATTAAGTCTCTGTCAAACATTTTAGTCTAGTTTTTATTTGTTGACGAAAATGTCAGTTAATTTAGTTTGAGTTTTTGCCATGTGCACTTGTTTTTATTAGTTGTTGTCTAGTTTTCGTCAGGAGAAAAAGGCTGTTGATGAAAATTAGGACGAAAATAATAAGTCAACAAAATTAACACTGCTGTGCCAACCCCTCCTGTCCGTCAGTGAGAATCAGAATATCAGCTGGATCAACTTACCCTTTCATAATAATAATAATGATAATAATAATAATAATACATTTTTTTCAAAAGTGCCTTTCAGGACACTCAAGGACACTGCACAAAGCTTAAAAAATCACAACAAACAATATTATCAACAATAAAATCAGCAAAAAACAACAGACAATGACAGATGTAAGGATGTAAATGTGTAGGTTTTTGTTAAATGCAGTTCTGAACAGCTGAGTTTTGAGTCTGGATTTAAAGAGAGGCTTATATAATAACAGAAATTGTAGTGATACACACTACAGATACACACCTGAACCTGCCATCCTCCAAACAATGAGGGGCGTCGCCTTGTTGCTTAGCAACAGCTGCACCTCTCAGCAGCTCACATTGGCTCAGGGTCTCTGACTCCAGCTGGTACTCTGCAAGACGACGACACGAAACATCAATGTTATGATTTAACTTTTTAGCACATGTGATATGATTACTGAATGTTCATTCTGAACAATGAACAGTGGTTCATACTCAAGCAGTGACCACTGGTATTTAAAGAGCCGGGGTATAAGCAGAAAAACTGCAGTTCCTTGAGTGGCCACTAGAGGCTGTGTGCAGAAACACCAGAAGTTACACACACACTTGATGAGAAAATGTCCGTTTTTGCAGCAGAAATGTACCTGGTCCAAAAAAGATTTTGGTCATGTCTTTATGTCCTCACACTGCACAGGGGATGATTTTTCCCCCTTGGTTTTAACAAGAGACAGAAGTATTACATTATGAACTAGGGTAAACTTTCTGATATATAAATTAAATAAGTTCTAAAAAGTTATCTATGGATCTAATAACTCAGTAAAATAAGCAAACAGGATAATATTTTTTTTGTTTGGCAATAATAGCTGCCTGCTTTAGCCAACTTGCTTCAACTAATAAATGCACATAAGACTTGTTAAATGTCTGCAAGTAAAGAAACAGCTGTCTCCACATGTGTTGCAGGCTAATTGTTTCAGAGAAACATCTTGGCAAATTCTTCATAAAAACTGAAAGTATGAGCCAGAGGTCGGGGAAAAGGATTATAATTTATGATGTTGACAGGACCATCAAAAAATGTAAATCTGGCACTGCGTCTGGGTAGAGGTCATGGAGAGAGGTCATACTCCTTCTTTTTTCTTGTGTCTCACTAAGTTTGAAAAAAATATAAGCTCTGTCAAACCACTGGCCAGAGTAACCTAATTAAAAATTGTGCATCTGACACTCAACTGACAGCAACAATCAGCCTTGAAAAAAGGGAAAAATCTCATTTACAGTAGCTCATCTACTGTCTAATAACTGCTTTAACAAAGAAAAAACAGTATTTCATCATAATTAATGATGTTATTGATAAAACAGTGTTTTTAAAACATGTGAGAAGCCACCAAATTTGGCTCTGGGGGGTTTCCTATGGACAGCTTAACCCGCTGACCTACAAACTGCATGGCTGGCTATGTTCTGAATTTACTGAAGCGCACTGTGAATAAAAGACAGTAAAACACCCAGGTGTTCTTACCTGAGGCCTTGCCCTGCAGCAGCAGCGGGTAGCAGACCAGGATGCAGGCGATGCGGAGCAGCCAGGCCATCGTCCCTGTGGTGATGGACTGAACACCGCTGCCTGATTATAAACCTGCAGACCTGCTGAGTCACCGTGAAGAGGACGGCACACCCTCATCTGTCCTGTCCTCTCCTGTGCGTCCTCGTCTGTTCACCTTGCTGGAACCACGAGTCCTCCATCACGATTCACGAGGCGGGCAGCGAGCCGTGAAGCCCTCTGACTGGACGAGAGGATCTCTGAAATGAAGGTTGGACAGGTCAGCGTTCAGTTTGACGTCTGTTCTTTTCGCATCAACACTTTTGAGTCGTCTCACCTGGTGAACAGAGTGTGTTTTCCTGCATGCAGAACATCTCAAATTTCTATCTAAATAAAAGAAATATATCATTTTAAATCTGTTTTTAAAGGAAAACTGAAATGAGTCTCATCAACACAACTGGCTATAAATATACACTGATAAATGTCAGAACTTTCCTTGATAACACTCATTTCAAAATGTTGCTTTCTCTTATAATGATGAACAGTGTTGAAAAGCACTGAATCTTTGAAACATGTTTTAGTAAGAAGGGTGTATGAATGGGAATAAATCGATCAAATTAGCAAGCAAACTCCAGCCCTTACTTGTGCACACTACTGCATAAATACACCAGCAATATCTCAGTAGCAGGAAGTCTTCAATGCATTTGTGCAGTTTTGATTATATACAGGAGTTTGCTTGTAATTTTGTTGTCTAAATCAATCAATCAATTAATCTTTATTTTTACAGCGCCAGTTCATAACAAGTGATATCTCAAGACACTTAACAATAGAGCAGGCTGAAGTCATACTCTTTATTTATAGATGCACATTAAGGATGTACCGGTCCTGAAAAATAATAACAATAATAATACATTTTATTTAAGGGCACCTTTTATGACACTATTTACTTTAATTATTCATTTTTGTCAACATTGTTTTGAGTTTTTATATTTTATTCCCTAACTTGCATTATTTTATCTACTCGTATTTTATGGCTAAGTGTGCATTAGTTACCGAGTACATTTTTACTTCATTCCCTATGTTTGATTTTTGTTCACTAACAAGGTAGAAGGAAGATAAATAATTTTCCAGGACAATTCAAGCTTTTCCAGGACATTTTACTTTTTTCCTCAATTGGTCAATCATTTTCCAGGTTTTCCACGATGCATGGGAACCCTGAGGTCACCCTGTCTGCAGAAAATGCAGAAAAAAAAAAAGTCTCTGGGACAGGAGGCAGGGAAGAACCACAAAGCACCAGCAGCATCTTCACCACAATCACCCCCACAGCAGCGTCAGAGGGAGCGGCCTGGCTGGACTGTCGAGAAAGACCTCAGTGAGGAACCAGAGAGGTGAAGAGAGTCAGGTTCTGACCACTGCAGATCGCTCTCAAATTAACATTATTTTTTTAACCAAATAAAACTTTGTTAAAGGACTTCAGTGTGTGTATAAGTACTTTTGAACATTTTGAGCACAATGCAACAATACCGCATTAATAATGATAAGCGTGATAATTCTGGTCACAATAAATGTGATATGAAATTTTCATACCGTTACATTCCTAACACACATAAATGCATGTATAAGCATGCAAATCTATGACCAAAATTACAGTTATCTTCAAGGTACACAGCCAAATCTTTTATTAAAACCAACGCAAATCTGTTACAGAACATTTTTCTGACAAATAAACAAATGAATAAATAAAGGTCAAACCCCTTTTTGTAGCCATAATGAAACTCTACTTTGGTACTTCAGGACTGTACACCCAGCACCACAGTGACATCTAGTGACTTTTATCCCTAATTACATTTAATTCATTTATCTGAACTGAACCTCTACTCTCCAATTTTAGAGATCTTTTCACAGTATTTACACAAAAGTGGTGTGTCATGTATGAGCAAAAGCAGACACATATATTTGATTTGTTTCTGTGATGATAACAGAGGAGGCAGGACGTCACACAAATGGAAGTGTCAATGGGCTCATATTTTCCACCATGTTGACCTCCATTTGTATGAAAGTTTAGTTTATTAACAGTCATCTGGTTAAGGACTTTATTTGAGTTTAACACATTTTTGCAGTTTATTTATCAAATTAGTAATGCATGGTATTATCAGCATTACACTGCTATCGTCATAAAATAGCTTAAAAAGTTAGATTGATTGATCAATAACCTCTAATTAGCATGTCAGTAAATAGAGGGGTGGGGACGGGCAACTGTAAATGGGTTTGATAGAAACTGTTATACTGATATCTTGGAAAAAAACATCCTGCTGGGTTTGTGCAACAAAAACCATACTGGATCATTCAGCTCTATCCTATTTTACAAAATCGTGTTTCTTTATAACCCATGTACCCAATGTAATCCAGTCCATATGATCAGAATGCTTTATGGCAGGGATGAGCAACCTCGGTTACCACCAGGGCCGCATAAGTTTTACTTTCATTTCCTGAGGGCCAAACTTGTCAATTAACTGGGTTATTTTAATGAGACAACCACAATTTAAAAAAAAAAAACTTACCAAAAGAAAGTCAGAGGACAACATCCCTGTGTTGCCATTTTGAAACCTTCATTCTCATTTTAATTGGACAGTAAAATAATTATTCCAAGATTATTTGAAGGCATCCATCCATGAAGAGCTAACTTTACATTGGATTGATAAAACCCCAAGTGACAAAGGTAACCTAAGCTCTGTAATGAGGCTCACTGTCAACTGTAATCAATACGGAGAAACTCAAACAGGTAACTGAACAAGCAACCTCCTTAATAAAAAGACAAACTCACCCTTTAACTTTACAAAACAGCAGATAAGGACGGCCAGAATGTTTATTTACTCACACAATCCAATGTCTTCCTCCTGCCTCACTGAGGGGGTGTCCAAGTCTTCTGCAGTATGTTGCATGGGCGCCATTTTGTCTCCGTCCGCTCCGATGTTTCCCATCAATGCAACTAACTAACTGGTCCCAGGAGAAGCTAGCTTCTCTTTCAATCCTCCTTCGGTATCTCACGATGTCAAGGTAGTCACCGAGCGTGGATATCGAGATTCAGGATTGTTCAATGCTTTTCAGTTATTGCTGCTTTCGTGGCGAAAGTTTTGTGTTCGTCGCTACTCACGCTAACCGTTAAGGTATGAAGGTGGTGGTGTTTCTACACTGACCGTCGAGGTTGGTTATGGCTACCGCTTCCTCTAAGGCAAGGTAGTCAAGTCACCGAGGTCCAGTAAATAAAATTTCCACCAATAAAAGGTCCAATTTGTGTCTTGTAGCCTTCCCCTCTGTCCACATTTTTGTGGTTTCAACAATATTTATTGTCATTTACTGCAGGATGGTTAATTGAGTGCACAGCTAGCTCCTTTACCATTTAAGTAAAAATAGTTCAAGGCAAATTAATTTAAGGCCTTTATTTCAGATTAAAAAGAAAAACCTGAATTAAAATAAATAAAAAAGTGCAAACAGAGCCAAATAACCATTTTTTCTTTAAATGAAAGAGGTCCCAGCCAAGAATTGAAGGCCTACACATCAAGTAAAAAAGTCAACATCTTCAGAAAACAATAAATAAAAAGTGGCTCTATTTAGGAAAAAACAAGTGCATACAGAGCGCTGACTAAATATTTTTCCTCTTCTTTGTTATTAAATAAGAGAGGTCACAGCCTAAAAAAATGAAGACCTACACTTCCAGTAAAAAAGTCAACATCTTCATAATACAAGAAATTAACTCTTAAAAGTGCAATCATTTGTCACCTGTAACGGCTTTTCTGCTGTGTTGTTGCAAAATAATGTAACAAGAAAGTGATAGGAAGATAAATATTTTATTTGCGCATGTTTCAGATTGCGCTCTCTCTCTCTCTGTGTGTCTTTCAGTCTTTCTCTCACACACAAACAGCGCTACACACATAGCATGAACCCACACTCACATAGACTAATAAATAAATAAAAAGAACAGTGTTGCTAGAACTTGCAAAATGTGAAACAATCAAAAACAAACTAGTGCTAAAAACTGTAGAACTGCAACAATGAAAATAACTCGAAGAAATGACCAACTCGATTAGTAAACAATTAGAAAAAGAACAGGATCAGCCCCGTGGAGAGCGCAGCGCCACCACAGCGCAAAAGCTCTCAGCCCTCATCAGCATTTCCCACACACAGATCAGACGCAACACTTGCAGGTGACAAGGGTCTTATTTTTTGCACTGACTGTTTATTTGTCTCTGCCTCCTGTTTGCTTGTGGCTACTGCAGCTGTAAACACGATAGCGGCGGGAAAATCGCCTCCGCTAAATGAATATGTCTCGTTCCTCTTTAGTGCTTCATTAAAAAATCTCAGAAAACCGCTAATTGCTGCACCTCACTTTTAGTGTATTTAAGTAGAAGTTTTAGGATTTAGGGGTGGGTTATCACCTGTCAAGGGGCCTTGTAACTCGGGCTATCACTGGATTCACACCTAGTCAGGGTGAGAATGACCTGAGCTGTGGAGATGGGAGACACTGATGACTTATCTTCACTGTTAGACACGAAATGAGTAAAATACAAGAATGTTGGTGCTTGAAGATAAATATTACAATAAACGTTGTAAATGAGACCTTGTGACAAAGTAAATATGACAGAAAAGTGCATGATTGATGGTATTTGCTGCTGTAATCGAAATGTCTTTATTCATTCAACTGTTTCAGGGGCCAGTTTAAAATGGTCCCCGGGCCACAGTTTGGACACCCCTGTTGTAAATATTTCAAAAGCTAAGGTTAATACATCTGCATGAAGGCAAGGTCATGCGTGTGGGCGTGTTATCAGTGGTTTTGAGGGAGTCAGGATGGTTCTGGGGTGAGACACACACACATGCTCTGGTTAATTAAAAACAAGCTTACAGTCAGAAGTGATAGAATAACACATGCCCATATTTAGAGATGTGTTACCTGTGGCTTTTCTCAAGGTCGGTTCTATCTGAGCTGAATGTCTGCCTTTGTGGCTGACGGCTGATATGAGTATGCAGTCACCAGTGAGTCAAAACTAAGCGAGGTCAAGAATCAGAAGACCAGCTTGTGATACAAATTACTGTAAAGTATGACGTCTCCGCCCAGGATCCCTAGAAGGATCAACTGTAATTCGGGGCTCTTTCTTATGCTACACTTGCCCGGAGAGAGACCTCAGCAGAGTAACTTTATTTGTGATCTGATTTATTCAATAAATGGACTGATTTAATCCAACCTTAATTAACTTGTCATTGTCCTTACTGTTCCATCATATTTTGAGCACAACTTGCCTTCTAATGAGAAAAGAAGAACAAAATGCATAAAACACACAAAACTTAAAAAAGACTCCATCTCTTTCTTGGTGATTGTTTATTACATGACAAAACAAAACATGATCACACCAGATAACAAATCATCACTTTTGAAGACCGTTAATGTAGCATACACAGAATTTTTTGAAACACATTTTTAAGGAAAACTCTTAAACAGGTGTAGAAAACAGGAGTATCATCAAAATATGTATAATTCATGGCAAAATGGTTTCACTTATCATAATTCCCTTTACTTGGTCCTTCTTTAAAATGGGTAAAAAATAAAATAAGCTGATTCAAAAACAATTTTCTGTAATTTTTTTTGACTCAATATTAAATTTTTAAGTGTGTTCATTAATTGCTCATGAATTAATTATTTGATGGTCTACTACTGGTTTATCAGAATAATAGCAAAAAGGATAGAAATGACTCAAATCTGAAATAGTGCAAGTTTATTGTGTGCCAGCAACATTTCTATCTTTAACACATTATTTAAAGACTTTTCATGTAGAAAACACTCCGAACAACCTTAGTCCTTAACAAGTGTCAAAGGAAATTACAATTACGGTAAAATTTCATTAAAAAAAATCTCATGATTTGTAAATTCACATCAGTATTGATAGTATTAATCACATGATTGCTCCAGTTCATTTTTATTTGATTTTTAACAGCAGAAATAAGGTCCTTTTCAGCCTAGAACCTAGATCACACTTGGTGAATATTTTGATTTTTACATAACAGTTCTTGAATTTAATAAAAAAGAATTAAAAATATGCCACAACTAAATCATCTGAAGATCAATTTTTACATGCACGGGCATTCTTTAAAGTTGCAGTCCACTTCATTTACTGGGCATAAAAATAAAAACATGATCATAAATCACATTTAAGTCTTCATGTTACTAGATTTTAAGGGGTAAGTGTAAACTGTTTAGTGGCATATTTATGTAACATATTCAACAATTTATTCATACAAACATGATAACCAGAATGTTAGTCAAATCTTGAGCCCTGTTGTTTATTTGGAGACAAAGAGTTAACAAATCTCTGCTGGACAAGCTAATGATTGGCTCGTCTTTAACGCACACCATCTACACTCCACCAAAACACTAGATGGCAGTAATATCCATCTTCCAGCTTTGTCCCCTTGCGGCACGGCACAAACCTGTTCTGTTGCACTGTTAACGGAAATTCCAGCACAAAACTTGTGTCATTGGCCACAAGCCCTTATCAAAAAGAGCAGAATTTCCTTCATAAAATATAAATTAAAACAATACAAAGTGATTGAAGCAGATACTTAAATCAGTGGGATAGAAGGCACAAAGGTGAGCTTGATACATCAAATTAAAAACACAAATAAAAACAAAACTCTAAGAAAAACAATACATACAACAAGACATTAACTTCTGAAAATCCAGAAACAAACAGCAGTGTGTGTCTGGAAAAAATGTAAAAAAAAAAAAAGTGTAAAAATAAACCCAAAGGCATTTCTTTTTTGACAAGAGTGAAAAGTTTTGGCAATGATTGGGTAAAAAAAAATGAAATAAACCCTTCGTCTAAGAAAAATATTCATATGTATACAAAGAAACTTGACAGTTTAAAAGGAATGGCATTGCTTCTATTTCTGTTAATCATTTCATTACAATAGAAACTATAAATCCACATGTTAGCCTACTCTTTCTATATCAATCCATGAAAAGTACATCAGAATATTCAGTGGTTTTGTAATTTTAGTGTCTCTCTTCTCATTGACAGATTTTGTGTAAAACAGAAAGTTTGTTTTTGTTATCCTGAGTCCCTTTTTTTATATTTGAGAGTCTTAATGACCAAAAGGCACAAAAAGTTGATGATTTTGCTTCATAAAGGCTGAAAGGTTTGTTTTGTACCACCTTTAAAAACATTGAGCATCATTTGAAGGCACAAATCAGACAAAACTTAACCAATGAGGACACAGTAGACATGTTTTCACCAGTGGTAATAAACTACACATCCCACAATCCATTGCAAAGCCTTAACTGGTGGTAACCTGATTTGATATTGTAAACATACCTTCCTTCTTCTTTTAAGATCATAATAACGGTATGAAATCATTCTGTTTGTTATGACACCCAGCTCGTTAAGTCTGCTTCATATTATAATGACTTCATGGTCAATAACTGAAAACACTATCAAGGAAACTTAGAGGGCTTTTACTTCTTTGACCACGCTTTAAAAAAAACTTTTTGTGCATTTCTGTATCTCAAGACCTTAAAGAGCAATTTGCAGGTTACAGACCCAATTAATCCTGAGACTGTTTTTCACTAAATTTATATTTAAGGTCTATTTGGACAGTACTTACTGATAGATGTACAATCTTGGTAGTCCGTACAATAGCAACGTAAATATATCAATTTAGCAGAATGCTAATTTTCATCCATAGTCCCAAACAATATATATAAAACAAAATAAAAAGAATATTATGAATCATTACACGACAGCTGAGCTCTGAGGTCAACAACAGAAAGGTGCAAAAGTGTTCATCTTTGCAGCATGGTATTTATCATCAGGAGTGACATGTGTTTGACATTATTGCTACTCAGAACCGATGTAGGTTCATTTTGGTCAGCACAGAAAGTCCACAGAAATCAATACGCAAATCCTTAAAGGATTGGATCAATAAGCAGAGACTCTTATTGTGAGATTCGGACCAGAGCTAAAATTTGTTCATCGTCTAACTTTCTTTAGGCAAAGCTGTCTACCAGAGGTTATTAATATCAGAATGAGGAGATACAGTATACAGGCACAAAGCTAGCTCCCTTTTTGTTTTGAAGAAACAGTGAACAAAATGGCCTCTCAAACTGGAATTTACACAACAGACACAAAACCTTAATACTGACCCGTCTTAACAACATTTGAAACGGGGGTAAGACCATTAATAGGAGCCTAATCTGGAACAACTGCTCAGACTCTGGAAAACATGCTACAGCTCACTGATCTAATTATGCTTCTGTTTCACCTTGGAAATTGAGTCGCAAATTAGATTCATGACTGGGAACACCCCCTTATGGTCGGAATTTTCTACTGGGAAGTTGGACCTTCTTCAGGTATCCAACGCTGGTCAAATTGGCAACTGGACTGGTTCAGATTCTTGAAGACGTTTCTCCTCTCCTCCAAAAGCGAAATTTCTCCAAGAATGCAACTTGGATTGTCCGACCGCCGAGGTAGTTCAAGAACCGAACCAGTCCAGTTGCCACTTTAAGCAGTGTTGGATAACCATGACCTGGATGAAAAGCCGGCTGACCCATTAGGCAATATAGGCAAATGTTTAAGGCGCCGTGGCCTCCAGGGGGCGCCACTAAAATTGTGAAAAAAATTAACCTTAAATAAAACTATTAACTCTTAAAATGGAAAAGCTAACCAAATAAGTAAAATGGGTGACATGTCATTTCAGAAATTAAAGATGATGATAAAAATTATGCTATTTAATTTCTTTTGTAAGCGTATAAAAATCGCTGATGGAAGGAGGGGGGCATATAAAATCTCGTCTTGGTCCAACATTGGGTAGGGCCGGCTCTGCCTTTATGACTTAGAACCTACACATGGTTCTTGAGATACCTCGACTTAACCAGCTCAAACATGTTTAACTGCAATTTGTGATATAATTCTGAGGTCAATGAAACGCACCATACAATAAGAGCTGGAGAACATGATCCTCTTCATGTTTAAAAAGAGTTGCGCTGAAAGTAGGCGCTTTTTCATCAAAATTTGTCCCATTTCCTTTCTTAAAAACACAGAATTAACTACTTCAGTAGCCATTATCTGACAAGTTCTATTTTGATCTGAAAGAAATGTAACCTGCAAATTGCTCTTTAAAAGTAAAAAGGTCTTGGCTGACAAATAAAAAACAGCATCCTCTATTTCAAGATGGTTGGATGTTTACCTCTTGAAATCCGTAGAGGCTGGTGTGTGTGGCTCTGCACTGTGATGACTGGTTATGTTGATATTTGCAGTACAAAGTGTCCTCAGCTTTAAGAGACTGTGGCTAAAACAAGATTTTAAAGACTTTATAAGAGAAGTCCGGTTAGATGTCTAATGCAGAGGCTTGGTCTCCGGTCCTCATGTGGAAGGAATAGTGCGTAAAAATAATCTCAAACCACAGCGTGGAATGGCTGAACTTGAAAATCAGGCCTCTTCTGGTCCATTGGCCGCAGGCGCCAGCCTCTCCGTCTCGGCTGGAGCAGGTGCTGGCCCTGTGCCGCTGTTACTCGGCTCCAATTTCTTGTCTTCACTAAAGGGGAACCCTTTACTCTTCACGAACAAGGTGATATCGATGAGGAATGCCAGCGTCGCCAAGAAACCAAACGCCTGGTGGTAAAAAGGTGAAATCAACAAGAACAATTACTAATGTAAAAAACAAAAAACGGCCAGTTTACACACACCGAGTATCCTGATCCACCTTTATTCATATCTGATGGAATTTATTTTATTTCCCTCGTATCTCAAATGTCATTTTTTCCAAATACAAGGTACCTGAGTCAGGCTTCCAAACTTGGAGATATCTCTTTGTTCCAGACTTTGAGAATCATGCTCTCAGCCATTTTTCTCACTCTTTCTTAGGTTGCTTTCACGCCTAGCATGTTTGGTCCACACCACACGATCTCTGGTTTGCACTTTTGGAAATTTTGTTTTATTTGGGGTGGCGTGAACACTCACACAAACTCTGGTCCACTTGAAAACAGGGTTTTAGTCTGCTTTCAATTGAAGCAGAGTTCAGTTCCCAAGCAAAGACTAAACAGGGGTGGAGAACCAAAACCCAGCCACTGTGGGTTGAATTTGGCAATGTATATCACAACAGTAAGCAGGCTAAGGTAGCACCAATAAACAATATCATGCAGGGAGTGTCTAATGTTAGCAATGCTAGCACTGTAAGCTTCCGGCACTGCTAACATCTTAAAGTACAAAAGTCGATGTTGAATATGGTCCTGTGTGATTTTTCGTGACTCATTTTTTTACTGCTTTATGTTACGTTATATCTTTTAGACTAAGATTAGCACTTTGTTATTTCCACAAAGAAACACATACGAAGCTAACCGTTCCACTGCCTCAACATGTAGTTCCTCTTCTGTCTCTGAAACTAAACCTCGAAGAAATCATCCTTGTCCTCTCTTACAAAGTCGGCCATTATCCTTAGTATCAATCTTCTTCTACTCATAAACAGAGGCTTTGTTTTGTTGACCTACTTACAAGCACGTCTGCGGTGGTTTGCGTACCCCCTCTGTGGTTTAGTTTCTTCAGTATTTCTCTCCAAAATTACATAAAGTGCTAAACTTACTCTAAAAATAGATAACACAACATAGCGCGACAAAAAAAGAGTCACAGCAATCACACAGGACTGTTAGAGTTGCTGAAGAGTTTATCTGATGACTGTAGGCAGAGGCAGGCTAACACTTCCCACTGACTCCCAGTGTTTGAGCTAAGCTAAGTAGCGGTGGACGAGCTCTGCCTGTCTCTTCCTTGCACGCACAGTTGAAAGAATGGTGTTTATCTGCTTGTCATGGACTCAAGAGTGAGGCAAGACACCAAAACAAAAAAATGTTGGAGTATCCCTTTAAACTACTGCCAAAACAGTGGTGGGTCTATTGAGGGGTGTCAACTATTTCATGAAGCTATTAGGGCTGTTCAAAGGAGGAGAGGGAAAAATAAGAAACTCAGAAAGGCATAGTAAGACCTCCTTATAAGCCCATATTAAGTTTATTGAGTTTTATATTTGTAGTTGGTTTTATATGTCCTCTCCACACGGTTGAGTAGCTCTATGAACAGGAAAAAAAGTCTGCAGCATCAGGACTTTTCCCTCCATATCAATCATGATATCCTAATATTTTTACATCTGGGAAAGAATTTTAATTGAACAAAAAATAAATCATATTGCGTTGAGATGCAGCTACAGCTGAGTGATTCTGCAAACTATTTGCTCGTCTTAAATGTTGTAAATTAATCATTTCTAAATATAATAGGACTGAAATGTGAGGAGCAATTCTATTCATAATTCAAATATAAATTAAACATATTTTATCACTTTTAATTTTACAGGCTGTAAAATAAAAAAACAAGCAGTGTTTGAGTTGTTTTGAAGGTTTTCAGGAATTCTGCTTTAATAAAACCTGGGACTGCGTGGGGAAGGTGGTCATGGAGAGGCTGGAGCTCTAATAGAGCATCTCAGACAGAGAGAGAAAAGCCAGTATCTTATTTTTTGAACAGTAGTGACTGTGAACGTACTCCAGCAGACATAAGAAATAAATATATAAAATCAAGATGATATATGAGCTTTTTAAAATGAGATTCTCTGGTAGAAAATGAAAGAAATGAGGACAGAGGAAGCAAACAAGGAGATGAAAAGAGGAGGTAAAACAAACAAGGAGATAGAAAAGGAAGTGGTGATGTGTAAACGTTTGAGTGCAATGTTTTCTCACCACAGCACTTTTCTCTATCGATGTATTCCCGTTGTCTGCTGCAAAAACACTCGAGGCGATGAAGAACAACAGAGTGATACCACCTGTGTACACAAAGTCCTGAAGGAGAGAGAGAAGAAACATCAGCAACAACAATTCAGAACTAAGTATTTGATTTTATTTACATTTAATAAGGGAACAAAAGTAAATCCAGGAAATAAGATGGAAAACAGGGGTGTGATTTCCACCCTCTGCTTCTGATTTAACCCTCTGATTGTGAATTTTCCTCCTTAGTGGGCCAAGTTTCATCCCTGCTTCTGCTCAGGTTGAATGCGTTTCCTATGATTGTTCTTTCAGTCAAATTCAAAAGGGCTTTCTGGCATTTATGTTGGAGGACACAATTGCCAAATCATTGTCTATATAGATAAATAAATAAATTACAATACATTTATTTAAACTAAAATGGAAAATAGTTTACTAAATCAATACAAAATTGGTAGTATTATGATAGTAAAGGACATACATTAAAGCTTTACGAAAGGTTATAATTAAATATATATATGAAAAATGTAATTAAATAATAAAGGAAAATGTGTGCATGTCTAGATCTCTTATGTATGTGTTTGTGTTCAAGTGTCACTGAAATATGCCTGACTGGTAGCATTTACAAATAATTATACTGTTATTTTTACATCTACATAGATAGAGCATAGATAGACAGATAGGACAGAAGAAGAAAAAACAGATGGATAGATAGATAGGTCATACTAATATATCTGTGCTGTTTGCAGTCCTACCATGTATTTAATTTTGTTGATCTCTCTAAAGTTTATACTATGAACTATCTTGATAATAGAATGTGGCTAAAGGAGTGGGCAGATAATAGTAATTGTAGTATTGAAGCTTCGTAGGTCCACAGCAGCAGGTTGTCCACAGCAATAACACACTAGTCAATGAATGAAGGATAAATTCACCATTTTACAGTCGGAACAATTGGGTAATTTGGGTGTGGAGGTCTCCCATTAAAAAGCATTAAACTGCTATTTCTCTCCTTTATAGATATTTTTTATCAATTTTAGGATTATGAGGATTTAGTTGTTTTTCCTCTTTTCTGTTTATAGTCTCTGAGTGGTAATCAAACATACTTTAATTCAATGATAAATCAATTTAAAGCCTGCAGACTTGTAGTATCTGATGCTTCTGCACTGATTTAATAGAATTTATGCATCCGTGACTTTGTAATGAGACTGAACGGAATATTTATATCCGTATGAAAATCTTAATCTTGGGTTTCAGTTTCATTTTTCAGTTCAACTCCTGCTTAGCTGTGAAGAAAGAGGAGGGACAGAACTATAGCAGATAGAATGAACCCCTGGAGGATTACAATCTCTCTGCTTCTGCAAATCACTGATACATTCTAGTTATTGTAGTTCAGCCCTAGCTTCATCAAATCTATTCATCCTGGACAAACATGGATGATTTTTTCTATTTTCAGACTTTTATTTGTCTGTCTTTAAACAACCATCACTCTCAGCTGAGTACTTCACTCTGCCTGTGATCGTACGTGCAAACACGAGAGCCAATTCAATCCGGATGCTAAACCATGACACCATCACACTGAGCAGAAAGCTCCTCTTACCACTTTGGGCCAGTAGGTGACTCCCACTCTGGTGTGCAGGGTTGTGGAGAGGAGGATGAGGAGCAGCAGGGTGAAGAGGAAGGCAGTACAGCTGATAAACTCAAAGAAATAAAGAGCTGTGCAGTTAATGCAGCTGTTCACCACCTCCTCCAGGATGAAGGCCAAGAAGGAAAGAATCTGATGGAGAGAAGACAGGAAGTGTACCGTTACGTATTTAACCAGGATGGACGTGAAGACTTCAGACCTCTTCTAAATATGACCAGCTCTAACGTGCAAACTCCAGAGACGAAAACCATTAAAAAATTCAGCATGAACGATCTGCCAGGGTGACAGTTTGTTTTCAGGTTCAGCAGAAGCAGATGCAGGACTTTGCTGACAGTGTTCGACTTGTTACAGGAAGTTGTGACATTGTGGTATCATGATGACACCATTGTGAGGTTCTGGTTTTACTGTAATCAGATAAACTATATAACATAAACTATCAAGGCACCTGTTGACATCTCCACTCTAAAATGTCCAAACATCCCAAAAAAAAGCCAAAATATTTTTGTTGAAACAGCTCTTGTGTGAACAGGTCATGGACATTTCACCAGCCACATGCAGACCTACACCTCACTCAATGCGGCCCACCAATCACATTCAAAGAAACATCCTGAATTGAAAATATGAAGAAAACAGGACAAGAACTGCTTAATATGATTCATCATGAGTAACCAGGGCGACATAACATACAAATAAGGACAGCTGACAAAATATTTGCTCTAACCTTAGATCACTGTTACGTGCTTTGTTTTTTACAAGTCATTGAAGGACTTACTTTGCTATAACTGTATCTTTAAATATCTTTTATGAGGCATTAAAATATAATATATCATATTAGTAAAAGTTATATTTGGAAGACCAGAATCAGAATCAGAATGTCCTTTTACTGTCATCATACCAAATGTTCAACGAGATTGGAGAGCTTCTCCTTTTTCAGTGTAAACAGATAGTTACATAAAAAAGCAAGTATAAAATAGTTGTAAAAAGTATAGGTACAAAATATATGCAAGATAAAATACCACAGGACAGTGCAGTTGAAAAACTATCTATGAATATAAGGTAGAAAAGATAAATATTCAGAACAAAAATAAATATTTTTATGTATATATGGAAATGTATTGCACAGGATAGTTAAATATTTACTGAAAACAATGGTAAAAGTAACAAATTTGTGCTTAAAAACTAATAAACATTCATTCTTTTATTGCATTAAAAAGAAGCTTAAATTGGCTTTAGTTATATGTCATGTTCATTAAATCATGAATGTTTAATTGTGTTTGAATTAGAATATATTTATGTTGGTATAATCCTTTTTTGAAGCTTTATATTTGCTATTTTTGGTTTATTTACATATTTTTTTCCTCATTGAGAGTGCCCTGACAAAACGTAACAGGGCAATGAAAAAAGAATCTATGTGGGGCTCTTGGTTATCAAACTTGCCCATCCCTGAGTTAGAGTGTGGTTAAAAAAGCTCCACAATCGCTCTCTTCCCTCCTTTTGTGAGCGTGAGTGGACACTGGGTGTGTCAGCGGCCTGAGCCGAGTCAACAGGAAGCCGAGGGAGAAGCTGACTCCTGCTGCAGAAACACCCCCAATCCCCCCCCCGACACAGAAACAACAATGAATGATCCACAGAGAGGCCTCCACGCTCTTATATGTGTTTTGACTTTTATATGATCCCAGAAAAATTAAACAATGATGCTAGGGGTGTCAAAAATCATCTTTTAATCGATGTATCATGACGTAGGTGAAGATGCATCTTTGCAGAGACAGTTGATAATGGTTTAATTTTGCAGAGGCTGCTCCTCGACTAGGGCTGAAAGATTTACAGTTTTCAGATCAAAATTGCAATTTTAGACAATGCAATCATGTGATCGCCAGAGCTGCAATAATTTCCTGACTGACCCAGGATCTGTGTTGTCAACTATTTTATAAATGTGCAGCAATTTGCATTTACAGAAGTGCTGGTGTATCCCTTAAATAATGAAAACAGATTATTTATCATTAATATTAAATGATGAATAATGTGTTATGTGCTTTAATCATTGATTTCCTTACTGCTGTCTGTACTGTAAACATAGTGAATATTTGCACTGAAGCTTGACTTGAAGAAAATGAGAATCGAACTGAAATCACAGTATCTCACAGCCACTCTCCAAGACCAAACTCATTATTTTGAAGCAACCTGGACCCCTCCTCTTCTCAGAGAGCTACATTTAATGTCTTAAAATCATTGGTGTTTTTGCTATTATCTTTTTTTAATCTTTTTCTTCCTTGTATTTTCTCTTTTCCAATTGCTCATTAGTTTGTTTGTTGTTGTTTTTTATTGTTTTCATTTTTATCTATTTATCCTTATTATTCTATATCAGGTTTTCCCCTTACACCACATACATTTTATCCCTTTAACTACCTGCTCAAGTGTTTGGCAGAGATCATCAATAAATTCAGGGATATTTAATGTTTTAAAGAACAGAACAAATCCAATCGTTGTTTGATTCTGTTAACACTTCAGGGAACAGAGAAAACTACAAACAAACCAAAAACCATATATTTTCTTGGTGTGGGATGGTGATTACGTGATGACATAAAAATCACAAATATCTGGGACAAAATCAATTAGAAAAGGCAGAAATGTTTGTCAATAAAATAGACAAACACACAAAAAATGTTTTTGATGAATAACAGATTATATATACAGTATATCAATCATCATATCAGTAAATGGTTAAGTATTTAAAACAACGATGATGGTATTAATTATAATAGCTTTTAGATTTTTAAACCTTTAAATCCCACACAAAGAAAATATCAGTTCTTTTGCTTTGTTTGCAGCTTTTTCTGTATCTCAAAACATTGACAGAAACAAAGAATGACGTGTTATGTTTATTTAATACATAAAATATTCCTGAATTTATTGACCTCTGCCAAACAGTTGAACTTGGAGTTAAAGGGTCATTCCCCCACACACTCAAGCAACAGTATTCTGTCATATGACCCTCCTATCTCATTTGTGTTTTATTACTTGTCCTCTTTGCCTTTTAATTCTTACTACTATCACTGTGTCGTTATTGACTTTTTATCTTCTCCTGTATTTTCAAATTTCTTGTTATTTCTTTTGTACTGCTTGTATTATACTTTAATCCTCTGTATGTCTTGTTAAATGTTTGCAAATTAAAAAAAAAAAAAAAATCACAGTATCTGCCAGAAAAATTGCAATTAGATCTTTTCCTAAAATTATTCAGGCCTATGCTCGACTGTAGCATCAGTTTTGCTTCTAAAGAAGAAAAAACATATTTACGAAGATCAGACCTGTGACATTTATTTACTCTGGTTTACTATGAAAAGACATTTTTGCTGCTGTTGATCTCAAAAGCCATTTTTTCCACAATATATTTTTTTAAGTTTTACAAATAAGGTACATAACCTATAACAAAAAGAAAAAAAAATAGCTTCTCGATTACATTACATAAAAAAAAAAGTAGGCAATCTATCACTGGTACATTGTGCATATTGGAAAAAAAAAACCCATCAAATATTACAAAGACATGGTAACTACATGGTCGGCAATAATCCTTCATTTTCAAGTGTTATGTTTAAGTTTTGGACATAATCAATGAAAGGTTTCCATATTTTTTCAAACTTTTGTTTTTTTGCTTTAAGTATATAAGTTATTCTTTCAAGTGGGAGGTTTGTTAATATCTGTCTCAACCACTGAGTCACGTCTGGTCTCTTAGTCTTTTCCACAGTAGTGTAATACATTTCTTGGCATTGAGCAAACCAAGGTCTATGAATATCCTCTCATTTTTGCTGAGGTTGTGTTTTTCTGGATATAGGCCAATCAGAAACAGTTTAGATTCAATACAACTTGTTTTGAAATTATATTTTTTATTGTTTTTCTCACATCTTCCCAAAACACTCTAATTTCCCTGCATTGCCATAAACAATGAATTATGGTTCCTTTGCTTTCCATACATGTTGTGCATGTATCTGGTATGTTTTTATTATATCTGTTTAGTTCCACTGGTGTAAGATGCATCCGCATTAACCATTTATGATGTATCAATTTAAGACGGGAGATAATTGATTTAGTTTGAACTTCTTCAAAAGCCATTTTTAATGAATAAAAGGAGTTCATATTTGGCAGCAAGCAGGTAGTGCACATGCCTCACAGCAAGAAGGTTGCTGGTTCAATCCCTGTGTTGGTCAGGGCCTTTCTAAACAGAGTTTGCATGGTTTCTCCGTGCATGTGTGGTTTTCTCAAGGCACTCCAGCTTCCTCCCAGAGACCAAAAACATGCTCATTGGGTTGACGGGTGAATCAAAATTGCCCTTAGGTATGAGTGTGAGCGTGAATGGTTGTCTGTCTCTCTATGTAGCCCTGTGATTGGCTGGCAACCAGTTCAGGGTGTACTCCACCTCTCGCCCAATGTCAGCTGGGACAGGTGTGCCAAGCAAATACCCCCCACACCACGACACCACCAGCCTGAAGTGTTGATAGATCACCTTCTCTATTCTGATGCTAAGTTTGAACTTCAGCAGGTTTGCATGCCTAAATGCACTGAATTGCTGCAATGTGATTGGCTCATTGTCTATTTGCATCAACAAGCAACTAATTGGGTGTTATGAAGTGGCTGTAGAGGGTGAAGAACAGTGAGAAAAGGACTTCTTAAATCAGACAGAGAGTGTTTGATGTGGGATGAATATAAAAATGCAGCCTTACAGGAACATTTACAGCCGTATTTACTGGGCCGCCCCCTCTGCTGTATATTTAAGTTTTGTGGTAAAGCAAACTCCAGACTCCATTTCCATGACATCAGTATGTTTAAATTTAGGATTCTTCTGTTTAAGACCTTTAGTTATAAAGTTTTTGAGTTTCCTTCAGACAGAGACAAGCCCAGAACCACAGCTAAAATCAGACGGGTGATGTCAGCTGAACTCAAACTCACAAACTCTGCTTTTCAGGAATGATTCACGCTGAGCAAGTGAAGCTGTTTGGACTGTAAACAGGGTAAGAGGTCAGTCTGAGGAACAGTCAACATGTTTGACAGCCACAGAATTTAGAAAATACAGGATTTGAAAATAGGACTGGGTTGAGTTTTAATATGCAGGATAACAGACTGCCAAAAACTGACACTTAGGGCTGAGAAATATATCAATTAAATCAATTAACTAAACTTATTTTCTGCAGAAGATTTAAAACTAAAAAATCTAGATTTTTTTCCTCAACTTACTTCAATCATAAGATACAATGTTTGAAAATATAAATACCAAAAATGTACAGTTTTAAAAATGATAGGCCTTGTCAGGTTTTGCACTAGCACATGTTTAGGCTTGTATTTGTTTCTTAAATGAGATTAAATATTGATCAGATGGTTCCATGTTACTATACTGTGAAATCAGCTCAACCTTCAGTGTTTATATAGACAGGCCTCCCTATGTTTTAACTACATAATCAACATTTATGAAAAAATTACTGCATGTATTTTAACTGTAAGACGGAAAGTCTGTGTAGTTTTGGAACATATTTTGATAAAATAAAGGCAAAACTTGATTCATGTAATTTTTGTGTCACTTGGAGAGTGTTTTTTAGGGAAATAATAATTAAAATCAAATTTTGAGGAAAAAAAATCAAGGATTTCATTTTTAGGTCATATGACAGAGCTCTACTGACCTCATTACTAAAATCTAGAGATATTTATTGTGGATCATACCAACATGATAAACAAAATGTGTTTTTGTCAGTCACATTAAAATCAAGCTTCAAGAGCAACAAACAGTAACAACCTTCCAACGGAAACGGTTCTTGTTTTTATGATGCCAATACAATTTTACAGCCCATGTTCTGCTTTATTGAGTTTTGTATGCCCTTTATACTGTTTTACACGTCTCCACTACTTGATTTAGTACTTCTATGCACAAGAAAAATAAATCAGCACCATCTGGACCTCTCCCTCTTCAGCCAGTAGCTGCTTAAACTTCTCTAAGAAGTCAGAAATTAATCAATCACAACACTCAAAAACTAATTTTTCTGTTCAATGAGATAACCAAACACAAAATGCATAATAAAATCTACTGAAGTAGGTTAGTGGAAAGGAAATCCATGAACAGAGAATAAAATTCTGAACAATAAATCTGAACTGAAACTGAGAATTAAAACAGATTAAGAGGGTTAAAATGAATAAATAAACAAGATTAAATAACAATAGTAAATATAATCAGCTAAAGGCCAGACTAAAAAGGTAGGTGTTGAGTTTGCTTTAAAAAATATGAACCATGGGCGCTGCCCTTAGATGAGCAAAGAAACTGTGATGATGGAAAAGGCAAAGAGTGATGTTTACATGCTGATATTTTCATGTATGTTATGCCTGAACACAGAAAGTGACTCTGTGGTAAGGCTGAACGATTACAGGAAAAGATCTAATTGTGATTTTTCTAGCAGATATTGCGATTTCAATTCCATTCACGATTTTCTTCAAATCAAGCTTCAGTGCAAAATTCACTATGTTTACAGTATAGACAACAGTAAGGAAATCAATGATCAGAAGCACATAACACATTATTCATCGTCTACTATTGATGATAAATGTTCTCATTATTTAAGGGATACTCCAACTGCTACTCCTAAACAGAGTTTTTGTGCTGTTGACCTGCTTACCAGCACTTCTGCGGTGGAGATGTTACGTTCGCAAACGAGTCGACTCTTTTGAAACGGCTCTTTTAAGTGAGCGATGAGAACCAATACGCAGTTGAGAGTAAGATGTTCCCTTGCAGGCCATTCTTAAATGCAAATTGCCTGCAAATTTGTAAAACAGTATGTGTAAAAAATAGTTGAATAATTGCAGTTTTGGTGATCACATGATTGCGTTGTCTGAAATTGCGATTTCGATCAGAAAACAAAAATCTTTCAGCCCTACTCTGTGGGACATTATTATGAAGTGTGTTATCAGTCTGGTTACCTGGGAGCTGCAGTACTTTTAGTATTGCTGCTGCTGCTGCTTAAACTACAACCTGATGTGATGAGTAAAATCATCACCCTGTTTGTGTCGGCTCCTGGGGCTGACTGGAAACGAGCTGATGCCACCTCTGTCAGGTGAGCTCTGTGCAGCTATTTGTACTGAAACAGGGATTGATTGATGTGTGAAAACAAGCTGCGCCGAGCACAAAATGCCCAATTGTATCAGAACAACTCTGCAAAACTACATTGGTGTGAAAATGAACTTAGCGTCCTGGTTCAGGCTGTCTAAATAAACCAGCGCGGAGAAAACCGTCTGTTGACAAAAAGGTTGTGAGTATGTGTCATGTAGCCTGCATGCAAGATCTAATCGTGCTGGGATGTGATTCAGGCCGCAACAATGTGGATGCAGGGAGCAATCATGCTCGTATGTAGCACGGGTCGATGGCCCTCCTGTGAGAGCCCCTTAAAACACATACAAGAAACCTTTTCTCCAATAAACTGGCACAAATAAATTTAAGCTTTCCAGCAGCTTGAGCCACTTCGGGCTGCACCAAAAGTCAGGACGGCAGGTCTGTTATACCACTAAATTTTGTTTGACCACATTAATCAGGGTCAGAAATCAGCCAGTCAAATTTAACGTTTTTTAATGCTATTTTATTGCTGTACTGTAAAATTTTTAATGCCATGACCGTAAACTCATGAAAAATTACACAGGAGTGCTGAAAGATTTAGTGTTTTCAGATCGAAATCGCAATTTCAGACAATGCAATCATGTGATCGCCAAAGCTGCAATTTTTTTGCAGCGCTCCTAACTGGCCCAGGATCTGTCGTGTCATTTATTTTACACATACTGTTTTACAAAATTACGGACAATTTGTGCTGACAGAAGTACTGGGAAGCAGGTCAACAACACAAAGCCTCAGTTTAGGAGTAGAAGTTGGAGTATCCCTTAAATACTGAAAACAGATTATTTTTAATATTAGATGATGATTAATGTGTTATGTGCTTCTGATTATTGATTTCTTTACTGTTGTCTTTACTGTAAACATAGTGAATATTGCACTGAAGTTTGATTTGAAGAAAATCATAAATTAAATTGCAACATCTGCCAGAAGAATCGCATTTAGATCTTTTCCTAAAATCTTTCAGCCCTATTACACAGGTTTGTTGTTTGTAAAAGATTATTTTTAATAAAAAAAAAAATGTCCCCACAAATATCTCACCTTAAATATCCCAGAACTTACAGAGTTGAGAGAGTACTATTTACCGCAAGTTTACGTGGATGTACGTATCTGGTGAATCACAGTTTACAATTATGTATTCTTATATTATTATTATCATATTAAACATTTTTCTTGAAAACTACAGAAAGTATTTTAATGCCACTGAAATTCAAATTTAATGATTTTTAATGCCTTTATAGGCCTTAATTTTTGCAAAATAAATTCAATGATTTTAAAGGTTTTTAATGCCCTGCAGAAACCCTGTTAATGTACCAAAATATTCTGCTGTTTTTTTTTTCAATTTCACCAAAAAATTCCAATTTAATTCTCAACTTGTAAGCGCCTTAGCAAAAACATGTGCACTTCAATCAGTGCACAAAAGGCTTCACTTATTGGAAATTTGCAGCAGTTGTGCCTGAATACACAACTTTAATACAAAACACACTAACAGAGCACAGCTCATCACTTAATAGCCATACCTCATAGATACTGGACCTGCACAAGAAATGGCTTTGTGTCTGTCTAATTCAGACAGCACTCTGGAACTGGCCTCCAGTTAATGTTAATTAATGATCAAAATGAACACAGTAATTGGCTGTTTAGGACTTTTGTCCCCATGGTATCAATATCATCATTACTGGAGAAACACCACATCATCACAATCAAGCCCTTCACAGTCGTAGTATTGTAGTGAGAAAGCCCTAAACTTCCTCCTCCTCGTATCCTGTCAGTCAGTAACAGAACATCAGGACAACAGATGGAGTTTCATAATAAGACCCCCGAAGCCCCTCCTCCTCCCCAACACATCCTCTTTTTCAGCCTCCATCCATCTGTCCATCCGCTGGTGTTGCAACAGAGATCTGCTAACACAGCCCTCAAGGACTTTCACTTCCACATCTGCTGCAGGAGAGGAGGAAGACCGAGGGGTCACACACGTTCTCTGTCCATTCATGGTGGGACCGAAACACCTACACAAGCTTCGTTAAAGGCTCCCAGAAGATTGAGACGAGATCCATCCGCAGCTGAAAGTAGTCCCAACAAATCAGCCTTTGTTCACAGTGCTAATCCTGACAGCACTTTTTCAGTTTAGTGTTAGTTATAGTCTTTTGCCAAAATATCTTTTAGTTTTAGTCATAATTTAGTCATCGAAATTGTTTCAATTTTAGTCTAGTTTTAGCTGATGAAATTTAACAACATTTTAGTCGATGAAATCTACTGTAAATTTAGTCGACTAAAATATGAAGTGTAAAGTGTAAGGCATTTTGTATGTTTCCTTGAATTTCTGAAGTCAAGTTTTACACTTGGATAAAATGAAACATCTAATAACTCTTTATTGAATGCTAGTAAAGTCTGAATGTAAAAATGAACAGAAACAAATTGAACTTTTGTGTGAAATGCAGTCACCTTTATTTAGGCTACCTGGCAGAGCATCTCAGTTACAATACCAGAACTGACAACAAACAGAGAACCTGCTCTACATGAATATATCAATTCATAAAGAGAGGAGCTCTGATTGGATCGCTCCACAACTTATCCCACCACCACCAAGCTAAGGCAGCTGTGACTGGATGTCCCACTTAACTCATCCAACCTTTCCACATAACTTGTCTCTCCTTTCTACATGACAAATTATGTCTGATAGGATTACGTCTCTGTCAAACATTTTAGTCTAGTTTTTGTTCTTTAATGAAAATGTCAGTTAATGTAGTTTTAGTTTTTGTCCATGTGGACTTGGTTTTATTAGTTACTGTCTAGTTTTCGTCAGGGGAAAAAAGGTTGTTGATGAAAACTATAACGAAAATAATTAGTCAACAAAATGAACACTGACCAGCAGATATTGGCCTAAAAAGTTGAATATCATATCAGCTGATATTGAAATTTTTGCTAATATTTACAGCTGATATATCAGCCATACAGAATGGCCATACATATCCCATTTATCGACAGTAATACTGGCACAAATGTACCATATCGCTTCATCTCATCATCACTGCACAGGTGCATTTAGAAAGCAAAATATTCATTTAAGAGTTAAATTTTATTTTTCTTACTTTACATCTGTTCCTTACATAAATATACTCTCACATAAAAACAACAAATCAATTTTCATAACATAAAGACTCTCTGCTCTTGACAAAAATATTAGTATCGGCAGTAATGCATTTGGAGATATCAGTATATCGGATATGAGCTGAATTTATTTCAAAACTAAAAACAACCTTTTTAACTGAGGTGTACGGGGAACACTGCAAGTCATGTGCTCGTATGTTTAGGGATGGGAATCAATATCAATTCCAGTTGAGAAGAAGATAGCCCTGAAGGGTGTGAAACAAAAAAGACAAACAGGAGGATCCAACTGGCTGTCCATCAAGACACGGGAGGATCCATGACCCAAATGAATGCACTCCAATGCATAAAAAATCTCTTTCAAAATAAAAGCACAGGATTTTTTTCCCCAACTTTTTTGTGCCCAGGCAAAGACCCACTGGAAAGGATTTCATGACCCACCAGTTGAGAATCACTGGTTCAGATGTCATTATAAAATATGTATGACAGATGTAAGCGTGGGGAAAAAAAACACTTGAAATTGTTTTTTAATTTGTTTTTTTCGATTTCATATCATAATCTGCATCAAATAAAGTTTGGGAGCAAAAAATGTGCACTTTCTTTTTAATAAGTTCTTGCTGTTCTTGTAAAAACTCCTCAGCATGGAACAGATTTATAAAAAAGTACCCCAAAGACCAAGGCTGTTGAAACCAAGCTGAAAACTGTGACCAAAAACCCGAGGTACATACCGAGCTGTTGGCCAAGTGTGCTGTTGCACCCCTGATGAGTCAGATGATTTTAACAAACTGAATGTGCTGACACAAACATGTTGGTCTGATCTTTAGGCAGTGTTAATGAAGGCCTGGAGGACAAGGGACTTAACACTCTAATGATGAATGTGTGAGATACTTCATGTGCAGTGTCCTCTCTGCCAGGACATAAGAAACTACAAGCGCTGTGAGATCACAGAGGACTGTCCTATCAGGCAATGTGAACAAATCCTTAAAAAATTGGGATCAGGATCACCAAAATCGAATCACTTCTAACTTGTGCCAAGACCAAGATTCCCTGAAAATGTCATCAAAATCTGTTCATAACAAAACATCCTTGGCTTTTATGGGCTAAGAAATAAATAAAGTTTGTAGATTTAATCACTATATTTTAAAATGATAACCCCAGTTAACTGTTAGTAAATGCAAAAAGCTAATCAGCCAATCACATGGCCGCAAATCAAAGCATTTAATCGAGGAGCAGAATGGAGAAGAAAGGGGAATTTTTTTCCAGATTATATTAGTGTATATATATGTTATTTATCATTATTTATTTATTTTTATTTATTATTATATATTATTGTATGTTTATTACTATAAATTTATGTATATTTTTGTTTATATCCATCTTTTTTATATATCTTTCTATCTACTTTTCAAACTGCTTTAAGAATCCTAATTTCCCTCAGGGAGTTTCTCAAAGGGGTTAATAAAGTTCTATCTAATCTAATCTAATCTAATCTAATCTACTGAAGAGTGCAAGTTTTACAACTATTTTGTTCACTGTTTACAGTTTGGTCTTCTTGACATTGTGAAATACAGAAATGATCCAACAAAGTAAAGGAGATAGACAAAGAAAATAAAAACATAATTTAAGGGAAAAAGGAGAATAAGAGGTGTAGGAAGGATAATAAAAAAAGAGTGCTAGTTTTTGTTCAGTGTGTTGATAAAGTCTGTATAGAGTTGTTAGGAAAGGTCGCCATTTAAAAAAAATAAAAATCTGAAATGCCCTTCACCTCCTCCCTTATCTGTTCTAGTTTCAAGAATAACATTAGAAAATAGGTGATTAAAGTGACTTGAATGTGGCATGGTTTTTGCTGTAAGACGAACTAATCTGAGTATTTCACTACTGATCTACTGAGATTTTCATGCACAGCCCTCTCTAGAATGGTCCACAAAAGAAAAAGTACCCAGAGGGCACAACAAAAGTTCCTTGTTTATGCCAGAGGTCAGAGGGGAACAGCCAGAGTGGGCCAAGACGACAGAGAGGTACCTCAAATAACAACTCATTACAACCAAGTGATTGAACCAGAGGGGCCCCAGCAGCAGAAGACCACAACGGGTGCCACTCCTGTCAGCGAAGAAGAGGAAACTGAGGCTACAATTCACACAAGCTCACCAAATGTGGACAATGAAACAAAAGGTCTGGTCTGATGAGTCTGGATTTCTGCTCCACATTCAGATGGTAGGCTCAGAGTTTGGTGTGAACATCATGAAGCATGGATCCATCCTGCCTTTATCAACAGCTCAGGCTGGTTCTGGTGGTGTAATGGCGTGGGGGATACTTTTATTTGGCATGCTTTGGGCCCCTTCGTACCAGCTGAGCAACCCCACAGCCTGCCTGCGTGCTGTTGCTGACCACAGTGGACCATCTTCTGATGGGGACTTCCACAAAGCTCAAATCATCTCAAACTGGTTTCTTGAACTTGACAATGAGTTCACTGTACCCCAGTGGCCTCCACAGTCACCAGATCTCAATCCATTAGAGGACTGTTATCTTATAAAAGGATAATATCAGAAAGCCAAACTTAAATAAAAGCTGCTGTTTCATTGGACAGGTGTACAGGAGAGGAATTAATCCATCAAGCAGGCAGAGTTTAGACTGTGGAGGAGTTTACTTTCAATTTCTCTTTTGACTCAAACTAACTTTTGACACTTAAAAAGTGAAAACACAGAGATGTTTTCAATATTCAGTGGCATGTAAATGTTTATGAAAGGATGTGAATGTGTTCGTTGATACTGACATGGATACTCCATCTGTGGATGAATGTGTGAATGTGTAGATGTGACTGGAAAAACCAAAACAGTGGAATCAAAATGGTCACATCCTCACAACTTCTGACATCTTCAAACATGTACTTTCTTTATAGAAAAGTGTCTTCATTTGTTTTTCTGTCACTAATCTACTTTATTAACATGACGTCCTGATTAAAGTCTCTATGCTGTAGAGCTGTGCATCTTCAGTAGTCTTATGATTCAATATAATTATGTTAAGTTAATGAGTTCATTCAATTCAATATCACAATGCAACGCAGTGAGTTGTATCTTTCATTTTCAGGCTTAAGCCATACTCTTCATTTTATAGATACACATATATGCACATATACAAATACATACAAGTATATATATATTTTTATATACACATACATACATCCAGAGATGTAGCCATCCAGGGAGAGACAAAGGGACTAAAAATAAGAATTTATGATAGAGACAAACCCATGGATGCCCATATCATAAATCTGTCCTCATCACTTTTGTCTCTGCTGAATATAGATTCAATCAATTCATCTTTATTTATATAGCTCAATATTTTGTTGAATATAAATGTATTAAAGGTAAGCCCCTTGAGATGTGGCATTTCATTTCTAAGTGGCTATAAAGATAGTTACTATGGGTGTATAATCCCGAATAACCATGGATAGAGAGATCAATCTAATATTATCATTAATATCTATAATGAATATAATCTGTAGAGGACTGATGTTGATTAATATAGCAGCATCTGACTGAACTGCCATTAAATGGGTTTAACTGGTCTAAAAGTATGGTTTTCCACATTACTGCACCAGGCGACTTTTATGATTAAAGGAAAACCAAGCAGTCAGATAATTCTGAACTCCTTTTACTGATTAGAAATGGCTTTTGTGATCAACTGCAGCAAAATGTTTTTTTTTTGCAAACCAAAATAAATAAATGTATAGGTCTCATCATCTTAAATTATTTTTTTTTCCTCAGAAACTAAACTGATGCTTAAGTCTAGCAGCAGCCTCTGAAAGTCTATGCATCGATGAATAGATTAAAAGATGATTTCTGACACCTGTATTATTCTCACCTGGTTAGTAGAGGGGAAACTCAAAGCTTTGTTGCTTATTTGCTCATTTATGTTTAATTTCATACATGTGCAGACCTCTTTATTGGTTTTATTATGAACATTCAGCTGTGGTTGATGCAGCTGAATGTTAAGCACGTAACAGTTTATGACTGTTTCTTTGATAATAATGAACAATAAAACCCACAGACTCTCCCTTCTGAGAGCGTCTGCAGGGAGAGGCCGACTTCCCTAATTCAAAACACTCTGATATTTAATAAAAGTCAAACTGACCCGACTCTTTGGAACAAACTCACAGTGTGCGCCATTGTGTTTGTTTGTGTGTAAACCACGTGGAGCTGGTGTTTGGGGTTGAACTGATTCTTCCTGTTTGACATGTTTTGGTTCCTGTCAACCTACAATGACATGTAAAAACATGAAGTGTTCGAGCTGAAGCTGAACTTTAATCTGGATGTTTTTTACAGTTGTATGTTGATGTTTGACTAAGTCACTGCAGGGTTTTTTTTAAAAAGGGCAAATATTTTCATCATGACTTTGTTAGGTGGACTCTGTTGCTTCATTTGCTGTTTTTTTTCAAGGAGTAATAATTTCACCATTCCCTCCAAAGTAAATACAACAGAAGTGTTATTAGGGAATGAAATGGATCGCTCCACAACTTATCCCACCACCACCAAGCTAAGGCAGTTGTGACTGGATATATTCCTAACTTGTCCCTACTGTCTACATGACCAAATTATTATTGGATTTAGTCTCTGTCAAACATTTTAGTCTAGTTTTTATTTGTTGAGGAAAATGTCAGTTAACTTATATTCTGTCCATGAGCACTTTTTTTATTAGTTACTGTCTAGTTTTCATCAGGGGAAAAAAGCTTATTGATGAAAACTATGACAAAAATAATTAGTCAACAAAATTAACATTAGTGCTGGCAAATTAACTAAATCTTAAAGGAATAATGTGGTTGTTTGAAGTGGGTCTGTGTGATGTACACAAGCCTGAACGTGTGCCACAGTGTCACAGCTCAGTTTTCCCTTTGTTCAGAATTCTTGGGACAGAAGCTAATGCTATACATGCTGTACATGCTGCCAAACTCTATTGGTGAGAGAGGGGCAAGTGGGCCCAGCAGGAGACAGGAACACTGCGAGTGTCTCAGCCTTTGAGTTTGCACTGGGAAGAGGGACCATGCTTTATATCAATACATTTATGATAACTTGTACTATCACCCCTGCACTTCTGTCTTATTGCCATATTCTTCCTGAAACACACCCCTACTGGTTATAATGTCACGTATGCCCTGCTCAAGGGTCCTTGAACTCACCACTTGGCAGACTTTGAGGATGAAGCGGTTAAAATCCAGGTGCTCTGATGGGACCAAGCACCACGAGGATTTTGGATCGGAGATGGTGGTGGGGGAGTAAACAGCAGAGGAGGCCATGATTGAGCTGCAGAGAGAGAAAATATAGGATGTGGTTAAATAAATATCATAATTACAGGGTTTTGATGTTTGATATGAACAGAAACACAATTTTTTCTTCATACCAGATTTTAACGACAGTGGACTACTGACTGGTATCAGATTAGAGATGGGAATTAAAAACAAACTCCGGGGATCGTAGGATGGCAGGGTTCCCTCTTTCATTTATTCACTTTATAATTATAATAACTATCATAAAACTACATTATTTTACTCACTCAGGGGGAGGAGGAGTAACAAGAAAACTGAGGACAGGAAGGAGCAGTAGCCAGTCAGTAGCCATATTTTTATTTCTATTTAATTTTATTTAACAATATTTTTTATTTAAATCTCTTATTTGTATATCTTTTTATCTGCTATATAATGCTGCTGTTGAAACCTTAATTTCCCTGAGAGAATCTTCCCTAGGGATCAATAAAGTTCCATCTATCTAATATAATTATTATTACTATTGTTTGTCTTCCTTTGCTTATGGTTCCACATAATGATGGCAAATAGGTAAAGTTTGTTTGCTAATCTTGTAAATGTTCAATAAAATCTCTTAAAAAGAAAAAAACTCCAGTTGAGAGTCAATAACTAACAGCCAAAAGAATCGATATCATTTGTCTTCCTCCTTTACAGAAGCTTTCCACTAAGCTCTGGACGCCTTGCTTCATCTGAGGCAGTCAGCAGAGACGACAACAAAGAAGTCAAAGAAGCAATAATGCTTCATCACGTACCTTATTTCACATATTCGCAGGAAAAAGCTATCTTAATATCCCATAGGCTTTGGACCTTGGACCTTGGGAACCGGGAAGTGCTAAATGCATTGTACCAAGCTGTTTTCCACATTTTTGCTAATAACTAAAAAAGTCCTCCAAATGTTTAAATAAAATACCAGATAATGTTCATAGTACAAGGAAGAAGTGATAAGATTTTAGTGGTGATCCAAATCTGGACGATTTGAAGGATTTGAATCTGTGTATGGTTCGTTCTTTCGTTATTCTGTTTCAAAACAAAATCCAAAAAACGAAAAAACGGTCTTGTTTTGTTGTTTTTCTGTTTTAAAACTTAAACAGAAAAACGGAATAACAGAAAAACAGAAAAACAACGTGAAAAAAATGGAAAAACGAAAAAAAAAAAAAATAAGATTTTGTTTAAATTGTATTTTCAATATTTTGATATTATTCATGAACCGGAACTGGAAACGCAGAGGATTGTTTTGATTTCCACCCGCCAAGAATAATACGGATAAACACTTCACAAGGATGATATGGAAGCACTTGAGCCCTATGTTGGCGTCATGACACAACTTTTTGAGGGCGGTAAGACACATGCAGAAATGACTGTTCGGAGGTTCTGCCAAGCACACAACCTCAGAAGACGAAATCACGTCTCCGACACTGAGCTGGAAACAGCTGTGATTTCTTCAATCTACCGGGTATGTAATTAAATTCTTGAAATGAACATGCCATCTTTATCTGTTGGAGAATATAATTTTATTTGATCTGTTGGAGAATTTCATTTTACTTGATCTGTTTAGATATACGGGTCCTTCCTATGGCCGTAAATTCATGACAGGACACCTGTCTTCAATTGGTGTGCATGCCAGGGAAAGCAGGGTTGGGAGAGTCTTAAGAGAAGTCCATCAGCCTTACCATGATTTGCGATGACATGTAAGTAACGTAGGCATTTATTTAAATGAAACACCTGACCTGTGGTAGGAAGTAGAGTGTTTGATTCTCTATAGCAGTGGTTCTCAACCTTTCTAGGGTCCGGGACCCCCTGCATGTTTTTGACCTACCCTACCCCCATGACGCCAACGTAGGGCTCAAGTGCTTCCATATCATCCTTGTGAAGTGCTTATCCGTATTATTCTTGGCGGATGGAAATCAAAACAATCCTCTGCGTTTCTGGTTTCGGTTCATGTTTAATATCAAAATATCACACAAACAATTTAAACAATATCTTTTTTTTTTTTTAATTTTTCGCTTTTCCATTTTTAAAACCAGAACAGAAAAACGTTGTTTTTCTGTTATTCCGTTTTTCTCTTTTGGTTTTAAAACAGAAAAACAACAAAACAAGACCGTTTTTTGATTTTGTTTTGAAACAGAATAACGAAAGAATGAACCATACACGGATTGATTTGTTATCGCTCCACAACAGGTCAGTTTTTCACTACCTACTTGGCTGACAATAACGGAAATGTCTTTATTGGCTTGGAAAGACTGATTTATATTGTTGAAGGCAAACGTATAGATCTAGTTCAATGCTGGGAACCATATGTAAAACAAATTTCCTTACTCTGGATTCACTATTAGGAGTTTATTTCTTAATTCCACTCACTTTTTATTTATTTACTTGATACCATATAATTCATTTAATTATTATTAGGGATGCACAATATTATTGGTGCGATATCTTTATTGACATATACTGGCCTAAAAAGTTAAATATCTGTATCAGCCAATATTGAAATTTTATTTGTCTTTTAATTGAAATATCAACAACTGATAAACTAACCATATATATCCCGTATATTCCCGATAATACTGACAAAATACACAAATGTACGACAACGCTTCACTTCAACATCACTGCATTGGTACATTTAAAGAGAAAGATGTTCATTTTTCAAGAGTTAGAAAAATATACTCCCATTTTGAAAGCAACAAGTCAGTTTTCCTAAAGTAAAAAATCTCTGTTCTTGCCCAAAAATATTGGTATGGGTGTCAGCAGCATCGCATTTGGAAACATCGGCATATTGGATACCATCAAAAATCCAATATTGTGTATCCCGATTTATTTTATTTTTATTATTCTTTAAAAAAAAAACCATAATGATTATCATCCATCCATCCATTACCTGTATTGCTCATGCTTTTTGGGTTGTAAAGGGCTGGAGCTGATCACAGCTGACATCAGGCGAGAGGTGGGGTACACCCACTAATCACAGAGCCACATAAAGAGCCAGACAACCACGAACAATCACACTCAAACCCAAGGGCTATTTGGAGTCACCAGTCAACCTTTGGTCCGTGGGAGGAAGCTGGAGTGCCTGGAGAGAACCCATGTATGCACTGGAAGAACATTCAGACTCCCCTGACACGGGGTTCGAACCAGCAACTTTCTTGCTGTGAGGCACTACCAACTGTACCACCATATCACCATATTATTGATATTCATTTATACATACAACTGATCAATGACAATTTCAAATATTTGTTTTAAAGTATGCAAATTTATAACGTAAAAAGTGCTGGAGTGTGTGTTTGCGTGTGTTTATGTCTTCAATTGTTTAATTGTTTCTATATGTTTTACAAGTTAAACGTTTGAATGTGAAATGAAAATGAAAATTTTTTGGGGAAAAACAATGTCAGAAAACAATGGCAGACGTTTGTGCCTTGGAGCACTTTTTGTTTCTTCTGCTAATTGATCCAGAGCCAAAATAAATAAAGCGCCATCAGGTAGGCTGAATCTACCTTACGATTCCAAACCGCCAAACTCCATTTAAAAGTTGGCAAATTTTATGAGTCATGTCATTGACACACGTTGAATCAATGCGATTCACTTTTAGCAGCTTCTATGTTAGCAGGGGTGTGTTAGTCATGATTCGGCATGTGTTTTAGCCTCCATGTTGTTTTTAAATCACATTTCAGGGGTTATTAAAATCACACTACGTTCACACGTTGTCATCTACAGGGAAAGACCCAGGGAGGAAAAACGACTGACTCAACACCAACAGATGGGACAGTGACCATATCAACTGTTATTCCTTTGAGATGTTGGAGCCGAATTGAGGGGAATGTGTTTTTCCTGGTTTTAAAATTGATTAAAAGTGGGTTGGATTCGTACTTATTCAGCTATAGCTTAAAAAGTATTTATTTACAAAATTTTAAGCTGGATTTGGTACTTTCGCTTCCTCCGTGCAGAGAGCGCTCGTAGTTCGTCATCAGTTGTAAAACGTTGGCCTTAAATTTGCCAAGTTATCTGTAAAATAAGGAAGTTGAAAGTAAAACGAAAATAAAAAGTTAACTTATAGAAAATAAAACTCACCCTTCACGGTTCTTCAGTTTCTGGGAGAATAAAGCTCTCAGATGCAAAGTTTAACAGTCCCTCTGCCTTCTGATTCCTGCTGCTCAAACTTCCGCATTACTCACGAGTTTTTTTTTTTAACGGAAAATTGGAAACTTCCGGTTTGATTTTCAAAATAACAGCATATGATGTATTTTTGTAGCCCAAGACGGAAGTTAGCATCACTCTGGTTCTCTTGATTAAAAGCCTATGGGATTTTTTACAAAGTTGTTGGATCATTGCTGATAATGAAGTCTGTGGAGAACAAACAACAATGCAACTTACACGTTTCGTTCGCTGGGATAATCTTTACAGAAAAGATGAGTTTCCCTGTTTTTAAAGCTGAAACATAAAGTAAAAAGTTATAGTGAAAGACGATGAGGAGAGAGCATAGGGAGAGCGGCAAAATGTTGCACAGCCACAGTTATGCGGTCCCAGGTTGGGTTGCAAGATCTGATGAGAAAAAAAGCCCCTACATTTAGACTTAAAATAGGGAGGTATTCAAGAGAAAGTTACAGATTGGGAGCAGATTCTACTTGAACTTCTTTGGACATCTTGAATGTCATGTTGTTGTTTATATTGTCCACAACTTTTAACCATTGTTTTTTTTTTTACTGTTTTTATTATAAAACTCTTTTTAACCCTTATACTTATATTTTGTATTTATATACAGTGTTTTTACTGTACACTGTTTGGTAAGTAGAGATCTCAAAAATGTAATTGCATTAAGCAAAATGACAATATAGGCTTTTATATTCTATTAGGGAGACTCTGTCCAAATCAACAGTGTTACAAAGTTACCTTGAGATCCATGGGACTGTTAAGCTCTGAAAACAACATTTTGGCCTTTACAGTATGTACAGCAGACTGTAAATAGAGAAATGATGGAGAGAAACACTAGAGGATAGTAACTTGGTGAGTAGTTGGCAGTTTTATCAGAGCTGGACTGTATTTCTAACCTTGCACAGCAGCTGGATCAGCCTGATTCTATATCTGTAATCAGGCAGATTCATCTTGCCAAGCTCCAAACTACATTTTTGCTCGGCCCAACCAGAGTCCTTTAACCCTTTAACGCCTGTTGTATCATATTTGATACATACTTTTATGATACCTCAATCTAATCAATATGGCCAACAAATTACTAAAAAATCATCTGAATGCAATCAGATAAATGATAAAAATGTCCTCAAATGGTCCTCAAAAACAATACACTGTAACTGATTTTTGTGAATGTAACAGTATTTTACCATAATATCTACAGCTACCTACTGTAAAAAAAAAAAATCTATGCAGTAATTTACTGTAAATGGAAATGTATTGTGGATAAACATAATGATTTCTGTAAAATGAACATAATTTTACCATAAAATCTACAGTTATCTACTGTAAAATGTCCATACTGTAAATTACTGAAAAGGGCAGTGGGTCAAGAGAAATTTCAATTCTGCTCAGGAAAACTGACCAATAGCAGGTGAGATTTATTTAAGTAAATATTTCACAGTTTTGGGTAAAACAAATGTATGAGTACATGTATTTCATTGGATAAAAATTGAAGTATGTGATTTTTTTAATTTACAAAATGATATCTCGCAAATCAATGACCAGTAAAATATTTAAAGATATAGTAATATAAACTGAAATACAGCAAGTTCTTTGCAATTCAAAATGCATTGAAAAGTTTGTGAAAAAAACGAAGTTATACTGTAAATGAAAATACGGTGAGGATGCTGTTTTAGAAAATACAGTAATTATGCTGCAAATAACAATACAATAAGTATGATGTTTTTGAAAATACAGTAATTATGCTGTAAATTGAAATGAAGTATTGATACCTTAAATAAAAATCAAGTAGTAAAACAATAATAGAAAATACCGTAATTCTGCTATAAATTAAAATAAAGTAATGCTACTGTAAAAACATTTACAGTAACTTACTGGCATCTTGTTGCAAGTCAGTTACTGTAAAATAAACAAACTTTTGACCGTGTATACTTTTTATAAATGAGTGGTTAAATAGTTAGAAAAATAATAACATTAACTAAAATACAGTGAGTTCACTGAAGTTTAAAATGCATTAAAAAAGTTGTAGGATAAAAATATGGTCTTTTTTTTGAAAATACAGTAATTCTGGGGTAAATTAAAATAGAGTAATGCTTCTGTAAAGACATTTACAGTAACTGACTGGCATCTTGTTGCCAGTCAGTTACGGTAAAATTTACAGCAACTGTTTTAAGGTGCAGCCAAATTTTGATGGCCTTCTAATTAAACCGATGTTACCCTTGTGCCCCCCATTTAAAAACTTCTGGCTCCGCCCCTGTTTGCGAGCCATAAGGGCAGCTAGCTACATTAATGCATTAAATATCCCTCTGCTTTATTATTTCATTATTCTAAGGTGTCAAAGTGCTTCTTCCATACTTAACTGTTAATGTACCAAGACCTTTTCAGAAATATATGCATGTAATGGTAATAATAATAATAATATCATCTTCTTCCTCTGTTTGTCCTGAAGATGGCGCTGCAGCCCTCCTCTCTCCCCTCTCTCCCCTCCTCCTGCTGAAGGTTTCCCCCAGTATAAAGGCATGTGAGGAGCGTCTGGAGTGTGTAGAGGCTCTCCAACAGCTAGAGGAGGAGGAGGAGGAGGATGAAGATGAAGCTGTGTGTTTACTCTTCACGGAGCTGATCTCAGTTCAGTTCCTCTGAGCTGAAGGACGGAAACTTTCTCATGATTTAATGGCCGAGCAGCTGCTTCTTTATGACCCTGTGACAAGGTAAAAATTTTTTTATAAAACTCTGTGGGGTTATTTCTAAATATGTGAGAGTATTAATATTAGATGTTGGCTCTGAGCTTTAAAAATGGTTATTATTACTTTACATGTAGAACGTGAAACATTAAGTTTGAGGCATGTTTTCTCTTTAACTCGTAAAAAGTAAGTTTATTTTTTTTCTGATAAACTTAAAATTCTGATAAAATGATCCTTCACTTCTCATATTGTCACTGGACAAGAAAATGCGATGTTTGGATTTTTTGTGAATTCTTATATGGTGGGAGTCTGCAAATAATTGTGTTTGTTTGTGTTTTGGGGCTGAAATAGAAACATAATTGGAGTTACAGTGCTTTCAGTGAAACTGGTGTAACTGTGTCAGTGTGTTGAGGTGCTGCAGGCGGAGGATCTGTGACATAAGAAGGGAAACTTCATTCATTCAGACTCTTTGCTCATGCTTGTGTGTTCGCTGGTTTGACTTAAAGGGAGGATAAGCTGCAAAAGTTTTGCCATATAAGATTGTTTTACCACAGATTGAATAAAGAGTGCAGACTAAACCTGCTCCTCAAGTCTTGAATTGATATTTGTTCACAAATAAAGACTGATTGACTGAATGATAGTTCTTAAATACACTTAATGGCTTCTTAATTAGGTACATCTTGTTAGTACAAAATTCAAATAGAGATTTACTGTCATTCTGTTAATACCAAGGTAACAACAAAATGAGGATCAAATCAAATTCACATTCCTTCATTCATACATCACACTTTAAAATAAAATAAGTGCAGCTGGGTAACTAAAACGCCATGACATGATAAAAGTACTTTACACTGAATAAATAGGTTTAAAATGCTCTGAATAAAAGAATAAATAAATAAAGTGCAACAGGTAAAAAAATGCCATAAGCACGAGGTGGACCTTCCTTTAGGTGTTGAAACATTCCTCAGAGATTTTGCTCCATAGCTCCATGATAACGTCACACAGTTGCTACAGATTTGTCTGCTGAACATCCAAAATGAGAATCTTCTGTTGCACCACACCCCAAAGCTGCTCTACTGGATTGAGATCTGGTGACTGTTGAGGGAACTGGAGTACAGAGAAGTCATTGTCATGATCAAAAAACCAGTTTGAGATGATCTGAGCTGGTACCAAGAGGGTGTGTAGCCAAGTGGGGTACATCCGTGAACTAACCAGTGGCAGTTTTTGGGAGGGTGCTTCCCACACGTTTAGCTGCGTTGCTCATTGAACAAATGCGTATGATCCCTATAAGTCATACTTCATTGTAAAGGTGACTAATCAGGCTTTCCAACAATATGAAATAAAATACCAATTAGCGTTATTAAAGAGGAGAAATATACAGTGTATATGTGCACAGATATATAAGATGGTAAAGTGGTGCAGCAGGTAGTGCACCTGCCTCACAGCAAGAAGGTTGCTGGTTTGAGCCCTGTGTTGGCCCGGGTCTTTCTGTGTGGAGTTTTCATGTTCTCCACATGCAACTGGTTCTCCTCTGGCACTCTGGCTTCCCCAAGCAGACCCAAAACATACTCACTAGGTTGATTGGTGAATCCAAATTTCCCTTAAGTATGGGTAAATGTGTGAATGGTTGTTGTCTCTGTGTATGGCCCTGTGATTGCCTAGTGACTGGTTCAGGGTGTACCCCGCCTCTCGCTCAGAGTCAGCTGGGATAGGCTCCAGCCCCCCTGTGACCCTGACAGGGATAAGTGGTATAAATAATGGGTGGATGGATAAATATACATCCAAGGTCTGAGGTTAATGGAGCTCAGCACAGCATCCTCCTCCTCTCTGCCAGGGAAATATTCGCACTAATTGCTACAAGGACAACTCAGAATGATTAAGAAATACATTTTCAACAGTTCGAAGAACATTTTTAAGACTGCATGTGTGAAAATGGCTTCTTATGTTTTAACTCTTTTATGTGAGGGATCCAGCATCAGGAGGTAATAAATCCTCCTGATGTTAAATCTCTCATCTCTTAATGAACTGTTTACTCCTGTATATCAATATTTAAAAGTGAAAAATCACATCATGATGGTCTAGAGTCAGAGGATAATGCTGAACAGTTTGCTCAAACTCCTCAGATAAACACATTCAGGCAAGAACAGCTTATTAGATCATAATATAATGAGATTTTAAGTTGTTCTCAGGATTGGATTTAGCTCCAGCACTGTAGTAAAAGCTGTTATCCTGCTATGTTTAAGAGGCTGTATCATGGCTTGGTTGATTTCCCTCTACGCTCAGTCAGGAGGTCATACTGTGGACAAACTACCAACAATAATCCTTTGATTTTATGGTCACTTTATGAGGTGGTCAACACAGTCAACATCACATTAGGGAGCTCTGGTCTTCTGTGCTAGCTCTGATTTACTCAACTAATATCACTGCAGTTTCTTTGCTTGGCAGTGGTGCTGGAGGATAATTTTCTGTGGTAAATATTTTAAAGAGAAAACTGCTGATTAGTGCTAATTGAGAAATGAATAGCAGAAGGTACAAAGCGGTCCTCGGACTATTTCTTTGACCATAAGTGCACAACAAGACCAATTATGAGTCTCTAACAGCACAAACATGATCCAGAGGGAAAGTCTACAGACTAACCTAGAAAAGCACTCAGAGAGCACAGACCTCCACCAGGCATCTCAGTTCCAGCAGTGGCTTTTCCTCAACAATTCTGGATCACCAGATCCAGAATAGAGACAGGATCCAGACCAAACTCAGCACATTCATGGAGATTGTTATCCTGTATGAACACAACAAGTTTTGGGAACATCACTTAATATTTGGATTTTATATGAATTATTGAATGTCCTCAATGGGATTTCCCTTTATAAAGTTCTATGTTCTTTTGTGATGTCAATCTGGATCCAAACCAGATGAAATTTACCTTGATGATCGAGACATTGACCTCATATTATCCTGTATAATTGGAAGCAAATCCATTGAAAAATGGAAGAGATATGATTCTTTTAAAAATTCCGTCCAATGTTAACTTTTTTTTTTTTTTTGCATCCAGACAAATATACGTATCACCACCAAAATCTTATCATTTCTAAGTTGGGCCTTTACCAACATCTCCTAAAAATTTCAGCAAAATCCGTCCAGTATTTTTTCTGTCATCTTGCTAACAAACAAACAAACAAACAAACAAACATACGCTGGCAAAAACATAACCTCCTTGGCGGAGGTAATGAGCTGAGGTTAACATGGGAGTCAGGAGATTTAGTAAAACAGGTAAACAGGTGAGACAGTCTCTTTTTTACGACGTAGATTTCATTTCCTAACCTTGCAGTGCAGCTTCATCCTCCTGATTCAGTGTCTGTTTTCAGGCAGATCCATTTAGCCAAGCTCCAATCCACAACGACTGTGAGCAGCCTAAAGCATCACGGCTCAAGCAGGAAGAGGTGGAGCTACGACGGCATCAAGAAAAGGGCCCATAGAAAGTGTGGGAGCGAGGAAGAACCTTTAAGAAGCATATGAGGCAGGTGATTGGACGAACATTCTGTCAATCACTTTCATTACAGGCCAGTCAAGTCATTGAAACACTTTGCTGAACAAACTCTCATCAAAACATGCCAGAAGTGGATCAAAGATATCCTTGCTGTAGAGAAGTTTGTAGTGTTGAAATTTGTGTTTCAGTGTATAAAGAAAAGCTGCTACTGAAGCTGTTAGCATCTATGCTAATCTCTATACGAGCAGCCACTTCCTGCTGTTGTCTCTCTCGTAGCTCCACCTCTTCCTTCTTTGAAGGACTCTGATTGGGCCATCCCACTCGCAGTCATTGTAGACTGAAGCTTGGCAAAATGGATCTGCCTGATTACAGACATTGAATTAGGCTGATCCAGCAGCTGTGCAAGGTTAACAATATGCAACCATAAAACAAGCATGTTACTTAGAAGTGGGAACAAAAGCATGTGGAGTCGTTGCTATAAACGTGACACATCATCTCTCTAAGGCCCCATTTACATGACAACGAAAACGTCTGAAAATAGAGAGTTTTCGTTACGGTTGTGCCAGAGTGCCTGAATCTGCAAACTTTTGAAACCGGGGTCCAGGGTGAAAAGTTTTGAAAACGTTTTTGTGTCCGTCTCCACATAAACAGGAATCAGCGCTTTTGGGGAAAACTATGACGTGTGGCGCATGTGCAGAATTTTCAGATGAAGGTTGCATGCGCACCTAGGAACAACCACAACAACAGCTTGGACTGTCTACTGAGCAACATGTGTGCTGCTTACTGTGTTCAGTTTGTTATCCAGACTAAAATATCTAGACAGATTTGTTGTCTAGGCAAAGAACTTCTGCGTCTTCTTGCGTCCACTCGCCATTGTTGTTTGTGAAAAGTTTGTCTTCACCAGAAAGCGTACATGTGTTGTAACACAGCTGTTTCTCTACAAACCTACATCACCAACTACTGGCCTGGCATGCACACTACCGCGTTTTCAGTCGTTCTCGCGAATGCACATTGTTTTCACATCGTCTCTGTGTGAACACAGAGCTCTTAGGAAACGAAAGTAAAAACCTTTCAGTTTCTGGTGACAACATTGTCGTGTAAACGGGGCCTCAGTTACAGTGGCATGAATCACAATCTTTAAGAACATCCAACATTCAGTCGACTCACAAGTTTTAGCTCTTTACTTTCCAAACCTTCAGTCTGAACTCGTCTTAGGGTCAAACCAGACCAGGAGAAACAGGACCAAAGTTTAAAAAGAAAGATTCATCTTCTGAATCAGATGAAGTTGGGCTGATTTCCACAGTTTGAGCAGAAATTTGAAGCGATGAACTTTAGTGATAAGACTTTCGGGAGGAGGAGAGGATGTAAGAGCTGGTGTGTGACAGTCTGATGAAAATATGACAAGCAGGCCGACCTGCAGATCTCCACAGATTAACACCGTCTGTAACCCGATCAGCATCTGAAAATGAAGTTTCAAGTTGAAGAGTTTTTGTCACATGCAAGGGTGCCTGGTGCAGGGAAGATGGCTTCTGAATGTTAGAGTCTGATGGAGAAAAAGAGCAGAGATATGATGTTTGGATTTGAGTCTGACATGTTGGAGAAAAATCTTTTTCACTGCTGAGGTTTGCCTGCAGAAGTTGGCACAGCTGATCATAAATATCATCCTAGATTTTAGCTCAGATAGCAATTTATCAGATATTTCTGTTAATATTTAAACATGGATCAGTGTCAATTGGTATCATGTAAAACAACTTCAGACTGGGGGGAACACAACTGATGTGACACACCAGATGGACCATTCAATTAATTTCACCAGCCCATCTCTGCAACAGCCCATGGAAAGTGTTTGGGAATGGGCAGAACCTTTCAAAAGCATATCCAGCATGCGATTGGATGATTGTTCTGTCAATCACACTCATCACAGGCCAATCAAATAATAAAGTTGCCAGGCACTACTGTTGCTGCGTTATTACAAAATGTGAGTCACCTCGAAAACAAACTCTCACCAAAACATGTTGGAAGTGGAAGAAACAGAGAATAAAATAAGATAAATTAAAACTACAGACAGTACAAGGATTACAGAAGCTGGTGAAGCTGTACTTACAGGAGCTGCACAGCAGCATCTATTTATTGCAGTTTTATCAGAAATAAACAATTTTTTTTATTCAAAACTTAAGCTCTCAGAGTTTAGTCCAGCTAGTTCAAGCTTTTAAAGGGTACATATTATGTAGCAGTCACTTTTTAAGGCTTTTGAACATATATTTGGGTATTTCGCCTTCCTCCCAGCCCACAACATGTGAGAGTAGACAACAAAACCTGTATTTAGCAAGCTGCATGAATGTAAACTCATGGTATTTGGCAAGCTGTTGAGTCTGTGGATATACTGTTACGTAACAAGCATTTTATTTGCATAATCCTATGTCTACCTGAGTATCCTCACACCCCCGCTTGAGGACTCTCTTTGTGAAGTGCGGCCATTGTTGTTTTCATCGTTAGCGGCGTACACCATGTGTAGACTCAAAACCTGTCACTGCTTGGTTGTTGGCTGTAAACAGCCACATATATCTTCACATAAAGGCTATCAGCCTCGGAGGACCGAAGGGCCCAGTGGATTAATTTTACTTTTGAAGGGAATGAGCCAGCTATAGTCCGCTGTAGGTGTGTGCCAATCACTTTATAGCCAACTGCTTCTTTAACTTCAGTCAGTTCAACACAGGACTGGCAACTAGACTTTTCCTGAATCTGGGCTCAGTACCAACAATCCGTCGCCAAACCTGATGATGGAAATGTGAGTATTTAATGCTATGTAGTAGTTATTTTGCTCATTGCTACGAGCTAATGCTAACAGCAGGGTGAAGTGAACTAGAGGTAACTGCATAACATGTTTGTCAATGTTTAAATTACTTCTTGAAAGTCTGAAGGATAAACTGAAATGTATGAGCATTCTTACGTTAGTCAAGAGGAGTTTAACAGTTGGCTGAATATAATCAGTCCTTTACCCAACCCATTACCCCTCTGTTTCGCCTAACGTTAGCCTAGAAGGTAGGCTAAGTCGCGGCTGTGTCCCACTGCAGTGTCTAGGTCGGGGTTAGCATGCTGTGCGTTAGCCTGTGATGTTTGGGGGAACGAGCTTCGCTGTTATCTGGTCACCGGCATGAATTTGTGGTTCATGTGTGTTCAGGACTGTAAGCAGTGCGTGGCTGGAGCGGTAATGCACTCTGCTTCGCTCGAGATACGCTGCAGGTCTATCGTTAAGTCTCCGTATGTACGCTGCTTTTATGGGTTACGTGAGCGTTGAGAGAATGCAGCTGTGCTTTACTCATAAGCTTTTTGGACCAAAGCATGTTACTAATGTTTCATGAAGACATCAAGGATCCATGTTAAACTGCAGAAAAGGAGCAAAATATGGGACCTTTTAAGCTGTTCTCTACTTTTCCACAGCACTGGCAGTTTCTCTGCTGACACTTCTACAGGTGTTACAGTGTAATAAGTTACCATGCTATCTGGTGTCCTTGTGGTCCACTGTAAAAGCCCCTTTTCTTTGAGTTTATATCGTGATATGCTCATCTGTATATTCTTACAAAGGACATTTAACCTCTGCTATTAACTAGCCTTTTAGCTTCCCTCCTATTACACACAGAGTGACTCGTAGTCATAGCAACATTAGCTGTGACGTTGACGTAAGGCTAGCTCTGGCCTTTTGTGTTACTCGGCCTGGACTCGGCCTGCTTCATAATACAGCAGCGTGAACATGAAATGATCCAAAGAAAAAGTGAAAAAGCTTCTTATTTTACCAACTGAATCTGAACAAAGCAGGCGAGCTGAGCAGGACCGTCGATTTAGGAGCAGCTCTCTGTGGGCCTCCGCTGACCACCATTAATTTCCCTCAAGAACAATAGCGTTAGTCCTTATCGTCTCTTTCACGATCAGGGCAGACTTGAGGTATTGATAATGATGTCACCATAAACCAGATTATCGGAAGCACAGCCTGTCGTCTCTGAGTGTTTCCAGTCGATGTCTCTCAGCCTCGCAGCGAGCTGATGTGACTACAGTTTATTTTTACAGCAGGTGATAATGACGGAGACTCGCAGAGACACAAACACACATCAGACTCTCTGGAGAAAAATCATGTCATCACACAACGCTGTTCATGTTTCAGACTACACAGACGCTCATATCGGGGATCTGGATGGAGATGTCTCTATAGCAACAGCTGCTGAGGATCATGGGGGATGGATTGTCAGAACAATTTTATACTCAAAATAAGGAAACAAGGAAGTCCTCTTAGATAATAAAATCCTACAATTCACCTTCCAATGTGGCTAAAATGTCTTTTTTACTCATGTAATGACCTCTCTATCCATGGCTGTGATTGATTGGGCCACCATAATAAATACCTTAACTAGAAAAGCACTCATAGAGCACAGACCTCCTCCAAGCAGCTCAGTTACGGCGGTGGCTTTTCCACAACCCCTGTAAAAGATAAAATCCTGGATCACCAGATCCAGAATAGTGCTAGGATCCAGACCAGACTCAACACATACATGGGGGTTGTTATCCTGTATGACTGATTGATTGATTGTTTGCATGCATCAGCAAAAAGGTTGCAAAAATGACACATCATATGTTAAAATATATTTCAGAATAAAAATGAAAATAAAATAGTGTATCAAAATATTACGGAGCTAATTCAAAAGTATATTTTATGTGTTTTAGGTGATATGATAACTAACATTAAGCTTTGCTCCCACCCCTTTAATTGGGGTGTACTCATTTTTGCATCCTGATCTTGAATTGAGAAAAATACTTTTTTCTGTGCAGCTTAAAAAATCTTGTTTGCAATCAATGGCCCACATTTGGGGGAGTATTTGAGGTATGGTATGCCATAGAAAATGATGATTTTGAAAGGAAACTAAAGGTTTTCTGACAGATCTGAAGGGGTTTACTCATTTATGCTTCATACTTGAGGTTCATTTTATTAAGTATGCTTGAGTATAAATATAAGTATAGCAAGTATACTACAGACCATGTACTTGTAGTGCACTAGCAAGTAAACTAATCTGAAACTTCTTCAGACTAAATTGGATTATTTTTAAGTTTATAAAAGTATACTTTATAAGGTCATTGTAAGTTTACAAAAGTGCACTTTCAAGTATACAACAAGTACACTTATCTATATACTACTAGTGTACCATGGAAGGGACTAGAACTTGATCAAAGTCAAGTCATATGTTTCCTGTTTATGTGTATGTAATGACATTGAGCAAACATACTATTTACTGTAAACTTTCAAACTCCAGCACTATGTGATCTTGAACGTGTGAGTTTATAACAAGGGTAATACCGCAAAGCAAATGTGTGTAGAGAAAAACATTTTTATTCTGCTAAATTAAATGTAAACACAATGACTTGACCTTATTCTGTACCTGAATCAAGATATACTAAGTATTAGTACTTTGTGGCAGAAAGAGGTAAAAAGTATACCAAAGTCAAAGTATAAGTATTAAAGTATAAGTGAAAGTCTTAGTGTTAATGTACTTAGTCTTAGACTTTTCTTTATACTTTTTAGCATAAGCCAAGTTTACTTTACTATACTATTCTTAAGTCTATAAAATATAGTAAGTAAACTTCAAGTATACTGTCTCAGTTTTAGTATTAAATAAGTATACTTGTAGTACACTTGAGTAAACTACTTCTTGCTGAGGGTAACAGAGATGTTGAAGTTTGAGGCTCTTACAGGATGTTGTGTTCACTGACTGATGGTTGAAGTTTTCTAACATCCAGCTCTCACTCCGTCTGTGATAAAGATGCTCCCTCCCTCCCTCTCTCTCTCTCTCGGTGTGGGTGAATCTGATTGCTGTTGTTGTTTCTCCACAAACACTCTGTTTGTTCTGCTGCTGAGCAGTAACAGGCATCGTTACCCACAGAGCAGCGCTGACGGCGAGCGGAGCGTCTGAATGACATGAATTATTTACTCTGTTGTAGAGCTGTAGCTGTACGGGGATCCTGTGATGTGATTTTCATGAGCAGCTCTTTAATCTGCTGTTGGATGTCAGTGTGCAGCGAGCCTCAGCTGCTGCGAGGATTCATCTGCTGCTTGACTGAACCGCTGAAAGCTGCTGTGAAGCTCCATGAAATGCTGCACGCCTCCTCCGGCATCCACCTGCTGAGCTCACCCCACAATTCACAGCCAAATTACTCCACCAAGCCTCTCCACAGGTTGGAGACGACCACATGAGCTTGGGCATGAAAATGAATCCTGATCTGCAGAGAAGAAGCTGCTGAGAGTTTATATATTCTATATTATATATTCAATAAATTATCTGATTGATTTTCTAAAGGCTCCTGAATGGATGAGGAATTTATGTGGTTGAATATCAGTGATCATTTCATTATACTTTATTCTATTTCCTTAGTAGATTGTGAGGCAAAATCATATTTTCTTTAAATCTGACTTAAGCTTGGCTAACATGCAGAAAACTAGAAAAACACTCGGAGAGCGCAGACCTCTGCCAAGCAGCTCAGTTCCTGCACTTAATATTTTGATTTTATATGAATTATTAAATGTCCTCAGTGGGATTTCCCATTATAAAGTTCAATGGTTTTTTGTGACGTCAATCTGGATCAGATCCAGATGAAATTTATCTTGATGACAGAGACATTGGCCCCATATTATCCTGTGAAATTGGAAGCAAATCTGTAAAGAAATGGCAGAGATATGATTTTTTACAATTCCGCCCAATGTTAACTAATAGGATTTTTTGATATTTGAGGAATTTTTTGCATCCAGACAAATATACGTATCACCACCAAAATCTAGTCATTTCCAATTTGGGTCATTATCAACATCTCCTAAAAATTTCAGCAAAAAAGGTCCAGTGGTTTTTGTGTAACCTTGCTAACAAACAAACAAACAAATGCCAGTTAAAACATAACCTCTTTGGTGGAGGTTATAATCTGAGGTTAACATGGGAGTTGGGAGATTTAGGAAAATAGATGGGATAGTCTTCTTTTTACAATGTAGAATTCATTTCCTAACCTTGCAGTGCAGCTGGATCTGGAAACAAATGGACAAATAATTAACAAACCAACATATGCCCACAATATAAACTCAGTTCAGAAGTTACACAAACTATTTTGGCCCACTCCAAACACAAATGTAAATTTTACTGTAAAAAGAGGCAACAATATAGATATCTAATATAGATATTACTGTTGTCACCATAATAAAGCTGCAGAGGATCAACATGAAACTTAGATAAATGCCTGACTATGTTTGTTTGGTTACAAAAATCAAGGTTAGACAGACTGTTTAGTGATAACAGAGTTAAAAATAACAGTAGCCCTGCCCTTCACTTCTGTATAAGCTGGATCTGCCAGATTCATTTTGTCAAGCTCCAAACAAATAAACAAACAAACAAACAAACATACGCCAGCAAACACATAACCTCCTTGGCAGAGGTAATAAGAATCCACACACTTTGTGTTCAGTTTAGTTCACCATAACGAAGGATCAGGGAGACATGGACTTGTTTCTGAGCCCCCGTAAAGAGACTTTCATGAGGACTCACTCTGTTTATATCAGCTGATGACTGATGACGTTTAGGGACACTGAAAGCCTTCAGCTAACATAGTAACTAATTAAACGGCTACACCTGAGCTCAGAGGGATATGCTGTGAAAAGCAAAACACTTGCATTTTCCTGTCATCAGTCTGAGCTAATCAGATGTTTCTATTGATTATTGATTAATGTTTAATTTGTTCTAACCTCTGAATTGAGTGCTCTTGCAGGCATCAACTGTCCTCCAGACATAGCCTCCTGAGATAAACAATCAAACTTCAAATTTTGCAGACTATAAGTTGTTGTCATTTTGTCTAACTGAAATAAATCCAGACTCTCCTCTCTGCTCTTTATATGACCAGATGGTGAAGGTGATCCAGTGTGGCTCCTTCAGCTCACTGTGTTTTTGTGGTGTAGAAAGCTCACTTCTCTCCTCCCTACATCACCAACTCACTGTTCTCCATTTCAGAGTCTTTAATTAACCGCTGTACTGTCTGTGGTTCAGGATTTGGAGACAATGATCTTCACAACAACATCATCGTGTTTTGGATTCATTAGTCCTGCACTGAGTTTGTGGTGACCCCTGAAGTTTGAAGCAGTGGGAGAAAAGTTTGTTGTTCAACAAACTTTATCTTTACTTCAGTACATACAGCACCTTTCACTAACAAGAACACACCGTCAAGAAGAGGAATTCAACAATTATTAATTATTAGTAATGTTAGAAGATGGATTTGAATTCTGATATGTGTAAATGGGCCGATAAGGATTTGAGGAAACCTCTTAAACTTAAAATTAATGCTGCTTTAAAAACACTCCAACAATGAAAACGCTGCTGACATTTTGGATGAGACCCGGTGTTATCATTACATGAGTATCCGTGTTGACTGGTGACCCATGGCTGCTTGCTCTGTGGTTGCTGTGGTGATAACAGTTGTTGAAACCAACAGTAGAAACCATGAGACTTTTAATAAGAGGATTTGATCAAGATTATCAGATAGGTCTTGAACTAACACATACACCAAGACATATTAACTCAGCATGCCTGATATCACTAGTTAACAAAGTCACAAGATAATCCATAACACCAGTCGAACATGGTGGTGGGAATAAATATGAAACTGAAACAGCTTTTGCTTAGAGATTGAAAAAGGTGCATATTATGGAAATAGTTGAAAGGTCAAAAGCAGTGTGCTTTTATGCTTTTTGGTGTGGAGGGATTTTTTTAGAAACAGAGGAGGACAACCTCAGTTTGCCTACATGTGGACCCTACAGGTAGAAATGGAGCTGCTTCGAAACACTCATGCCAGTAAAGCTTTAAATTGAGTTGTTTAAGTGACCATCTTAATATTTAAAAGATATTTTCATGCAGGAAGGAAGCATGAGGAAGCCTTTTACAGACATGAGAATGAGAGTTTTTCCCATAAAAAAGACTTCATTGGTTCACTTTCCTGATAAAAGTCACAAGCAGCATAGTTGCCAGGTCGACCTATTATAAGCAACTTTGGTCTTCTTCTTTTGAAAAGTTGCTTGAGAATATTGGCAGTTGCGGGTTGTATTTTTTTGGGCTTGTTGTGCCCCCAAACCCAGGAGGGATCTGATGCTCATTCTACTACCAATATAAACTAAATACAGAAGTTACACAAACTATTTTGTCCCACTCCAAACATAAATGTAAATTTTACTGTAAAAAGAGGCAAAAATGATGTTTCCACCAAAAAGAAATCCTTATAGCCAGAATTAAATGTATTTCTAATGTAGCTGTAACTGTTTTCACCATAGTAAAGCTGTAGAGGATCAACATAAAACTTAGATAAAAGCCTGACTATGTCTGTTTGGTTATGAAAATCAAGGTTAGACAGACTGTTCAGTGATAACAGAGTTATAAATTATAGTAGCCCCTCCCTTTACTTCAGTATAAAGAAAAGGATGTTGAATAAGTAAATTAAGAGACAAAGAAGAAGAAATGTCAGTGTGAAATTGAAATGTAATGTAGATGAAAATCAAAAACACCCTTTATGTAGATTTGTCTTAAAAAAAAGTAATACAACACATTAGAGAAAAAAATAGCTGGAGGTTGAAGATTGTTCAGGAGGTTCTGTGAACATCGGCTCTAAATTCAGTTGTAATCCAAAAGCAATCAAATGCAGACAAGGTTTTAAATTAAAGGCCTTGGGCTTCAGGGGAAACAGAGCAAAGAGTCAAGAGCTCTTTAGTGTAAAAAGAAAACTTTAAATGAGAGGCTCTGAGGTCTGATTTCTGCACACGCTCTCATTAAAGAAGCACTGATGGTAATCCTGTACAAGTGAACTGCAGGTCATGAAGTCTCCCTCCTTCAAGAGATGTTACACCGTGAGCCCTCTGTGATGTTTTATATATTATTACCCTGCAGAACAACGATGTGACCTGGTTATCTGTGTTCATGTCGACTTGCTGATAACATTAAGTGCTTTATCTTGTATATCTGATTTATTAAAGTATAAAAGTCCTTCCTGCAACTCGGATGTTCAGCAGGAAGCTTTCTTAGTTCAAACCCCGAATGATTTGATAACAGGGGGACTAAATAGGCCGTGAGCTCCAAATATAATTTTACTTAAAGGGACATGCCAACATTTTTATTCTTTTCATGTCTTGCCTCACACCCGAGTCCATGACAAGCAGATAGACACCATTCTTTCAACTGTGTGTGCAGTAACAAGGAAGAGACGGGCAGGGCTCACGGTAATTAGCTTAGCTCAAACACTAGGAGTCAATGGGTAGTGTTAGCCTGTGTGCTTGTGTGCATCCTCGTCCTCTCTTACAAAGTCGGCCATAATCCTTTGTACCAATCTTCTTCTACTCATAAACAGAGGCTGTGGTGGTTTTCGCCCTGTAGTTTAGTTTTGTATGTATTTCTTTGAAAATGACATAAAGTGCTAATCTTAGTCTTAAAATAGATAACATAACATAACATGTTAAAAAAACGAGTCACAACAAGCGCACAGGATTGTTTAGTTTATTTGATGACTGTAGGCAGAGGCAGGCTAACACTACCCATCATCTGATCTTCTCATACCTTGAGACTAACAAGAGTAATTTGAGTGACTGTCGTCTTTCTATCATCTCGAACCACTCTGCTGATTCTCCTCTGACCACTGGCGTCAACAAGAACTTCAGCTCACTAGATATTCTCTCTTGTTTGGACCATTCTCTGTAAACCTTAGCCAGCTTGTCTGGCACAGACCATCACGTCACATTCAAAGTTAAACCACCTTTCTTCTCTATTCTGATGCTCGGTTGGATCTTCAGCAGGTCGTCTTGATCGTGTCTACATGCCTTGATGCACTGATGTTCTGCCATGTGATTGGCTGATTAGCTCTTTGTGTGGCTGGGCTGTATGTGTATGAAGTAAATTATTAAGGAAGTGAAGCAAAGTTAGTGCTGTTCGTGAAATGTCTGAACATAATTAATGGCAAAGCCAAGAATAAACATTAAGCTGATCAGTGGTATTGATGCGGTGGTATTGATCAGAAAGCTGGTGATCTTTATGAGGATGTTTTTCTAGAACAACAAAAGAGAGCATTTGTCCCTGCTCAGTGGGAATAATCATGCACGTGAGCTGAGAGAAACAGTAAAAGATAATTAAAAAACCATTACAAGCAGATCTGCAGCTGATTTTTTATCTTTAACCTCGGTGACTCTAACCTTCCTCTTCTCTCCTCTTCACATCCTGTAACCCGAGCCGATGCAGCGGAGGATATTTTTACTGGACGAGGTGTGTAGCTTCCTCTGCTGGAGTACATTACTGATACCACAGCCGGCTCCGACGGGACGGGGGGTTAATCTGATGAACGCAGAGCTGTGGACGGGATAATGGAGGGAGGGAGGATGGAGGTGGAGATGTGATTGTTTCCTGATGCAGCAGAAATGTTTTCCTGGGAGCTCGTTGTCGAGGTTTTTATCAGAGATGATGAATCCAAGAGGCTGAAGCTGCGTGATCAGTGTTTGTACACAGAGGAGATAATCCAGTATTTTAATCTAGATAGATCACCTTTGTTAGAGCAGTTCAACCCAATTTAATGGCAGTTCAGCTAGATGCTGCTATATTAATCAACATCATTTCTCTCCAGATTATATTCATTATAGATGTTAATGTTAATATTAGACTGATCTCCCTTTCCATGGTTGTATTGATTATTCATCCACAGTAAATATCTTTACAACTATATAGAAATGAGGACCTGCTGGAAAATGAGATGCCACATCTCAAGGGCCTTACCTTTTATACATTTATATTCAACAAAGACAAATGTGGTGCTCTACAGATAAAGATTAATGGAGCAGAGACAAATGTGATGAGGACAGATTTATGATCTGGGTGTCCATGAGTTTGTCTCTAACATAAATTCTTATTTCTAGTTCCTTTGTCTCTGCCTGGATGGAAACATCTCTGGATGTATGTATGTGTGTGTATATCTGTGTAGCTAGGGCTGGGAAATATATCGATTAAATCAATTAATTTCAAATTATTTTCTGCAGAAGATTTAAAAACTTTAAATCAAGATTTTTTTGTCTTGACTTTTCCTGTTTTAAAATATAAACACTGAAAATGTCCCATTTTCATGATGATAGGCCCTGTCAGGTTTTGCATAAGCATGTTTAGATTTGTATTTGTTTTCAAATGAGATTAAATATTAATCAGAGGGCTCCATGGTAATTATTCTGTGAAAATAGCTCAGCTTTCAGTGTTTATGTGGACAGGCCAGCCGACGTTTGAACTACATGATCAACATTTTATGATATGAACTTAACCTATAAGACAGGATGCTTAATTTTTGAAAATATTTTGATAATATCAATGCCAAATTTGATTTATGTAATTGTTTTTGTCACTTGGAGGTTTTTTTTGAGAGGGAAGAAAATCGGTTTAAATTGTAAATAAAGTTTTGTGGAAAAAAAATCAGGGATTTTACTTTTAGGCCATATCACACAGCCCTATGTGTATCTATAAAATGAAGAGTTTGGCTTCAGCCTGCTCTATTGTAAAGTGCCATGAGATAACACTTGTTATGAACTGGAGCTATACAAAAAAGATTGAAATATACCAAAAGGAAATCAACTTTAATCCCACATAAACTACATATAAAGGGATTTTTCTTCTTCCATGAATGTGAGGTCGGAGTCTAATAATGTATTGATCCCATCTTCAGACTGTAGAGCATGATTTAAATTGGAAATATCAAATGAAAAAGTATTGATCCCTGAAAAATCAGTGCATTAGACTAATATCCAATAAGTGTTGACCTGCTGACAGTCATGACAGTGATGGTAGTGGAATTAATCTGATTTTACTGAGAAGGCCCTTCTGAGGGCTTTAAGCTTCTGAGAGGTTTCCAAGTGCCTGAGAGTGAAAGTAGACAGCTGGAACAAAAAGCAGGGCGGATGATTTTTGTGGTAGACTTAAAGAAGTCTTACCAGCAAGGGATGAACACGAGACCCAAACCTTCACATTTGATTTTGTCTTTCCAAGAAACGGGAATCAATAACTAACTCCAGTTGAGAATCACTAAGTGATAGCAAAAGAAATAAATATAATTTGTCTTTTTGCTTAGTAATTCCCTTATCAATTTCCTCCATTAAGTTCTGGAGGCTTTGCAAATCAAGGAGGACCAGCACGAACAACAACAAATTTGTCGAAGAAGTCATCGCGGCAGATGGAGGACAGAGGAAAATCCTGATGTGTACCCCCGCTTTATTAACATTTTACCCTCTGGTTTAGATTCTTGCTTGCGTTGTTCCTCCTCTCAGATTCACGCCGTCTTGGACAAAAGCGTCTGCTTTATGGCATTGTAACATACATGCATGTTTATGACTCAATATAAACACTGGTATTGAAAATGATTTTTCATTACTATTATAAATCACTACAAATGATCACATTTACTTAAAATTAGGATTATTACACACTAAAAGGAAATTACAATGAATTTTAAAGATTCTTATGATGCAATAAGAATGGATCATAAAGAGGGGCTTAATAAAAAGTGTTACCAAATATACAATCAAAATGTAAGATCATGAAATGATTTTTAATTTGACCTTTTTTGTCACAGTCTTGTTAATATGGCGGACATGTTTTGGCAACAGAGCTTTCTGCTTGTTACGAGGGAGCTTTTAAAAAGCTAATTCAGTCAGTTCTTGTTCAGGCAGGCAGATGTTGAGGACACTGTGAAAAACTTTAAAAGTGAAATTAAAATTGGTCTTAATTTTCTGTGAGCAAAGTTTTTTGTTTTTACTGCGCAGATTTACAAAAGGTCCAAACATCAAATTTAATGCTGAATCAGCAGACCAAACGGGTAAAATATTTATTTCCACAGCTTGTCCAGACTTTTTATTTCACTTGAGATGAAATGAATTCAGGAGATTAAACTAGAGGGCATGAAAATTGATTTTGGACATACTGTGGTTATAATTCTTCTCAGTATAATCAGATTTGTGCAGCCAAATTTGAGGATTCATGGGGTATGAAGAACATAATGAAAGAAGTGCCACAGGGCTAAAACAATCTGTTATTCTAATTTAATTATCACTTGTCGAGCAGACATGTTGGGCTGGTGTTAGGACCACTCTAATGGACAGAAACATTTCCAGTTAATTAAAAAAATGCAAATCAGATGTGAAAAGAGCCCATCCAAGAATTCAGGCTGGATTAGAGTTTCATCAAGTTTATTTTTTTAGTGATAAACATTCAGAGAGGCTGCAGCCTCCTCAGTGCTGAGATCAGACACACTGCACTTCTTTGGACGTCCTCTGGAGGCTGAAGGTTCTCACTTTGACATCAATGTGTGGATAAAAAAAACAATTCCAATGAAGTTGGGACGTTTTGTGGATTGCAAATAAAAACAGTACTGTGATTTGAGAATCCCTTTTGACCTGATATTTAATACTCAAACTCAAGACATTATATATGTGTACCTAATAATGTAAATGTTAGTAGTGTGGATCTGAGTCTAACTGTTGACGACCATTTATCCAGTGTGGACCGATGGATGAGGGGTGGTTGGGTTGGGAGAGCTTTCTGTGTTTGTTTTGTGTATTGTCAGTATTGTAATGACTGTGCTGGAATGGTTTTTTTCTTCTGTTTTGTTTTGTCTGTATATTGGTGTAAAGGCCCCTTGAAAACGAGATGATTCATTTCAAGGAGTTATGCCTTAATAAGCTGAAAAATTTGAAATAATCTTAATTGGGTTTTGTTTGTTTCTTTGCTTTTTTTTTCACAAATATTCACTTAATTCTAATTTGATGTCTGTCAAACTTTCCAAAAAAGCTGGGACAGGGGCGACAAAAGGCTGGGAAAGTTGAGGGAGGTTAAAAAAACATGACTTGGCTCAGTCCACAGGTGTACAGGTGAACTGGAAACAGGTGAAGGTCATGATTGGGTATAAAAAGAGCATCAGTGAAAGGCTCATTCGATAACAAGCAAAGATGGAGTGAGGTTCAGCACTGTGTAAACCACTGTGTGAGCAAATAGTCCAACAGCCTAAGAATGTTTGTTTATGTACAATTGCAAAAAAAAATAAAGGATTTCATCAACAGTCCGTTATATCATCAAAAGATTCAGAGAATCCAGAGAAATCTCTGCTCTAAAACCACACATTGAATGCCTGTGACCTCTGATCCCTCAGGCAGCACTGCATTGTAAACCAGCATCATCCTGTAAAGGATATCAGCACGTGGGCTCAGGAACACTTCAGAAAACCATTGTCAGTTAACTCAGTTCATCTCTCCATCTACAAGATCAAGGTCAAACTCTACCATGCAGAGACAAAGCCAAGGGGACGTCCCTGCTTTGAGACAATGAAGACACATTCTGCTCTGTGTGTTACAACAGCGTGGCTTCAGAGTGAAAGAGTGCAGGGACTAGACTGACCTGCTGCAGTCCACACCTGTCTCCACTGAACATGTGTGGTGCATTATGAAGCACAAAATATAACAACAGAGACCCCGGACGGTTGAGCAGCTGAAGTCAAAGGTCAAGGAAGAATGGGATAGAGTTAGTGTCCTCAGATCACAAACACTTACTGAGTGTCGTCAAAAGGTTGAAAACACACCCCTGTTCAAGCTTTTTTGGAGCATGTTGGAAACAAAACAATGAAGTACATCAGTTAGAACATTAAATGTCTTGTCTTTTTTGTGTTTAATTTAGGTAAAGTATGTATACGAAGGCTTCTTTAATCCAGAGCTTTTATCTACTTATGTCCAGTCAACGATAAAAAAGTGTAATTCTGATTTTATCTATTTTCAGATGATACATGAGAGGTAAGGAGTGGTATGTGTTTCAGATCAGCGTTCACAAAGATCAGAGCAGCTCATATTAACAGTCTGATCAGCAGAAACATTAACACATGCTCTCTGCCTCCTGCTGCTTTAATTTCTTTAAATATTTAACATCCAAGTGAGCTCAAAACACAGACCCTCTTCTTCTGCAGATTTAAGACTGAAACACTGGATCTTTACTGTTGCCCTGTCGCTCACACCTTTACCTTCACCCCTCTGTCTCTGCAGACTTCCCTGTTCCGCCTCCTCCACCATGAGTGACATCTACGAGTCGGCGGCGAACTCTCTGGGCCTGTTCAGCAGCCCGTGTCTCACCAAAGTGGAGCTGCGGCTCACCTGTAAGGGCATCTCGGACCGGGACGCTCTGTCCAAACCCGACCCATGCATCGTCCTCAAGATGCAGTCGCACGGACAGTGGATGGAGGTAGGTCGTTTTGGCAAGAATATACAACTCTGCTGCTTTGTTTAGCTTTTCAGCCAAGCAGTTCGGTTCAGTTTGACTGAAGACGGCATGGAGCGATCCAATCAGAGCTCCTCTCTTTATGAATTGATATATTCATGTAGAGCAGGTTCACTGTTTGTTGTCAGTTCTGGTATTGTAACTGAGATGCTCTGCCAGGTAGCCTAAATAAAGGTGACTGCATTTCACACAAAAGTTCAATTTGTTTCTGTTCATTTATACAGTCAAACTTTACTAGCATTCAATAAAGGGTTATTAGATGTTTGATTTTATCCAAGTGTAAAACATGACTTCAGAAATTCAAGGAAACATAAAAATGCCTTACACTTCATATTTTAGTCGACTAAATTTACAGTAGATTTCATCGATTGCCATCAACTACAACTAGACTAAAATTAAACAATTTCAATGACTAAATTATGACTCAAACTAAAAGATGTTTGAGGCAAAAGACTATAACTTAAACTAAATTAAAAAGTGCTGTCAAAATTAACACTGGTGTGAACCACTAACTTTTTGGTGTATAAAACAACAAATGAACTGGGAGTCCATAACCTCTATTTCGGTGCTCGAGCGTCAGTGTAAGTTTATTTTCACTTCTGGTTTATGCTGGGTTATAATGAGAGTTTAGTGCAGTGTGGGATAAACTTTCAATCAGCACAAAAAATAAAACAAGGGAATAAAACAGCAGATGAATATTTAATGGCTCTTTTATGACATAAGCCACATTATGTTCTTCTGGTTTTTCCCCAGACTCCCAGCACATCTCCACTTTACTCTCTGGTTCGTTTCCAGCAACAAATACAAAAACATAAAAGCAACAGCCACCACAGCTCTGCAGACATTTGAACAACTGAAATCTCAGTGAAAGGTTGATTTTATAGGAACATTTTCTGAAGAATGTTCCAGAGCACCTGAGGAGGATGCACACATATACAGAGAACAAGCAAACTCCACACAGAAAGACCCTGAGAGGGAATTAAACAAGAGACCTCCTAACTGTAAGGCGGTGTTTCTGCAGGGGCGTGGCCAAATTGGGGCATGGACACCCTGGAATTTGATTGGCCACTCCATGCACAAATCCAAAAGTCTTCAACATGATGCTTGCCATTTCAGACGTAAAAAATCAATGTGTAACAACAGTTTTTTCTTTCTTTTTGGATAATATTTTCTAATGTGGAAAATCACTCGTTGGAACCTGAAATTGTGACTCTGGACTTCAATCTTTTATTTAAGTTTTGTAAAAAAAATGGGTATACGAGCTGCCACTTCATCTATAGTAAATGATCAGGCTGGGATATAAATTGATTTAATTTAGGAATTTAAAGTTCTCATGTCCTGCAAAATCAATTTTCTTTGCCCTTAATGTTGTTAGAAGAGGCATGAGGAGAAGAAAATGACAGCTTTTACTAAACTCTCAGTTAACAGAAATGCTCTCTCCCTCTTTAAAGAAAATGTCACTTAAAATGCTCTGTTTTTTACTTCCTGGGGTTTATGATGTCATGCAATACAACCTCCACCCCCCACCCCCCAATCAGGCACTGTCTAGACCACCAATCAGCACAGAGCTCTTTATCATAGCCTCCTGTAGCCCCACCCCCTCAGATCAGAGCATTTCCAAAGGAGGGAGAAAAAGAGCTGCCTCACATCTCTACAGAGACGATCTTTGTCTTTTTTCTTTTTTCAACTTAAATAAAATTCTTGCTTCATAGAAACCCAAGATATGAAGTAAAGAACCAAACAGACTCAGAGGTGGGAACTTATTTGTTGCAGATTTTCAAAATAAAAGAGATTTCTCTTTTCCTTGACTTAATCTGTCACTCACTTATAATGCCTGTTAATAGTCTGTCTGTGATATCATCCTAGTCACAGTTCACTCTCGATGCTGACTGGCTGTCACGTCACGTCTTCAGGCGAATTTGTCTCAGAAGTCGGATATTTTCAACTACAGCAAATGAGGCAAAATTTGCATTGTTCGCGTGAACAAGATTGTGCAAACAACACAGCTTTAGGCACCCAAAACATGACCTAAAGGGCCAAACAGACTCAAACATGGGAACTTTAAATTTTTTGTTGCAGGAGATTTTTAAAATAAAAGAGATTTCTTTTTATCCCCTGACTTAATCTGTCATCATTTTATCGTGCCTGTTAATTCTTTGTGAAAATAGTGTTGCTTTCAGTGTGAGCCTGCCTACGTCCGAAATATATAAAATACATTTGATTACAAAATCACAGCTCGCGCTCATATTCTAAGAGGAAAATACTGTTTAGTTTTGTGAGTCATTTGATTTAAAAGAAAAATGTTTATGTGATTTCTTTTGTCATTTGCTCTTTTTTTCATTGAATGTGAAAAAAATAGATTAAAGTTTTGTGAGGACCAGGATTTTACTTTTTTAGCCATATTACCCAGCCCTAGTGACAAGCCACAAAGCTTCTGGGAGAATGTCCTTTGGACAGATGAGATAAAACTGGAGCTTTTTGGTAAGTCACATCAGCTCTATGTTCACAGACACAAAAATGAAGCATGCAAAGAAAAGAGCACTGTACCTACTGTGAAACATGGAGGAGGCTCAGTTATGTTCTGGGGCTGCTTTGCTGTATCTGGCACAGTGTGTCTTGAATCTGTGCAGGGTACGATGAAATCTCAAGACTATCAAGGCATTCTGGAGCCAAATGTGCTGCCCAGTGTCAGAAAGCTTGGTCTCAGTCGCAGGTCATGGGTCCTCCAACAGGATAATGACCCAAAACACACAGCTAAAAACAGCCAAAAATGGCTCAGAACAAAACATTGGACTATTCTGAAGTGGCCTTCTATGAGCCCTGATCTAAATCCTTTTGAACATTAGTGGAAGGAGCTGAAACATGCAGTCTGGAGAAGACACCCTTCAAACCTGAGGCAGCTGGAGCAGTCTGCTCATGAGGAGTGGGCCACAATACCTGTGGACAGGTGCAGAAGTCTCACAGAGAGTTAAAGAAATCGCCTGATTGCAGAGATTGCCTCAAAAGGTTATAAGGGTACCATCATTTTTGTCCAGGTCAGTTTCATTATTTTGTTTTTTAAAATGATTCTGTTGAACCACAATTCAAAGCGATGTCTGATTTTCATTAGTTAATTTTCAGTAATTTTTCATTTATTATTACTTTTGTCATATTCAAGTTATTTCAATGACCCTTGTGAGTTTTCTTTCTTTAGCGGAAGGGTACCAACAATTTTGTCCACTTGTGTATATCTTTGCCTTTTTTCTGGCGGGGAGATCTGTTTACTTTCTTGTCCCTGATTATAACAGTAAAACACATCCCCCCCTCTGTTTCTGGTCCATCTGTTTTCAGCTCTGTTTGGCTAAATTGTTTTGTTGGAAGCTGCTCCGATCCATTATGGGCACGACAGATGACATAATTCTGCCGGCCCACGTAGCTGTTTTTTTTTTCTTTTTCTGATTTCTGAGGCTGGAGGATTGAGCGAGTCCAAACAGAGAGAGAAAACACTCATGGTGCAGCTCCAAACTGAATGTGCTGCTGGGCTTCATCCTAATCTCATCAGGAGGGTGGTAAACACTGCACACGCTCGCTATGGCTTCTTCTTTATTGGTTAAAGAGCAGCTCCACTGAAAGCAGACTTTAAACTCCTGCTGTACCATCAGTCTTCTTTAATGGATCTAAATTGGACTCCACACACAGTAAGAGGGAGATTTTACAGCCTCATCAGACATGCACCGCCAAAATAAAACTCTGAAATTACAAACAAGATGAAGCAGACGCAGAAAACCAACAGATTTTAAACACATTTTACATTTTATGGGGAATGTTTTGAACTCAATTTAACCAAAACTGCATCAGGGAAAATCTGATTTTACCTCGTACTGATTATAAATCAGCCTGCTGGATTTGATGGGGATAGTTTTTCCAAATTTAAAGGGATATGCCAACATTTTTTTTTGTTTTTGTGTCTTGCCTCACTCCCGAGTCCATGACAAGCAGATAGACACCATTTTTTTGACTGTGCTTGCAGTAACAAGGACGAGACGGGCAGAGCTCGCCCGATGCTAATAAGCTTAGCTCAAACACTGGGAGTCAGTGGGTAGTGTTAGCCTGCCTCTGCCTACAGTCATCAGATAAACTCTTCAGTAGCTTTTATCGGTCCTGTGTGCTTGTTATGACTTGTTTGTTGACAAGTAAAGTTTTTACTGTGTTATGTTACATTATTTTTAAACTAAGATTCGCACTTAATGTAATTTATGTAAGAAATACACACACAAGTAAACTGCAGGATGTGCTTGTAAGTAGGTCAACAAAACAAAGCACATCCACGGTGATTTGGGCATGCGCCCTGCGGTTTAGTTACCTCCGCCAAGGAGGTTATGTTTTTGCCGGCGTTTATCTGTCTGTCTGTTTGTCTGTTTGTTTGTTTGTGTTCAAAATACCTTGAAAAGTTTTGAACAGATTTGGATGAAATTTTCAGGAATTGTCGGGAATGGGATATGGAAGAACTGATTAAATTTTGGGGGTGATCCGGATCACCGTCTGGATCCAGGAATTTTTTAAAGGATTCTTTAACATTGCCAGATAGGACCATTTTCGCCAAAGTGGACCGAAGCTGCTTGGCGGAGGTCTGCGCTCTCTGAGTGCTTTTCTAGTTTTGTATGTATTTCTTTCATAAACTACATTATTTATTTTTTTTAATTTTAATCCTCTTAATATATTTTATTTCTCCTTTTCATTCAGATTTATTGTTTTGGAATTTTATTCTCTGTTAATTTATTTTACTTTTGATTATCCTTAGCAGATTTTATTACACATGTGGCGTTTGGCTATCTCATTTTATCATATTATTATTATAAATTTTATTTCATTTATTTATTCATTTTTATCACTATGTCATTTTATTTTCATTTTTGTAAAGCACAAGATTTTGAATGAAAAGTGATATACAAATAGTTTGACTGATTGATTGATTGATCACTAGACCAGGCGAGGAGTGCTAAGAGGATAGTTGACGCGCTCTGACATAAATCAAAATCAAACCAATCAGAGTATCTCTTATTCTCCTAAAGCCTTGTGTGCCGGCTGGCTGACAGAGTTCATTGGTTGGTCTGGAATCAGCCAGATCATGTAAGTCCTCTGGCACATCTGTAACCTTGCCATGCAGCTGGATCCGCCTGTTTCAGTGTCTGTAATCAGGCGGATCCATCCTGCCAAACTCCACTGTACGATTGTGGATGGCCTAAAGCGGGACGGACCAATCAGTGTCTTTTGAAGCAGGAAAAGGAAAGAGCTACAAGGGAGACGACAGCAGGAAGTGACTGCTTGGACAGAGACTAGCATAGATGCTAACAGTTTCTGCCCTTTAAACTGTAGCAGTAGCCCTCGCCTGCTCTTTTTTCTGATTGGCCTGTTATGAATGTATGTTTTTCTAAGGTTCTGATTTCTTTAAAGTTTCCATTAAACATGGTGCTAAAAGCTGGATTGCTGGTCAGGATGATCAGCCTTTTGGTCTTGGGCAGCAAGAAACCAGAGTCATCATCAAATATCACGTCCACAATGGAGCTTTTTTTTTTTTCCTTTACCTGCAGCACCGTTTGCTTCTACATCTTTAATGAGTGTACTCCTGTGGCCTCAAGTCACATGATCTCAATCCAACAGAGCACCTTTGCGATGTTCTGGCATAGGGGATCTTCATCATGACAAACTTGCAGCAGCTGTGTGATGTTACCACGTCAGTTTGGACCAAAATCTCAGACGACTGTTTTCTGGACCTTGTTGAATCTACATACTGCAAAAGACTCATCTCTCAGTAAGGGGGCTTGTCTGTTTTCAAGTCAGAAATATTTAAAACACTTATTCTAATCTGCATTCACTTTTCAAGTCCAGATAAAAATCTTTCTACATGAAATAAAAGGCAAAAACAAGGCATTGAACAGCTTGTAATGAACAGAAAATAACTGCCAATGAAACAAGTGAGGGTCTGAAATTCAGGTTTAAAATCTGCTCTGGATTTTAAGACCCTTTAAGATGAATTTGTCTTGTCTCATTGGCAGATTATTTACAAGCATCTCAGGCCTTAATTTTAGTTTTTATATCTTCAAATAAGATCATAATCCAGACATATCAGGAAATTGTGCCTTAGAATAAGTCTAGTGAGGTATTTATTTACTTGAAATTGGACAAATTCTCACCTAGAATGAAGAATGAAGGCAGTGTGAGAGAGGTGCACTGACTCGAGAGGGAAATTCTCTTATCGAGCCACCTCAACCTGGTTTTCACTTCATGACCTCTCTTTGTTTGTGTAAATGAGATTCCTCAGTGAAGCCCTGTTGAATAAATACGTTTATTTTTTAACAGTCCGTCCCCATCGGAGCAGACTCAGCTCAGTGATTTCATGCCAACTCGACCTCCCCTGCCCCGTGAAGAAACGAGGGCACTGCAATTAAAACCAAATCAGCCTCCTCATTAGAGAAACTGTCACATCAAAGATAATTCTCTTTTCTTCTCCTGTTTAAAAGCTGCTTCAGAGGAAGTGATGCTCGGGTTTTGTTTCATCATATTACAGAAGTGTAATATTGGTTTGGATAAACATGAAGTTTGCTGCTCTGTGACTGTCTTATTAAAGTTGGATTATCTGGGCTCCCTCAGTTTCCTCCTCTTTGTTTTTGGGTCAATCAGAGTTTATAAATCTGCACACAAACAGGACAGGAATGATGGTGGAGGTGGGAGACACTGTCTTCATATTGTCCTCATGACTCCTCCGTGGTCTTATGAAAGCTTATGCGATGTCTATGGTTTGATAAAGATGTTAAGAGTTTCATGCTTGCACATGGAGAGTCGAGCTGGCTGTTTATTGGAGATGGTGGACTAAAGCCTGTTTTATATGGAAGCCTGGTTGGGCATAAACTTGATATCAGTGATAACGACTGTAGTTCAGCTCTATTGGTACTCAAATTTGGAGTACATGTACTCAGTTTTGGTCAACTAGTGCAGTGATTCCCAACCAGGGGTACGCAAGCACATTGCAGGGGGTATGTGAAAACATTTTATCATTTTTTTCCAATTTTGAACTACTGAGATAAGCCTGTCAATAAAATGGTACGACTAGTTTCTACGACTACTAGTTTCCTGGGGGGACAATAACCTATACAATAATAACAGGTTATGGTCTTTTACAGACACTTCCCACGTGTTTGGTGCTCTGGCGCTGCTGTTAATGTGCTGACTTCATTGAGTTATTTGCCAGGACTTCACAGCAAAAGAAGCACTGAAGCTGCGGTGGGTCTGCAGACGTAGAAGTGAATCCATACAAAGCAGGTTGATTATGATCTACTTTTGAAGAATCATCAACACGTATGAGTGAAGGGGTACGCATGGTATGACAAAAAGACTCAGGGGGTACACAAGACAAAAAGGTAGGGAACCACTGAACTAGTGCACAAGTAGACTTTACTAGTGAAGCAAAAAGTGTCACTAGTACTACCGATAGATCAAGAAATGTTCACTAGTACGACTAGTAAGCCTTATATGCTCATAAGGGGCGGGGCAAAGTAAATCCAGGCTTCTAATTGGCTTTTGAAAATACTACAACCAATCAGGGTGCTGGACTTGGTTATAATCCCTCCAATTTTATTTGTCTTAGGTCAACTAGTACAAAATCATCTACTAGTAGTACATTTTGTGTTACTAGTACCACTAGTAGACTTAAAAAATGTAAAGCTTTACTAGTAGTACCATTGACACTTTTTGCTTCACTAGTACTATCAGTGACATAAGGAGTGCTTGGATTTTATTTAAATTATAAATGCACTTTTTATTTTGAAAGGTTATTTTCATATAAATGAAGAAAACCTGAAAGCATCATCCCAGCAGCAGAATGTGTGAGGAGGATATAAACGTCTGAACAGTCAGTGAAGAACTTATGATAACTGAAGTTAAAATAAAGTAAGTGGGAGCCCAGCAGAGCGATGATTGTCTTCACTGCTTCTCAGAGTCCTGTCTGTCCTGTTTGTCCGTTTGTCCTCGGACAGATAAATAGTTAATTTATTCACCCTGACATTTATTCCTGTCACTGATGAAGGTCATCTCCGTCCTGAACGTCCGTCAGTTTACTTTCCTCGGAGAACGGAGAAGCTGTGAGACAATATCAAACTTTTTTGAAGAGCATCGACTGACCTTAAAGTTTCTCAGAAAGCGTCTTTAATGTGCACAAATGAATATATTCAACAAGATCTGGGGATGTGGACGCCCATATCTGAGAGGAATGTCCCAAAACGTTCCAACTATTCTTTTTTCAGCATCAAACAGTATTCATGCCTCTCATGACACCATGTCAACAAAAATAGAGGTCCCAACTATTCCCTACTAGCAGGCCTCCCTGCATGCACAAGTCTCTCATGTTAAAGGTTTGAGGAAAATGTTTTTCTCTTGTTGATTTATTCTCAAATCAGTGCAGTGAGATGATCATCAGTTGTTTTTTCTTAATATTAACACACGTTCATGTATTCAAGGCCTCCTCTCAAATATGATCCAGCGATGGGAGATGAGTGAATGTTTGTGTAGGCGAATACGGGTCAGACCTGAATTTATTGCCCCACTTTGTGTCCCAGTGTATTTTTAGCTGCCTGCTCGATGGTTTAGATGCAGATGAAAAACCCCACACATGTTCTCCTCTTCCTTTTGGCCTTCTTTCACTCATTTCTCTGTCGTCATTTATCTTTTTTTTCATTTCTTTGTTTTTGTATCTGACTAAATCTTACGGTGGAGCAGCAGGTTAGTGCATCACAGCTAGAGGGTTGCTAGTTCGACTCTCAAGGAATTTCTTTGTTGAGTTTGCATGCTCTCCCTGTGCCTGAGTGGCTTTCTATGGGCACTCCCACTTCCTCCCACAGACATTAAACACGGTCATTAGGTTAACTGGTGACTCTAAATTGCCCTTAGGTATGAGTGTGAGTGTGAATGGTTGTAAATGGTTGTTTGTCTCTCGATGTGGCACTGCGATCAGCTGTCGACTGGCTCAGGTTGTACCCCGCCTCTCGCCCAATTGAGAGTTATGTTTTGACCCTGCTTCATGTTTTTTAGGAAATAAAGGCAGAAAAACTAAAGAAAAAAAATAAGGTATTAGAAAAGCACTCAGAGAGCGCAGACCTCCACCAAGCAGCTCAGTTCTGGCAGTGGCTTTTCCACAACCCCTGTAAAAGATACAATTCTGGATCACCAGATCCAGAATAGATCCAGGATCTGGACCAAACTCAGCACATACATGGAGGTTGTTATCCTTCATAAACACAACAAGTTTGGGGAACATCACTTAATATTTTGATTTTATATGAATTATTAAATGTCATCAATGGGATTTCTCATTATAAAGTTCAATGTTTTTTGTGAGGTCAATCTAGATCGAATCTAGATGAAATTTACCTCGATGATAGAGACATGGACCCCATATTATCCTGTAAAATTGGAAGTGAATCTGTTACAAAATGGCATAGATATGTTTGTTGTTTTTTTTTTTTTAATTCAGCCCAGTGTTTACTCATGGAATTTTTTGAAATTGGGGAATTATTTGCCTCCAGACAAATATCTGTATCACCAACAAAATCTAATCATTTTTAAGTTGGGCCATTACCAACATCTCCGGAAAATTTTAGCAAAATCTGTCCAGTGGCTTTTGCGTGATCTTGCTGACAAACAAACAAACAAACATACGGCAGCAAAAACATAACCTCCTTGGTGGAGGTAGAAAAAGAGTCAAAGGAGCAGAGCAGAAGTGAAAAGTTCAGACTTGAAAGATTAAAAAGGTATAAAAACTCTAATTTAACACTAAGACTGAGTGTGAACACTAACACAGATTATTTACATCAAGCAGCGCTGGATTCCTGTTTGTCTCTGAGTGAGTTACAGACAGTCGGGATGTTTTGTTCTTGACGTTTGATTTTCTTCAGTCAGCACATGAAACGAACACCAAAGAAGAGTTTAGTCCTGTAGCCTCCAGCTGTTTTCACTTCAAGGCCGACCTTGATTCACTTCTTCTCCATCCTCTCACACTTTCCCTGCTCTTCTTCTTCTTCTTCTGTTTCTGCACATAAAACATCTTCCTCTTCTTCTGACGCTTCAAAAACTTTAATCAGCGGCAGACGTGAATGTAACGTAGAGAAATGTGAGAGACCAACACATGATGTGCCTCATTTCTTAGAAATATTTTCATCGTTGCAACTTCTCCATGACTGAGTGAGAATTCATTAAAACTCTAATTAAAAATGTGAATGTCTATTTTAATTGAACACCTCGCTGCAGATCCTCGCACATCCCCCACAATCCCCTGCTCCTATGCAGACAGAAATAAACACGTGAAATATAAAAATATGAGCGTTTAACAGCTTTAATGCTCCTGCTGTTTCTGCTTCATTAGAGACGTAGTGAGAAAGAAAAGAGCAGCTGGAAGACTGAAAGACTGGATGATACTTCAACTGTTTTCTATTTAAATCTCCGTCTGTTTGGACTCCAAAGATGTTTCTGTGTCCAACTTTTTGAGTTTAAAATACGAGAAACTCTCAGCAACTAAGTGGAAACCTACAGAGCACAATTCTGATGAAGTTGGGACATTGTGTAAAGCATAAATAAAATAAAGAATACAATAATCTGCTAACCCTTTTTGACCTAACAGAATACATTACAAAGACAAGATATTCAATATTAAAAGTGATAAACTTCACTCATGTTTAATTTCATGCCCACAACACATCCTAAAAAAGCTGGGACAGGGGGCAATAAAAGACTAGTTAGAGGAAGAAGAAATGCTCAAAAAACATGAGCCCAACTGTTGAAAAACGCACGCTAAAGTGCCCTCTTGGGAGGCAAAACGCGCTCCAAATTGCCCTCTTGGGAGCCAAAACACGCTCTAAATTGCCTCCTTGGGAGGCAAAACACGTGCTACATTACCCCTGAGAGCCAAAACGCGCTCCAAAGTGCCCTCTTGGGAGCCAAAACATGTGCTACATTACCCTTGAGAGCCAAAAGGTGCTCTAAAGTCCCCTTTAGAAGACAAAACACGCTCTAAAGTGCCCTTTGTGCCCTCTTGGGAGGCAAAATGCTCTCTAAAGTGTCCTCTTGGGAGCTAAAACGTGTGCTAAAGTTCCCTCTGTGCCCTCTTGGGCATCTAAACGCATATTAAAGTGCCCTCCTGGTTGGCAAAACACACTAAACTGCCTTAAGCAGAAAAAACACACTAAACTCCAGAAGACTGTTAGGACTAAGAAATACTGTGGAACAATACTGCTGCAATGACCTATGTTGGGCCCTTTTTTGATCTATTTTGGCCAAAACTGTCTCACAGAACCAGTTTTGATTTCCTGGTGCTAATATGGTGTTTAAATGCCAGGCATGAAAACCCCTCACCTTTCAATGAAATTTGCCGGTGTGAAATCAAAATAAGTGACCTACGGTGTAGATCTGATGGAAAGGTTTTTTTGGGGGTGGGGGTAACCGACATGGACATGGAGGTATAGCAGAGATTATCAGTGAACTGCAAACATGTGCACGCGTCTGAAGGGAGCCTTGAATTGGACAAAAACATCCACTCTACAAGTGCAAGAGCATGGAAATATAAGTGTGAAGTGTTGTCTCTGTGAAGGAGGGGGGATACTGCTGCCTGATTGGTTTGAGAAGCATTTGGAAGCTTAAGAGGCCTCGCCAATCCAAGTGGAATATAGCGAACGGTAGTTTAATATTAGCTAAATGTAATATATCACCAGAAGAATTAAAGCTTGCTGAAAGAGGCATCATGTCATTGATGAATAACGTTAGCGAACACAGCAGGAGATATAACGTAGATATCTAAACAAGCCTCCAGTGGAAAATTAATTAACGCATTTCATGAGAGAAGTTATCAGTATCTTATATAGCATAATGGGACCATGTATAGATAGATACTTTATTATACATTCATACTGTCCTGTAATTCTGCTTGAATTTTCTGTCAAAACGCATCAAATTGATGCTTTTAAGTATGAAATATTCTATATTTTCTTACGGAGGATCATGCCCCCGGACCCCCCTAGAGGGGTCGTATCCTTCTCATCTTTTCCACCCCTGTCCTATTTTCATAGCTGAATGCACTGGAATACAGGAAATGGCATCTTCTTCACCAAAAATTTTCTGCGGTAAGGCCCCCGGACGGCTTAGGATTTATTTATTTATTTATTTATTTATTTATTTATTTATGTGTTCCTCATAGTCCAGCATTAAATCAACACAGTTCTCCTGAATACTGATCTTAACTACAAACTAACTTGAGTAGTCTGTCTAGTTAGTCTGTTTTAGGGCTTTATAATGTGCCATTTGTATAACATATAGACATGTCTAAAGTGCCCTTGAAAACAGGTGAAACCTAGTGCCCTCTTCAGTGGTGAGAAGGCGCTGTATGTGCCCTTTTTTTTTCCTTTTCACCCCTGCCCTTGAAAAGGTCTGTGCATGCCACTGCTGGTGTTGCAGGCATGCCAAGCACTTCAATGCACTTCATGCCTTTACATCATCCAATATTTTCCACAGCCTATTGAAGAAGCTGGTTTGTTTGACTTTATATCTCAGTTCAGAGGGAGAGAATTAGAAGTTTATCTCTTTGTTATAAAACGTCTTTGCTCCTCCTCGTGTTAAAACCACTGCAGCCACCAGAGGTCTCACTGTTGAATGATAACTTTCACATTATTATGTCATACTTGTAAATGTGAATTGTGGCTTCAGCATCTTTCAAGCCCACGTCCTTTATTTCTAACATTCTGCAGCTCTGTGACATTTTCCTCTTAATCAGCAGGAAACATGAATCACAGCAGGCTGGCTGTGAGAATAACTCACATCTCTGTTCTGGTTTGTTTCAGTCAGCAGAAGACTCAGTCACGGGGTTTTCTGTGATAAAAAAAGTTTCTCCTGGGCGTCCATTTCAGTCAATGTTGTCGTCTCATCCGCTCAGCCTTGTTATCCGCTCGAGTCAAACAGAGTCGACATTAAAATATGCAGCCGGATTGTTGACCAGCAGACGGTCGTGTTTGTGATCAGCAGAAAGTTCAGAGACTCTCAGGAGGGAGGTTTGCCAAAGACCAGAGAAGAAGAGAAAGGTTTTTCTGCTGCTGCTGGGAATTAAACCAGAGAGGACGAGAGAGTGTTTGAAGTGAGGCAGAGGCGACCCGGATGTAAACAGGAGAGAGGAAATTAAATCAATAAAACACAAAGTTCAGCCTGTCACACTGAAATCTGAGAACCAGAGCAAGCTGTCTGTGATTCCAGCACGGCTCCACACCGGGTCAGGGGGACCATTGGTCTGCTTTAGACCTGCACAGCTCCTCAGCATCATGGGGCGGATGCTAAAATAATCTGGAGCGTTGGCATGACTATTCAGCACATTCATTGTGCAAGTACTCACCAAAATAAATAAATATATAAATAAATAAATGTTGCTGTTTACAACACTTCCACCTATTGGAGGAGGTTTTAGAGAGAGCCTCTGTCCTATAACCTGACACAACACATGGACAGTTTCATATATCCGTCACTGAAATATTTCACTAGTCCATCTGGAGAAGAGCCCATAGAAAATGTTTTCAGGGGCAGAACCTTCAAAAACAACTGCAGCATCCTGAACCAAATATTCAAACAATGGGCAAACAGGGGCCTAACTATATTAGATAGAGTCATCGAGAAAAGAGAAATCAAATGCTTTCCTAAATTAAGGAGAGAATATAAAATAGAGCAACAAGATTTTTACATGGCTCTACAAATCAGAGACTACTTTAACAAAGAAATAAGGCTGGATCTCCCTGGTGAACAAAATAAAGTGATTGTGACTCTGTGTAATGCAAACAAGAACAATTTTGGAAGAGTAATATCTGAATTATACCAAGGTATGGTAGCAAATAAAAACACTTCAACTTTATACATAAGAGATAAGTGGGAAGAAGGACTAAAGGAAGTAATAACTGAAGATGTGAGGCAAAATATGCTTAAAACACACAAAACAACTAGTAAGTGGAAAGAATTTTGCTGGAAAAACATTGTACACGCCAAAAATGAAAAAGAGATGAACAACTGCTCCACAACTCTGCTGGAGACAGTCCAGAGAACAGAATGTGGGTCACACGCATATTTTTTGGGACTGTACTGAAATTACAAAATACTGGGACGATGTGTGGAAAGAGATGAAAAAGATATTGGGCTATGAACTACCTAAAACATGCACTGTACTATATTCAGGAAATGTGAATCAAGAAAACATCCACGACAAGGACTGGTACCTGATCAAGATTTTACTGGCATCTTCAAAAAAGGCCATCACAAGGAAATGGCACAAAAAACTCCCCCCTACTCGGACAAACTGGTTGGAGATCATTGACAAGATACATGTTATGGAGAGACTCACATATTTTGTAAAACTACAACAAACAAAAAAACCGACGGGAAAAATTGACTACCTACAAGCGCCATCATAAAGACTGAAAGTAATGCTACTGACACTCTGTTCTTTGTGTATTGTTTGTTTAAATGAAAAAAATTATAAATCACAAGTTAAAAAAAACAAAAACAACTGCAGCTGGTGATTGGACGATCGTTCTGCCAGTCAAACTCATCACAGACCAATCGTATCAAGCCACAGTATGACGTAGCAGTTCGACCCTGTTGTTAGCCGTTAGCTTAAACTACGTTTCAGTCCTTAGACTATCATCTTACATTAAATTATACCACACAGATGTATCATTAACCATTTATATGTGACATGAACCTCGTCAATGACAATCCCCACCAAGTTCTCCCGGTAAACTTCTGAGGAGAGCAGATTTCACCAAATATTTCACCACGACTACCACAGACTAACCGGCATCATCCGGAGGATTCATGCATCTCTCCCAGTTTCCCAGCAGTGATCCCCGATCAGGAGAAGAGCAAAAATATGATTTCTCATTATAAAAGCTTTAAGTGACGTTCTCTGCTCCTCTTTTAAAGAAGAAATTGAGTCAATTTCTGATAAAACTGCAGATATTGCTGCATCCACAGAGACCGCTTTAGAAGCCGCCATTGAGTCACAATGAATGAGGCAGGTCTATCTGCACTGCGAGGTTATCTGTCCTCCGTGGAGCTAACTTTTTTACTTTAACAGTTACACACAAAAATACACTCAGAACATCCAAACAGACTCCTGACTGTTGGCTTTTCTCTGTCTGTTCTCCTACAGAGTCTGTACTGCAGTGCTAAACAGGAGATTTTTGAAGCAAACTGTGACTCACTGGATGTTTTCTGTTTTGTGGACCATTCTCTTCGATGATTGTGCATGAAAATCCCAGTCAGTTTACAAAATACTTCGACCAACAACCCTACCATGTTGAAAGACTCTTGAACCACCTTTCTTCTTCTTTCTGATGTGAACTTCAGCAGGTCATCCTGGTCATGCATACATGCCTAAATGCACTGAGTTGCTTCCATGTGATTGGCTTTTGGATTATATAAGGTATTGTCATAATTTCAGGCTCTGTTGGTTGGTCAGTCGTCTTTGATAGGTTTCAATCACTTCATTGTGACGTCAGTCACATTTGAATTAACAGATAAATTGATTGAACAAATTGTAACGAGGTTTAACTACAACATCAACATCTTTAACAATCATAGGCTGAGTGAGTAGGCTAAAAGACTCACATTTACTGATTTAAAATTGCCGAAGAAAAAGTACAACATGTAGGATCTGAATAATTAAAATGTTCATTTTAATCAATCCCTCATGTTTTACCTCCCAAAACATCGTTGACAACAATACAATACTAAATGAATGAATAAACAATCCAATCTTTATTTTTTTCATTTAATCGAGTGAAATCCAAGCCCTAAAATGCTGCCCTGACTTCCTAAAGTCTCTGTTTGGAATAATTCAATTCAAGAGGCAGACTGTCCTGAATGTTTAAAAATATTTTCAGGCACATTAATGATTAAAAAGGCTCAAAAATCAGCAGATCTTCAGTCTTCTCTAATGAACAAAATGTTCTTATAAGACGCACAAAAGCTGCCAAACTCTTCTTCTTCTTCTGTGTATTTTTTTTTTTTTATTAAATAATTACAACAAAAGCTGTGTAAATATGGAGGGAGATCATCCAGCAGGGTCAGCAGGACTCCATGTTGGATTTCTTTAAACTCGTTCAGACAAACTTTAACAAATCAATGAATAAAACTCTGTGTGAACTCCATCTGACAAACACAGAGAGGAGGAGGAGAAGATGAACACAGCTCCGTCTTCTCCATCTCTCTCGGATCTCAAAGATTGTCTGAAGACACAAACAAACCTCATTAACACTCTCTAGAGCTTTAAATCAACTTTGAGCTCCTGTTCATCTTCTTGTCCTCTCCTTAAACCAAAGTGTGTTTGTTTGGTTTCTCTCCAGGTGGAGCGGACGGAGGTGATCCGCAGCTGTGTGAACCCCACCTTCTCCGACGTCTTCACTCTGGACTTTCATTTTGAGGAGGTGCAGCGTCTGCGCTTCGAGCTCTACGACATCAACAGCAGCCACAACGGGCTGAGGGAGGCCGACTTCCTGGGGTCGGTGGAGTGCACGCTGGGACAGGTGAGCCATGCTTCTGCCTTATATTAATGACCTCATGGGGGCGCCATTCAGAGATGATGGTGCTTCTCTTTGACTGTTTGCAACTTCCACTACGGTCAATGCTGGATAAAGAGTGGTGCAGGACAGTGTTAATTTTATTGACTATTTTCGTCATAGTTTTCATCAACTACCTTTTTTCCCCTGACGAAAACTAGACAGTAACTAATAAAAACAAGTGCACATGGACAAAAGCTAAAACTAAATTAACTGACATTTTCATCAACAAATAAAAACTAGACTAAAATGTTTGACAGAGACTTAATCCTATCAGACCTAATTTGGTCATGTAGAAAGTAGAGACAAGTTAGGAATATATCCAATCACAGCTACTTTGGTTGTGTGGAAAGGTTGGATGAGTTAAGAGGGACATCCAACCACAGCTGCCTTAGCTTGGTGGGGGTGGGATAAGTTGTGGAGCGATCCAATCAGAGCTCCTCTCTTTATGAATTGATATATTCATGTAGAGCAGGTTCACTGTTTGTTGTCAGTTCTGGTATTGTAACTGAGATGCTCTGCCAGGTAGCCTAAATAAAGGTGACTGCATTTCACACAAAAGTTCAATTTGTTTCTGTTCATTTATACATTCAGACTTTACTAGCATTCAATAAAGGGTTATTAGATGTTTCATTTTATCCAAGTGTAAAACATGACTTCAGAAACTCAAGGAAACACAAAAAATGCCTTACCCTTTACACTTCATATTCTAGTCGACTAAATTTACAGTAGATTTCATCGACTGAACTGTTGTGAAATTTCATCAACTAAAACTAGAGTAAAATTAAAACAATTTAGATGACTAAATTTTGACTAAAACAAAAAGATATTTAATGCCAAAGACTATAACTAAAACTAAATTAAAAAGTGCTGTCAACATTAACACTGGTGCAGGAACGAGTCCAAAATAAGGACACAAGGATACAGGAATTTATTGGTCCTTATACAACAGGTTGCATAATGAAATTAAATTGTGGTTCCCTCTTAATTGGGTAAGTGATTGTAGAAAAAAAAAGGTCAAACATGGAGTATTGCAGATGGTGCTTTAAGTAATCTTACAGCCTGAGGGAAGAAGCTGCTCTGCAGTCTGGTGGTACACAGGAGTCAGTTAGTATTTAGTAGTTCCTGGTACCCAAGGCTGAAACTTTATGGGATTTTTAAAAAGCATCAACGATTAATTCCCTAAATAAGGGTCATGATAAACACATGCACACAAGATTTTAACCTTTAATCCGAGACAATAAGAAGACTTCAGTGTTGCCTGCTTTTGACTTTAAAATGCTGTTCTTTAAAATGAAAGTTGCTAAGAAGGACTACAAAAATGGCCAGGAACCCTAATGCCAACATTAAATTGTAAAAAGTGCTAAATCTGCAGATGATCCAGAATGCAGCAGCACATCTGGCCATGTCTGGAGTTTTTTATTGTCATATTTTGAGGCTCTGGGACTCTGCGTGCTCGATCTAAACAATGAAAATCTAGTTCAATACATAGATAAATCACATCAGGATGGCCAATCCCGCCTTCATAAAGGGATTTATACTGAACCTCTGTATAAAGTCTCTAGATTCAAACCAATAAACCAGTATATTTGTTTGGATCAACTTCAGACCCTCAATTCAAACATCATATGAGCCCTACCAGCATTAAATTGTTAAAAGTGTTAAATCTGATCTCTTTTTTGAAGCCCTCATGATTGAATGTCTCTGTTGTTTAATTAAAAGCTTTATGGTTTGAGGTTTTATTTCCCCAGAGGATCTGTTTGATTCCTGGCCTTTTATTCTGGGATTAAAATCATTTTAACATCAAATGTCAGTCCGTGGATTTTGCAGAAAACAAGCCTTCAGAATCTTAAAGGTTTTCATCTGGACTGAAGATTTTTCTTCACCACAGAAACTTGGATGCAGAGAGAATGAGGTTTCTTTTCTGCACAAGAAAAAACATCAGTAAAAACTATGACTGCTGATGTTTTTGTATCTTTAGAGAAATATCAAGCCACCATCAGAGGCTTCAGCCTGAACATCAGAGATAAAAAAGCAGAAAAATCACATCAGTCCTTCAACTTAATGTACTGTCAGGCCAACTCACAATGTTCAAAGACAAAACAACAAACCAAATCTGACAGAGGAAAACTCAATAAGTCATTATTTCTCCATTTGAAGAAACAAAACTTTCTGTCTCAGTTCTCTGAAAGTTTCTTGGATTCCTTGAAAACACTTTTTACACTTGGTGATATCTCCTCTTCTCTCCACTGCATGTTCAAAAACACCTCATAATATCATTTTAATTCCTTCAGCAAGGAAGAGGCGGGCAGAGCTCACCTTGTTTGTGCATCCGCCCTGTGGTTTAGTTTATAATGTATTTCTTTCAAAAATTACACAAAGTGCTAATCTTAGCCTAAAAATGGATAACCTAGCCTAATGCAGTAAAAACAAGTCACAACAAGCACACAGGACAGTTTAGAGTTGCTGAACAGTTTATCTGGTGACTGTAGGCAGAGGCAGGCTAACACTTCCCATTGACTCCCAGTGTTTGAGCTAAGCTAATTAGCGGTGGGTGAGCTTTGCCCGTCTGTTCCTTGCTACTGAATGCACAGTCGAAAGAATGGAGTCTATCTGCTTGTCATGAACTCAGGAGTGAGGCAAGACATGAAACCAAACAAATGTTGGCGAATCCCTTAAACCACTACCAATATAGTTACACTACTGAGCTGGGAAGACAGAACACAGCTATACATACTCTATTCCGCCTTATACAACAGAAGTGGCGGTTCTCTGTGGTCCTGTCCTTCCTCATCTGCATCAGCTGCAGTGTTTTGCGGCTGGTAGATCAGTGAAAAGGATACAGTTGAAGTAATGTCAGCTGATACAGACAAATATATGATATGTATGATATGATATGATCGCGGTGAAACTCGAGCGGGCGTGGCGTCACTGAGCAACACGATGGTGACAAAACGAGCTATTTTATGGACAGGCGATGTGACAACTCTGCACTGAGTATGTTGATGCTTGATATGTTGTTGATGATGACTGAGGACTTGATGATGATGATTATCTTGAGGTGACCTGACAAGGTTGTCTGTTGGATGCTTGGATTAACTCTTTGACTGGCATTGTAACCGTCTGACTTTTCTCTATGAACCCACGAGACAGGTGTGTGAATATCCCAGTAGATCAGCAGTTTCTTAAATACACAGACACACAATCATGCCACACTCAAGGTCACTTTAATCTCCATTCCTCTCCGCTCTGATACTCGGTTTGATCTTTAGCTGGTCTTCTTGACTACGTCTGCATGGCTAAATGCACTGAGTTGCTGCCGTGAAGAAGTGTTAGAGTTGATTTCAGATGGCAGCAGGCTTCAGTTGAAATAAAACACTTTAATGACAGTCAAAATAATAAAGTGGAGCGTCTGCCTGAGCCCTGCTGGTAGAAGAATCAGATATGTTGAGCGTGGTCATCCATCTGCTGCATCTCATTATGATCTGAGCTTTGAGTTTCTCCTCAGGACTTTTCTGCTCTCTGCGACTGACGCTCCCCGGGCTTCCTGCAGACGCTTCAGTTTGTAGTGTTGGAGGATTTTTAATGAGCAGAGGAGAATGAAGTCTGATGCAGGAGGAGGGCTTCCTCTTTGTCTCCTCATTTTGTTTTCTACCAGCAGCAGCAGCAGCAGCAGCATCCCTCAGTTCTCCTGCCAGATCCTCCACCGGCAGATGGAGCAGAGCAGGACGGAGCTGACGGAGGGACAAAACCTCAGGAGATGGAGGCTAATGAGAGCAGAGAGGGGGCAGGGCTTAGGGCTGTAAATGCAGGACGGAGAGAGAGAGATAGTTACCTTTGAGGTTTTCGAATGAAGCTGATGTAGGAGTGTAAAATCTGCAGTTCACTGAGTGTCCACTAGAGGCTGTATGCAAAAGCAACAAACAACACACACACTCCATGTTAACATGTCGGTTTCTTCAAGCAGATGGAGTGAAAATGCTTTCAGCCTGAATCAAAGTTCATGTCTTTACTTTTCTTTTTTTGTTTTTGCAAAATCCAAAATAATTCTATTTACTGTAAATTTAAGTTGTGCCCCCAAACCCAGGAGGGATCTGATGCATGCTCTACTACCAATATATGAATGAATGAATGAATGAAATGTACTTTGGTGCCGTTGCAGTAAAACAACTTAGAAGATTAAAGTTAAAATTCAAAGTTTTCAAGCTGACTGAAAGGTGTAGGCAGAAGCCAAAGCTTATTATAGACTCAATTCAGAAGTTACACAGACTATTTTGTCCCACTCCAAACAGAAATGTAAATTTTACTGTAAAAAGAGTGCAAAAAAGATGATAACCTGGACCTGCTCTGTCTTTGCGTGCAGATCGTCCATCAGAGGAAACTTTCTAAAGCTCTGCTGAGACCAGGAGGGACGGTGGGCAAAGCCATCATCACGGTGAGAAAAGCAAAAACCTATGCTCCCTCTAGCTTGTTCTCTTTTACCTTTTTTATTCTAGCCCCCATCATTCCTTTTTTTTGTCTTGTTCTTGTCGTTTCTCAGACATTTGTCATTCATTCTTTACTTTATTTACTTAATTTAAGGTCTTTTTTATTTGTCTGTGCTCTTCCTCTCCTTCTATCTTTTCTGGTTAAATGCATTTATTTGTTCACTTAATTTTCTTTTTATCTTTCTTTTGTCTCAGAGCTTTGCATCCCTCATTTATCCTTACCTTTTACCTTTTATTCTTTACCTTCGCCAAGGAGGTTGTTTTTGGCAGCGTATGTTTGTTTGTTAGCAAGATTACAGAAGAGCTACTGGACGGATTTTGCTGAAATTTTCAGGAGATGTTGATACTGGCCCGACCTAAAAATGATTAGATTTTGGTGGAGATCCAGACTGAACCATGCTTGGGGGTTGATTTGGTAGCTGGAGAGGAGGCAGCTGAACTCCTGGGGCACACCCTCTAGTTTTAGCAGTTACTCATGTAGCTGAAAGGGGTTGATGCCTCTTGCCTCAGGATCCTCTGGGAGTAGAGTTTTCACCCCTGCTCACTCAGACTGCACGTTAGCGGTGCTGGTGGTGCAGGAGTTATGTCAGGGATGATGATGCTCCGATGTGCTCCCATAACTGACCTGATGGACCTTTTCCCCTCCTTCTTTCATGGTCTGTCCTGCTTCATGTTGTATCCCTCTTTTTCTTTATTCGTCAATTTTCTGTTCATCACTATTTTTCTCTTTTCTTTCCTTCCTACTTTCTGCCCCTCTTTCCTTTTACTCTTAAACCCAGTTTTTCACCATCATCTCCAAACCAGGCAGCAAGCCCCAGGGCTGTAAATGGAGGCCCATGCAGAAGTGCCAAAACTTGTAGTACCCAGAGTGTCCACTTGAGGCTGGCTGCAGAAACCTGACACTAAAATGACTGTGTATGAGAAACATGTTTTTATAACCCTAAATAAATATCTTAACAAGCTGAATTCAGTCTAAATATATATATAATACATCTCTGTGCTCTCACTGTTTTTTTTTTTAAATATCAAGACAATTTTCCTTTTATTGAGAATTTATTGAGGATTTTGGAAATGCAGAGTCGCCATTGGTCAGACTGCCTTAAGTCCTGCTTTAAGGCAGTCTTTCTGTCTGAGATAACTTCAGTACAGCAGCGTCCATTGTTGTCCACGGGTGACGTCTTATGGCTTTATCCAATTCTTTTACAGTCTCTGCTTCAAACATGAATCATCTTCCTCTCCTGCTTTTATTTTGGCGGGTCGACCCCCCTCAAAGGCTTTATGTTTTTGTTTATTCCTCTATCTGTCTCTGAGAATAAACTTTTAAATCCTCAGTTTGTGGCTCTTTGAGTCGTTTAAACCTCCGTCAGACAGGAAGGAGGATTTTTTTTGCTTCTGTGGTTTTCCAATCAGAGCTCAGATCCTCTGATCCGCACCGTTTCGATCTCCTCTCAGACGGATTATTTCTCAGTTTATCCCAAAATTCTGAGCTGGAAAATCCTCCTGATGTTTCTCCTCAGCTCACCTGGGCTGAGAGCAGTCACACAGGCATTTTGGTTTTCTTCCTCTATCATTTTTTGTTTTTCTCTGCCTCTGTTGGCTCACTCTTAGATTGTTTTATTTTGAAGCTCTCGACTCTTTCTTTCTTTTATTGTACTGTTTTTCTTTTATTTGTTTTGTCTTTATACTCATTCATTTTTCTGTACACACCTTGTCTTGCATCCTTGTTTTAACATTTTCTCACACTAACTGATGTGTGTCTCTGTCCTCCCACTTGTCTTTTTTATATCAACTTTTATTTGCTTTTTAAAATCTCTTTTTCTCTCCTTCTTGTCTTTCTCCTGTTCCTTCATTGGTGCTTAAAATTTTTGCATTTTCATGCAATTTCTTTCCCTTTCATTCTTGCCTTTGCGTATTGCTTTGCACGTCTCTTATTCTTTCTTTCTTTGGTTCCCCTCTTCTCATACACTGTTACTTACACAAACATATATGTGATGCAAACAACTTTTTTGCCCCTTTTTTGTCCAGTTTTTTCACACTTTATCCCTAAAAATTAAGGTTGCTTTCACACTTAGTTTCAGTTTTAGTTATAGTTTTTTGCCTAAAATATCTTTTTGTTTTAGTCATAATTTAGTCATCTGAATTTTTTTAATTTAAGTCTAGTTTTAGTTGATGAAATTTCACAATGTTTTAGTCGACAAAATCTACTGTAAATTTACTCGACTAAAATATGAAGTGTAAAGTGTAAGGCATTTTTATGTTTCCTTGAATTTCTGAAGTCATGTTTTTCACTTGGATAAAATCAAACATCTAATAACCCTTTATTGAATGCTAGTCAATTCTAAATGTATAAATGAACAGAAACAAATTGAACTTTTGTGTGAAATGCAGTCACCTTTATTTAGGCTACCTGGCAGAGCATCTCAGTTACAATACCAGAACTGACAACAAACAGTGAACCTGCTCTACATGAATATATCAATTCATAAAGAGAGGAGCTCTGATTGAAGCTAAGGCAGTTGTGATTGGATGTCCTTCTTAACTCATCCAACCTTTCCACACAACCGAAGCAGCTGTGATTGGATAAATTCCTAACTTGTCCCTACTTTCTACATGACGATTAAGTCTCTGTCAAACATTTTAGTCTACTTTTTACTTGTTGATGAAAATGTGTGATGATCACGAAAATGAAAATGATGAAAATAATTCATCAAAATCAACACTGGTGGGTAGTGCTCAAAAATTGTGCCAACTGGAACCTGGTGTTCTGGTGTGCAGAGTGGTAGCATTATTTGGTTCCAAGCTTAGGACCAAGTTCTGTGAGACTAGTAAAGTCAAAGACACACCACGAAGTAGGCTACTCAAGAAGACAAAACCTCAAGAAGACCAGTTCCTCACTCTTGTTTTACCGAGGAACAGTAGGCTTTCTTCCAGAAGATTTTGGCATGTTTATTTTGAGGGCTATCCACATATTTGTTATGGATGAGGAGTGTGCCAGCTGCTCTGCACATAGTCAACACACAGCCTGGTCTTTTTTTCTTATTTTGCCATAGCAGTGTGGAGCCCAGAGTGCTTCCTCCATTTTCCCGAGCTGTACATTCTGTTGTTTAGGTCACTTAGAGCAAAGGAGCGCCCTGTGTTGGATTGGGCAGACTGCTCCAGGCACCCTAAAGTGCCATTGTGCTCTATATTTTACATTCCAGTGTTTATTTAGAGTTCGAGTTCAGATTTTACCCACAGGCTCAAACAGATATTTGAATATGGAGTATAAGGAAACAGCCCTAATCAGTATGAGAGGCTTTTGGAATAATAGCAGAGGCACTTTGTTGTGCTGCTTCTCTTTCTTTTGTCTTTTTCATGTTCCTCTTAATTCTTGTCTCAGTTATTTCCCTTCATCCCTTGTCCTTTTCCATCCTCTGTCCTCCATGTCACGTCTTTTCTCTTCCCCTGTGAAGGTGTTTCTGTATAAACTCTCTCTCCCTCGGGTTGTTTCTGTCTGTTTACACGATGACAAACTGAATATATTTACATTATCAGCAGCATCTCTGAACTCAAACATGTCTCCTAATCCCTGCAGGCGTCTCTTCATGTCTCATCTCAATGTGATCATGTTTATTAAATTCAATATTTCATCTTTAACGTATTAGATGTAAATGTGTTCATGCTTCAGGGGAAAACACACAATGATATTTTAATAAATGTTTCTGCGTGAAAAGGATTTGTCACAGGATTAACACAACAGGAAGTCTGAATGTCTGACGTGTTGCTGAACAATAGACTGTAAAAATGTTCGAGCCCGGGTTGTTTTGTTACAGCTTCTCTAACATTCATGACCAAGTGAAGCTTCTGGCTTTAACCCATAACATAATTATATCTTGGTTTCCTTTATAAATAAGTTATGTCCATCCTGTGGGAGTCATGTTTCTTGTTTTACATCTGTTCATGTGATAATATACTGTAACACTGAAAGAAACAAGTCCTTTTTTGTTATGTACAGAGCTTGTGCTCTTGACCTGAAATATCGGTATCGGTATCAGCGATAATGAATTAAAAAAACAACTACATAGCGGATATCAGCAAAAACCCAATATTGTGCATCTGTACAATTTATCCATGAATTAATCAGTCCAACCATTCAACTGTTCATCTATCTATCCAGTCATTCACTGATACAAACATACATCCAACCATTCATCCAACCATCAGTCCATTACCCATCCATTCATTTATTCCATCTTCCATCCATCGAGCTGCTCTGTCTATCTAACCGTGAACCATTCCTCCAAGTTTCCAATTATTCCACCATATGTCAATTCATTCATCCATCCATCCATTCATCCAACCATATGTCCATCATTCATCTATTTAATCATTCTACTATTTATCCATCCATCCATCTGTCAAACCAGTTATCTAACCATTTGTCCATTATTTATCCATCAGTTCCTCAATCCATCCAACTATCCAACCATTCGTCTATTCATCTATCTATCCATCATCCATCCATTTATTTATCCAACCATTTCATCCATTGAATTTATCTATTCGGCCAACATCCATCCATAAACTTTCCATCCATTTATCCAACTATTCATCCAACAATCCTTCCTTAACATCATCTGTTCAATCACTCGACCATTTATCCATCAGTGTATCCATTAGCCATCATCCATCCATTCCTTTAATCACTCATCCAACCATCCATCCATTTTTTTCATGCATCCATTCACCCAACCCAATCATCCATCCATTTGAAAAGACTGTAACACACAACTTAACACACTTGATCTGAAAACAGCAACCAGTGACGTTTTAACCCGTCCCAGGATCCTCTCTGGCACTGGGACAATTTTAGGCCTTTTTTGTTTGTTAGATCTATCTGGTCCTCATAGTTCTTGGTTTTTTTCTCTGTCACGGGTTAGAATATTATGCACCATACATTAATATAAATTAAAGTGGTTTATTTGTCATTTAGAAATATAGGTTTAGACTAAAATACATAAACAGGATTAATATTTCCCTTAGAAATCTTTAAAAAGACTCCTTTTCTTTTCTAAACTGATTTTAATGTATTTTAGCAGGACAAAGGCTGCCTGGATGTTTTTTTTTGCAAACTAAAACAAACAAACAAACAATCACATAAGCTTGTATTTTTGTGAATGAACATTGAAGAAGGCAATTTATTTCTAAACCAAGATGTAAAATAACAATGTACTTTTGAATCTCAGAGACATGAAACCACCAGGCTGTAGTGTGAGCTGTGCCGATGTGTTTATGTGTTAATGTGTTTATGTGTGATTTTGTGTGTGTGTTTCAGATCACAGCCGAGGAGCTGACGGGAAACGACGACTACATCGAGCTCTCATTCAGTGCCAGGAAACTGGATGACAAGGTGAGTGAGAGTCTCCGTGCACTGAGGTTTTCCTGTTTTATTATTTTCCTGATGTCGGCTGACTCACATTTCACTGTGACTGAACAGGAATAAAAGTTTAATGAGTGGTTGTAGAAAATAAGGATAGATATGACAGCAGCTGTCAGCGGGAATGTATTTTTATTTATTTCAAGACTTTTCAGGGAGGATTTTAAGGTCAAGGCTTTTTAAAAACAGAAATAGAGCAGAGTTTTCAATTTGAGAGACGAAAAGAAAAAAAAAACAGACACAAAACAACAAAAGAGAAACAACTTTCAATACAGGACTTACTTTGGGCAGATAGTGCACGTGCCTCACAGAAAGAAGGTTGCTGGTTCGATCCCTGTGCCGGTCAGGGCCTTTCAGTGTGGAGTTCGCATGTTCTCCCTGTGCATGTGTGGGTTTTCTCAAGTTTCCCTACAGACAAAAAACATGCTCATTAGGTTAACTGGTGACTCTAAATTGCCCTTAGGTATGAGTGTGAGTGTGAATGGTAGCCTGTCTCTCTATGTGGCCCTGTGATTGACTGGCAGCTGGTTTAGGGTGTACCCACCTCTCGTCCAATGTCAGCTGGGATAGGCTTCAGCCCTTGCCACCCTGAAAGGAATGAGATGATGGACAAAAGGTTTGGTTTGTCCTTGTTAACTTATCCTAACAAACCCTGTACTGTGTTTGTTTGTTTGTTTGTTTGGTTTTTGTAGGACTTTTTCAGCAAATCAGATCCATTTCTGGAGATCTACAGACTGAACGATGACGCCACGCTTCAGCTCGTCTACAGGACTGAGGTACGCTTGTGTTGCGTTCTCATTTGTGGTACTGACTCGGCTCTCCTCTGTTTTAGTTCCAGACTCTTTATTTTCATCACAGTCTTCTGAATGCTTTAATATAGCCCTTTTCCACCAGCACGCCTCAGCCCTACTCTACTCTACTCTACTCTACTCGGCTCTACCCGGTTTGCGTTGCGTTTCCACCGGCACGGTACCTCCTAAAACAAACCAGTTTTTAGTACCCACTCTGCTCTGGTTCTAAGCGAGCTGAGTCGATACTAAAAGGTGACGTCGACCGACTGCCGGCTACTGATTGGTCAGAGAATGTCGTCACAGATGAATCATGAGCGCGACAGGCTAGCTAACATGCTAGCAGTAGCTACCATTAGCTTACCCTGATACGTCTTTTCTTTGCAGCTTGATTGTTCTCGTCCTCGGTATTTCTTCTCGCCGCCTGCAGCCTTCTTCTGCTCTCCTCTTTCATTCGATTTGTGACAAAAAGCCACAGATCGAGCATCAAGTATACTATTGCCTCTAAGTACTCCATTGTTTTGATTAGTGTGTCGCGCTCAAAATGAGGTGAACGCAGTGTCGCTCAGCTGTTTTATGGCAACCCTGCCCCCGCTGGGCAAGGAACCGGGCTGGTGGGAAAGCAGCACAATGCGAGCAGAGTAGAGCCGGGTAGAGTCGGGGAAAGCCGAGCCGAGTAGAGTAGGGCTAAGACGTGCTGATGGAAAAGGGCCATTAGTTCCTCCTCTACAAAGGCAGGGTCATGATAGGGTGACTGTTTCAAGCTCTTGTGATGTCCAACACAACACTAGACAGGGTTATTGTGGATCCTTATGAAGTCTTTAAAGGCTTTGGTTTAGAATTTTTAAATTTGAGGCCTTGAAAAGTCTCAAAAAGCCTTATTTTCATCTGATTTTTTTAAATTATAGCATTTTTTGCAGTGCATCTGTATCCGTCTGCGTAAACCCAGATACTTTTTGCTTCACTAGTAAATACTACTCGTGCACTAGTTGACCATATTTGGAGTATATGTACTCCAAATTCAAGTACTGGTAGAGCTGAACTACAGTTGGTATCATTGATATCCATTTTTTTCCCAGACAGCTTTCCAGTGTTCTATCTTTGACGAGTCATATGGTCCTAAGTTTGAAATGGTACCACCAAATAGTAATAGCTATATTTAGTTTTAGCTTATTTTAAAGGTGACTAATCAGGCTTTCCAACAATATAAAATACAATAAAAATTGGTGTTATTAAAGGTGAGAATTCAATCAACAGAATATCTGAACTTCATTTGAGGAGTCTTTATTTAAATGAAACATGTTAAACAGGGAACAGCTTCTTGTGTTGGACCAACTCCTCCAAATGACTCTTTAAACTGTGGAGGAGCCCCAAATGGAGGACATGGAGATGATAATGTACCTGGTTCTCCGTCTGTGGCTTTTTGGCACGGTGAGGGGACAAGTTTTGCTCCAGGGACAGTTACAAGAAGAGGAACAAGAGAGTTTGGGAAGCCATACAGCAGTATGAAGCCAACCACAGAAGAGATTTGATTCCCATGATGAACATCACACCAATGATGCTCTTGGTGACGATACTCTCTGACCAATCAGTGTCTTTATGTCAAATTTTAGTATCAGCTCAGCTTGCTTCGAACCTCACCAAAGGGGGAGCTAAAAAAGGCCCCAGGTGTCCTGAAGGGAAAATTTGTTAAATGTAAGAAGAGCTCAGCTGAGTCAAGCTGATGCCACAATGATGTGAACTCTTTGAGGCACTTTTATGTCAAAGCTTCTGTCCGAAGACATTTTCATCTCTTTATCTGAAATGATTTCAGCAGTTTCAAAAATGTACAACAGGAATAATGAGGTTTGAATCTTTGTTTGATGTTCTCTGTCTGTCTGCTTTCAGACTGTTATGAATAATCTGAACCCGGTCTGGAAAACCTTCAAAGTGTCTCTAAACTCGCTCTGCAGCGGAGACCATGAACGCAAGCTACAGGTACACACCCACACACACACCCACACACACACAAACACACACTCACAGTCTCTTATATCAGTCGATGGTTGCTGTGGCTCCGTCTAAATGTGGACGTCTGATTGGCTGCTGCAGGTCAAACTGATGTGTGACCCTTTCTGCTGATAAATACAAAACAGGTATTTATAATGAGGTCTCTTCAGTGTGTTTATGTTTTGATTTTCAGACACAAACCCCTTTCAAGTGAAGTTGGGACATCACAAATATTCTCTCATTTTGATTTGATGCCTGCAACATGTTCCAAAAGAGCTGTGACGGGGGTTTGTTTACCTTTTAACAACATTAACAAGTGTTTGTGACCTGAGGACCAAACTGTTGAAGCTTTGCAGGTGAATTCTTTCTAATTCCTGCTTGATGAACAACTTCAGTTGCTCAACAGTCTGGAGTCTCCATTGTTGTATTTCGTGCTTCATAACACTCCTCACCTGTTCAGTGGAGACAGGTGTGGACTGCAGCAGGTCAGTCTGGTCCCTGCACTCTTTCACTCTGAAGCCACACTGTTGTAACTCGATCAGAATGTGTCTTCATTGTCTCTGAAATAAGCAGGGACGTCCCTGAAACAGATGGATGGCAGCATGTTGCTCCTAAACCTGTATGCACCCTCACAGATGTGCAGGTTACCCATGCCATGGGCACTAACACCCTCCATACCATCACAGATGCTGTCTTTTGACCTTTGCTCTGATAACAGTCTGGACGGTCCTTTTCCTCTTTAGCCCGGAGGACACCACGTCCATGATGTCCAAAAACAGTCTGAAATGTGGACTCAGACCACAGCAGACTTTTCCACTTTGCCTCAGTCCATCTCAGATGAGCTGAGAAGCCGGCGGTGTTTCTGGGTGTTGTTGATATTTGTCTTTGTCTTTGCATGGTAGAGTTTGACCTTGACCTTGTAGATGTAGAGATGAACTGTGTTAACTGACAATGGTTTTCTGAAGTGTTCCTGAGCCCACGTGCTGATATCCTTTACAGAATGATGCTGCTTTATAATGCAGTGGTGACCGAGGGATGGAAGGTCACAGGCATTCAATGTTGGTTTTTGGCCTTGGCTGCTTATGTGCAGAGATGTTATTCTTAGACTGTTGAACTATTTGCTCACACAGTTGTTCACAAAGTGGTGAACCTCGCCCCATTGGGATGCTCCTTTTATACTCAATCAGGACACTCACCTGTTTCTAATTTACCTGTTCACGTGTTGAATGTTGCACACAGATGTTTTTTGAGCATTCCTCAACTTTCCAAGTCCTTTATTGCCCCTGACCCAGCCTTTTTGGAACATGTTGCAGAGGATAGATGCAAAACAATTAAATCTATCAGTTTGAATGTTAAAAATCTTGTGTGTATTTAATGAGCTTAAGTGGAAAAGGATTTTCAAATTATTGTACTCTGTTTTTATTGAAACTGTCCCAACTTCACTGGAATTTGGGTTTGTACTTAATGAAGGTGCACAGCTGATGGGGTCCTTCAGGAGATACAGGAAAATAAAACAAATATAAAAGAAGCAGTAAAATAACTGAATAAATGAGCACAGTAAGATTTTTTCCATGTTTTAGCTTCATAAATATTTTTAATTTGCTTGTTTTCAAAATGTCCTTGTGTTCCCCTCTTAAACAAAAACAAACAAAACAAAAACAGCACAAACACATCTTATGTCTGCTCCCCTCTGGATAACGGATTCTCACCTGTTGTGTTTTCACCCTGTTCCCCCCCCGTCATGCTCATTAGTGACTTCCTGTCATTTCTGACACAGAGGTCCTTCAATCAGCTCGGGGGCCACAGGTTGAGCCCCCTGTCAGCAGGAGGAGATGAGGTCAGGAGAAAGATCAGAGAATAATTTAACGCCAAACAGACTGAAGGAGGATTTTATCTTTACACTGCAGAGATGACATCAGCATTTAATGATTAATAATCACTGAAATATTCAATATTATATTTTTTACCTTTTGATAGTGTGTTTGATGATTTATTATTTAATTATCTGCCAGTGAAACAATCTGATTATTAATGATAATAATAACTTCATTTGTTTAGCTCTCTCTTTGATGAACATAGGGGGCCAAATGTTACAAACTGAAGCATAACATGATCAAAAATAAAACAAGAATAAATAATATATAAATCATATTTATGTAAAACTCTCAGGATTTTTCAATTCCTTAGAAAAAAAAAGAAAGGTTTTCTGAAGATGCAAGGGTCCTACCTGTCAGCAAATATATGCAGCTCCTCAGGATTTATAACACTATCATTAATATTTTAAGCACAAAAGCAAAAAGTGAAGCCAATTTGATTACCTTAGTTTAAGCTAATTAACTCATTTTAATGTCTGTAATTTATGTATGTATCAGTTTTACTTTTTACTCTCATTTATTGTTAAATCCAAGTTTTGATTTTTATTTTTTTAAGTTTCATTTTGCTTTTAAATATGGTATTGTGTTGCCCGTATTTCTTATCATGATCACATGTAGGGATGGAAAGTTGAGAACCGATAAAAACTCCCTCAAGGAATCAATATCATAACTGTAACATAAAACAAGAATAAATAATATAACTTTTGTGCAGTAACCTCTCTATTTTTCATGATTTCTAGCTTTTCCCTAATCAGTGAACCCAGTGACCTTTCACGGTTTTGAGGGCATTACTCTACATCAATAAAAGAGTTAAAAAACAATTACCAATTAGGAAAAAAAATGTATTTATTTAAATCTCACAGGATTTTTGATTCCTTAAAAAAGGAAAGGTATTTTGAGGATTTAACTTATTTATATTATCCATATTTTTTTAGTATTTTAAGCACAAAAGCAAAAAGTACATTTAAATTTGATGAAGATTTGGCTAATTCATTAAATTTAACGACTTTTATTATTTATTTATGAGTATCACTATTTAGCCATACTTTATTCTTAGTTTTTTGACAGTTTTACATTTTACTGTCTGGTGTTTAATTTAATCTTTAGTGTTTGTTTGTATTTCTTATCATGGTCAGATGTAGGGATGGGAATCGAAATCCAATTCCAGTTAAGAAAAAATAACTCCCTCAAGGAATCAATATCTTTGTTTTTTGTTTTTTTGCTTAACATCTCCCTTATAATTCCTTCCACTTCGTCCTGCATGTCTTGCAAATCAAAGACGGCTTCTCTTATGAGAGGCAGTCAGCAGAAACGACAACGAAGAAGTCAAAACTGCACTCACGGCAGCTCGGTGTTGAATAAACTGTGTTTGACATTGTTGCCTCTGTGGGTCGACTCACACACAAATAATCAGGATTTGATAAGTGTGGAAAATTAAACTCATCCTAATAAAGAAATGTTTCACACTTCTGAACAAACTTTCGCTAAGGCAGCTTCCATGCTAATCTCTTCAGAGCGGCCATCTTTAAAGCTGACAGTATGTCCCGTCTGTATCTTGTTCGGTGAAGCACGCTGTCAGTCGGTGCCTTCAGACCAAACTAAAGTTTCCAACTCCAGACTCTGCAGGATCTTCTTCACTCGGTTCTATTTTGGAGTTCTTGTAGTTAAACGGCCTGAAGGGTCTGTTCTGTGCTCACAGATTCAGCCTGGATGACGCCTCCGGCTCTGAGTTAATATTCCTGTTTGTAAAACACTGAACAGGCGTCAGCATCAAACCGAAGGAACACAAACATCATTTACTCCAACAGACGCTCCTACAGGCTGTCAATCAAAGACAGAAATATGATCCAAGATTCTGCAGGAGGAAACCTAAAAATAAAGTTCTGGAGAGTTTGAGGGGGAAAGTTTGTCAGAAACAGAGAAAAGTTTGAAGAGTTTGAATGTGATAAAGTCAAAGTGAGCAATTTAGCAGATCAAGGTGACAATAATTCTTAACCCTCACAACTCCAAGTTCTTTCAGTAGGGATGCAGAATATTATCGGACCAATATCAGTATTTGCAGATAAATTTAATACAGATAATATTAAAACTCGTGGATATTAACAGCCGATATATTGAACATAGTGGGGCAGGAATATTCCATATTGTCTGTACTTTTGACAAAATGTACAATCATACCATGATGTTTCCCCCATCATCAATCAATTTCCACTTTTATGCATCAAAAGTATAATTTATTAAGAAAAAAATGTCGTTCTTCTTGCTTGACATCAGTTTCAACAAAAACGGACTGTAACCTTGAAAGGAACAGATCAGACATTTTGTGCTCTGGACACAATCAATCAACCAATCAATCAATTAATCAATTAGTCAGTTTTTATTTATATATCACCTGCTCAAGACACTTTATAATAGATCCTTCATATGCATACATACAAATACATGTAATAAATACAGTGTATTTGTAAATACACATCCATCCATCCATCCAGAGGTGGATCCATCCAGGCAGAGACAAAGGGACTAAAAATAAGAATTTATGATAGAGACAAACCCATGGACGCCCAGATCATAAATCTGTGCTCATCACAATTGTCTCTGCTGAATATAGATTCAGTCAATCCATCTTTATCTGTATAGCACCATATTTGTTGAATACAAATGTATTAAAGGTATTTTCAAGAGGGTCCTCATGTCTATGTGTTTGTAAAGATAGTTACTATGGATGTATAATCAATACAACCATGGATAGAGAGATCAATCTAATATTAACATTAATATCTATAGTGAATAAAATCTGGAGAGGAATGACGTTGATTAATATAGCAGCATCTAGCTGAACTGTCATTAAAATGGGTCTAAAAGTATGAATTTATGTTAAATGATGTCATTCACGAAATATTGGTATCTGCAACAATAAGGTTGGTTATATTGTACATCCCTAACTGTTCAGCTATCTCTCAGTCTGTCTGGATCTTCTGCATTAATGCATGATAACACCTCAGTCCTTTCAGGCACAAACATGTCACTTATGATCTTTTTCTCTGGACAATCTGAACTATCAGAGTATGTATTTGATGTATTAAATGTTGTAAATAGAGGCAAAACAATAAATAAATCATATAAATTATTTTAAATGTAAATTTATCAGAACGTGTTCAAAACTACACACAAATCAACAATGAATGAGCTTTTTCATTTCTAATTATGGTCTCCTTGAGCCTCGGCTGTTAGGAGAAAAAACTTGTTTACTCTAATAATCTAGATGTACTTTTGCTACAGATGATTATTTGTGCCACTCTTGGGAGCAGATTCTGACCCATTAAAAAAGACCACATGTCTTTACTCACAGTCTTTCAGAGCCAACAGGTGACTGTTTTGTCTCTTATTATTAAAATTTTGCTTCTCCTGACTGGACGTCAAGAAAACAAGAAAAGTTAGAAGGATCTGATTGGTTGAGAGACGGATAAGATGTTTAGAAAATGTGATTTAAAAAATAGGTTATTGTAGATTTATCACATAGAAAAACAATTTCCCTTCAAATAAATGCACTTATAGGCTGGAGTTTGGGCTTTCTAGAGCCATAATGATGTGGTTTCAGAGATTTGTGTTATTCTTTGGTCATGGAGTTTGGAGGGTTAAATGAAACAAAGGAGCTTCATATTAGTGATTATTTATCAGGTTTATGGTATATATCTCTGTGAAGTCTGTGTTCAGCCACCCCTGCTCTGCTTCAGGTTGATTAAGGATGAGCGCTGGCTCGCGGTGAACGCCACATTAACACTGAGCTCCATTATCAGAGCCGCTCATTGCAGTCCATCCATCACGGCGACAGATAAAACACAGAGGGTTTTTATCAGAGGAAGAGATAAACAGAAGCTCAGCAGGTCCACAGTCCGACATCCGACAGATATTAAGTCATCAGTCACTGGACTGATCCCTGCTGCTGAAGTATGGCAGCTGTCTTTCCTGTTTTCCACCACACTAGAACAAGCTGTAGTGATATTTGCACATACATAATTTTTTAAAAATGTATTTATTATCTCCACCAAGGAGGTTATGCTTTTGCTGGCGTATGTTTGTTTGTTTGTTTGTTAGCAAGATGACACAAAAACCACTGGACAGATTTTGCTGGGGTCCTTGAAGTGAAAACAGCTGGAGG